>OY804608.1:15420071-15820071 GCA_963680895.1 Fragum sueziense | reverse complement strand
CTGTTGTCCTGTACCTTGGTAGTTACACGACTTCTGAAGGCTCTTGGCATGTCATAAACATTACCGGAAACGTCAAAACAAACATAAGCAAGAAAAATAAATGATCTTGAAAATAACAACAAAAATGGATTTTTTAATCCAAATGGAACTTCTAACACATTCAGACATGGTTAATGAGTAAGATTAATCGAAAATACTGGTTTGCCGAAACTTCCGCTATAGTCCTGCTATCATAGACCACGCACAGTCCAATAGCCGGGTAACCACAGTCAGCCAGGAGCAATCCAATCACCTGCGCCTTTCGGGGCAATGCTAAATTGCGGCATTTTTGTCTATCACCAGACAGATTATTTTACTTAATCTTATCGGGTTATCTTGCAACTTTCCAAAAATGCACGTGCGCCGGTTTATTACACGCATATTGCACGTGCAGCGCGGATATAGGGTTTTGAACCACGGACTCTGTGTTCAGTGAAGCATAACAATTCTTACCTTCTTTTTATGTGGACAATAAAATCACTATATAGGATAATGAAATCTGAAGTTTCGTTGTTCTATCATATCTCATTAAAAAGTTACAACAAAATATCTTGTTGCGTTGGCAGTTTGGGTTAGTATATGTTGGGAGATGTTTATCAGTGTCGCCTATAGAACTAGCTTGATTAGATGATTTACTACGAGATATCTTACTCTGAATCCATATTATGGTGCAAATGGGCTTGTGAGCTGTTAATTAGTGTCGCCTTTAGAACTAGCTTAATTTATTGATTTACTACCAGATATATCATACCCTTAATCCAGATTTTAGTGCAAATGGGCCATGGAGCTTTTGAAAAGTGTCGCCTATAGAACTAACTTAATTCGTTGATTTACTACCAGATATCATACTCAGAATCCAGATTTTGGTGCAAATGGGTATGAGAGCTGTTAATCAGTGTTGTCTATAGAACTAGCTTAATTTGTTTATTTATTACCAGATATCATAGTCTGAATTCAGAGTAAGGTACAAATAGGCATGGGAGCTGTTAATCAATGTCGCCTATAGAACGAGCTTAATTTGTTCATTTACTACCGGATATCATACTCTGAATCCAGATCTGGTGCAATTAGGCCTGGGAGCTGTTCATCAGTGTCGCCTATAGAACTAGCTTAATTTGTTGGTTTACTATTAAATATCATACTCTGAATCCAGATCTGGTGCAATTGGGCCTGGGAGCTGTTGATCAGTGTCGGATATAGAACTAGATTTACTACCAGATATATTACTCTGAATCCATATTATGGTGCAAATGGGCTTGTGAGCTGTTAATTAGTGTCGCCTTTAGAACTAGCTTAATTTATTGATTTACTACCAGATATCATACCCTTAATCCAGATTTTAGTGCAAATGGGCCATGGAGCTTTTGAAAAGTGTCGCCTATAGAACTAACTTAATTCGTTGATTTACTACCAGATATCATACTCTGAATCCAGATTTTGGTGCAAATAGGCCTGGGAGCTGTTAATCAGTGTCGCCTATAGAACTAGCTTCATTTGTTGATTTTTTTACCCGATACAATACTCGGAATCCAGATTTTGGTGAAATGGGTCAAAGAGCAGTCAGTCAGTGTCACCTATAGTACTAACTTAATTTATTGATTTACTACAAAATTTCATTCCCTGAATCCAGATTGATGTGTAAATGCGCCTGGGAGCTGTTAATCAGGGTCGCCTATAGAACTAGCTTAATTTGTTTATTTATTACCAGATCTCATACTCTGAATCCAGACTCTGGAGCAAATGAGCCTGAGAGCTGTTAATCAGTGTCGCCTATCGAACTAGCTTAATTTGATGATTATCTACGAGATATCATACTCTGAATTCATCAAGATGTTGGTGCAAATATGTTGCAGATGTTAATCAGTGTCGCCTATGAAACTAGATTGATTTGATGATTTACTATTAAATATCATACTCTGAATCCCGATTTTGGTGCAAATGGGTCTGGGAACTGCTAATTAGTGTTGCCTATAGAACTAGCTTAATTTGATGATATATTACCAATAATCATACACTAAATCCAGATTTTGGTGCTTATGGGCCTGTGAGCTGTTAATTAGTGTCGTCTATAGAACTAGCTTAATTGGTTGATTTACTACCAGATATCATACCCTGAATCCAGATTTTAGTGCAAATGAGCCATGGAGCTTTTAAAACGTGTCGCCTGTAGAACTAACTTAATTCGTTGATTTACTACCAGATATCATACTCTGAATCCAGATTTTGGTGCAAATGGGACTGGGGACTGTTAATCAGTGTCGACTTTAGAGCTAGCTTAGTTTATTGATTTACTACTACATATCATACTCTGGATCCAAATTTTGGTGCAAATATGCCTGGGAGCTGTTAATCAATGTCGCCTAAAGAACTAGCTTAATGTGTTGATTCACTACCAGATATCATACTCTGAATCCAGATCTGGTGCAATTGGGCCTTGGAGCTGTTGATCAGTGACGGCTATAGAACAAGATTTACTACCAGATATCATACTCTGAATCCAGATTTTGGTGCAAATAGGCATGGGAGCTGTTAATCAGTGTCGCCTATAGAACTAGATTAATTCGTTGATTTACTACAAGATATCGAACTCTGAATCGAGACTTTGGTGCAAAAGGGACTGGGAGCCGTTAATCAGTGTCGCCTATATCACAAGCTTAATCTAATGATTTGCTACTAGATATCACACTCTGAATCGAGAATTTTGTGAAAATGGGCCATGGAGCTGTTAACCAGTGTACCTATAGAACTAGCTTAATTTGTTGATTTACCACCAAATAGCATACTCTGAATCCAGATTTTGGTGCAAATGGGTCATAGAGCTGTCAGTCAGTGTCGCCTATAGTACTAACTTAATTTGTTGATTTACTACAAGATATCATTCTCTGAATCCAGATTGATGCGTAAATGTGCCTTGGAGCTGTTAATCAGGGTCGCCTATAGAACTAGCTTAATTTGTGTATTTATTACCAGATATAATACTCTGAATACAGACTTTGGAGCGAATGAGCCTGAGAACTGTAAATCAGTGTCCCCTATAGAACTAGCTTGATATGGTGAAATACTACGAGATATCATACTATGAATCCAGATTTTGGTGCAAATGGGTATGGGAGCTCTAAATCAGTGTTGCCTTTACACCTATCTTAATTTGATGATATACTACAAATCATCATACTCTGAATCCAGATTTTGGTGCAAATGGGCTTGGGAGCTGTTAATTAATGTCGTCTATAGAACTAGCTTCATTTGTTGATTTACTACCAGATATCATACCCTGAATCCAGATTTTCGTGCAAATGAGCCATGGAGCTTTTACAACGTGTCGCCTATAGAACAAACTTAATTCGTTGATTTACTTCAAGGTATCATACTCTGAATCCAGGTTTTGTGGCAAATGGGCCTGGGAGCTGTTAATCAGGTTTGCCTATAGGTTTAGCTTAATATGTTCATTTATTACCAGATATCATAGTCTGAATCAAGATTCTGATGTAAATAGGCCTGGGAGCTGTTAATCAATATCGCCTATAGAACGAGCTTTATTTGTTGATTTGCTACCAGATATCATACTCTGAATCCATATCTGGTGCAGTTTGGTCTGGGAGTTGTTCATCAGTGTCGCCTATAGAACTAGCTTAAATTGTTGATTTACTATCAGGTATCATACACTGAATCCAGATATTGGTGGAAATGGGACTGTGAGTTGTCAGTGTCGCATATATAACAAACTTAATATAATGTTTTGCCACTAGATTCCATACTCTGAATCCAGATGTTTGTAAAATTGAATGTTGCCTATAGAACTAGCTTAATTTGTTGATATACTACCATATTCCATACTCTGAATGCAGATTTTGGTGCAAATGGGCCTTGGAGCTGTTAATCAGTGTCAGCTATAATACTAGCTAAAATTGTTGATTTACTACGAGATATCATACATGATTTACTACCAAATATCATACTCTGGATCCAGATTTTGCTGCAAAAAGCGTGTGAGTTGTTAATCAATGTCACCTATATAGGTAGCTTATTTTGTTGATTTACTATCAGATATCATACTTTGAATCCAATTATTGGTGCAAAAAAGCTTGGTAGCTGTAAGTCAATGTCGCCAATAGAATTAGCTTAATTTGTTTATATACTACCAGATATCATACTCTGAATCCAGATTTTGCTGCAAATGGGCCTGAGAGTTGTTTATCAGAGTCAGCTATAATACTAGCTTAAATTGCTGATTTACTACCCAATATCATACTCTGAATCCAGATTTTGGTGCAAATGGGCCGGGGAGTTGTTGATCAGCGTCGCCTATAGAACTAGCTAAACTTGCTGATTTACTACTAGATATCATACTCTGAATCCAGATTTTGGTGCAAAAAGGCATGGGAGCTGTTAATCAAGGTCGTCTATAGAGCTAGCTTAATTTGTTGATTTATAACCAGTTATCATAGTCTGAATCCAGGTGTTGGTGTAAATGGGCCTGGGAGCTGTTAATCAGTGTTGCCTATAGAACTAGCTGAATTTGTTGATTTATTACCAGATATCATACTCTGAATCCAGATCTGATGCAATTTGGCTTGAGAGCTGTTCATGAGTGTCGCCTATAGAATTAGCTTAATTTGTTGATTTACTACCAGATATCATACTCTGAATCCAGAATTTGGCACAAAAACTCATGGGAACTGTTAATCAAGGTCGTCTATAGAGCTAGCTTATTTTGTTGATTTATTACCAGATATCATAGTCTGAATCCAGATTTTGTGTGCAAATGGGCCTTGGAGCTATTAATCAGTGTTGCCTGTAGAACTAGCTTATTTTTTTTTATTTATTACCAGATATCATACTCTGAATCCATATCTGATGCATTTTGGCCTTGGAGCTGTTCATCAGTGTCGCCTATACAACTAGCTTAATTTGTTGATTTACTACCAGATATCATACACTGAATCCAGAATTTGGTGCAAAAAAGCATGGGAACTGTTAATCAATGTCGCCTATAGAACTAGCTTAATTTGTCGATTTACTACCAGATATCATACTCTGAATCCAGATATTGGTGCAAATGGGCCTTGGAGCTGTTAACCAGTTTCGACTATAAAATAATCTTAGTTTGATGATTTACTACTAGATATCATACTCTGAATCCTATTTTTTGGTGCAAATATGCCTGGGAGCTGCTAATCAGTGTCGCCTATAGAACTATCTAAATGTGTTGATTTACTACCAGATATCATACCGTGAATCCAGATTTTGGTTCAAATGGGCCGGAGAGCTCCAAATCAGTGTAAGCTATAATACTAGCTTAAATTGTTGATTTACTTCGAGATATCATACTCTGAATGCAGATATTGGTGCAAATGAGCGTGAGAGCTGTTAACCAGTGTCGGCTATAAAATAGGCTTAATTTGATGATTTACTTCTAGATATCATACTCTGAATCCTGATTTTGGTGTAAATATGCATGGGAGCTGTTAATCAGTGTCGCCTATAGAACTGGCTAAACTTGTTGATTTATTACTAGATGCCATACTCTGAATCCAGATGTTGCTGCAAATTGGCCTGCGAGCTGATAACCAGTGGCAGCTTTAAAACTAACTAAATGATGATTTACTACCAGATTTCATACTCTGAATCAAGATTTTGTTGCAAAAAGGCCTTGGGGCTGTTAATCAGTGCCGCATACAGAACTAACTTAATTTGTTGATTTACTACTAGATATCATACCCTGAATCCAGATTTTGGTGCAAATGGGACTGAAAATTGTTTATCAGTGTCAGCTATAATACAAGCTTAAATTGCTGATTTACTACCAGATATCATACTCTGAATCCAGATTTCGGTGCAAATTGGCCTGGGAGTTGTTGATCAGTGTCGCCTACAAAACCAGCTAAACTTGCTGATTTACTACCAGATATCGTACTCTGAATCCAGAATTTGGTGGAAAAGGCATGGGAGCTTTTAATCAAGGTCGTCAATAGAACTAGCTTAATTTGTTGATTTACTACCAGATATTATACTCTGAATCCAGAATTTGGTGCAAAAAAGCATAGCAACTGTTAATCAAGGTCGTCTATAGAGCTAGCTTAATTTGTTCTTTTACTACCAAATATCATAGTATGAATCCAGATTTTGTGTGCAAATGGGCCTGGGAGCTGTTAATCAATGTCATCTATAGATCTATAGAACTAGCTTAATTTGTTGATTTATTACCAGATATCATACTCTGAATCCATATCGGATGCATTTTGGCATGGGAGCTGTTCATCAGTGTCGCCTATACAACTAGCTTAATTTGTTGATTTACTACCAGATATCATACTCTGAATCCAGAATTTGGTGCAAAAAATGCATGGGAACTGTTAATCAATGTCGCCTATAGAACTAGCTTAATTTGTTGATTTATTACCAGATATCATACTCTGAATCCAGATATTGGTGCAAAAAAGCATGGGAACTGTTAATCAATGTCGCATATAGAACTAGGTAAACTTGTTGATTTACTACCAGATATCATACTCTGAATTCAGATTTTGGTGCATAATGGCATGGGAGCTGTTAATCGAGGTCGTCTATAGAGCTAGCTTGATTTGTTGATTTATTACCAGAAATCATAGTCTGAATCCAAATGTTAGAGCAAATGGGCTTTGGGAGCTCTTAATCAATGTTGCCTATAGAACCAGCTGAATTTGTTGATTTATTACCAGATATCATACTTTGAATCTAGATTTTAGTGCAATTCGGCCTGGGAGCTGTTCATCTATGTCGCCTATAGAACTAGCTTAATTTGTTGATTTACTACCAGATATTATACTCTGAATCCAGAATGTGGTGCAAAGTATGGGAACTGTTAATCAAGGTCGTCTATAGAGCTAGCTTATTTTCTTGATTTACTACCAGATATCATAGTCTGAATCCAGATTTTGGTGCAAACATGCCTGGGAGCTGCTAATCAGTGTCGCCTATTATATAGCTATTTTTTTTATTTACTACCAGATATCATACTCTGAATCCAGAATTTGGTGCAAAAAAGTATTGGAACTGTTAATCAAGGTCGTCTATAGAGCTAGCTTAATTTGTTGATTTACTACCATATATCATAGTCTGAATCCAGATTTTGTGTGCAAATGGGCCTGGGAGCTGTTAATCAGTGTCGGCTATAAAATAATCTTAATTAGATGATTTACTACTAGATATCATACTCTGAATCCAGATTTTGGTGCAAATATGCCTGGGAGCTGATAATCAGTGTCGCTTACAGAATTAGCTTTATTTGATAATTTACTACTAGATATCATATTCTGAATCCAGATTTTGGTGCAAACATGCCTGGGAGCTGCTAATCAGTGTCGCCTATTATATAGCTATTTTTTTTTTTATTTACTACTAAATATCATTCTTTGAATCCAGATATTGGTGGAAATGGGCCTGGGACCTGTTAATCAGTATCGCCTAAAGAATTAGCTTAATTTGATGATTTATTACTAGATATCATACTCGTAATCCAGATATTGGTGCAAATGAGCATGGGAGCTGTTGACCAGTGTCAGCTATAAAATAAGCTTAATTTGATAATTTACTACTAGATATCATACTCTAAATCCAGAATTCGGTGCAATTGGGCCTGGGAGTTGTTAATCAGTCTTTACTATAGAACTGGCTATTTTCTTTATTAATTATTACCAGATATCATACTCTGAATCCAGAATTTGTTGCCAATGGGCCTTTGAGTTGTTAACCAGTGTCGACTGTAAAAGTAGCTTTATTTGATGATTTAGTACCAGATTTATACTCAGAATCCAGATTTTGGTGCAAATTAGCCTGGGAGCTGTTAATCAGTGTCGCCTACAAAACAAGCTTAATTTGTTGATTTACTACCAGATATCATACTCTGAATCGAGATTTTGGTGCAAATGGGCCTGGGAGCTGTTAGTTAGTGTCGCCTATAGAACTAGCTAAACTTGTTGATTTACTACCAGATGTCATACTCTGAATCCTGATTTTGGTGCAAATGGGCCTGGGAGCTGTAAATCAATGTCGCCTATAAAACTGGCTAAACTTGTTGATTTATTACCAGATGCCATGCTCTGAATCCAGATTTTGCTACAAATTGGCCTGTTAGCTGATAACCAGTGTCAGCTTTAAAACTAGCTAAATGATGATTTACTACCAGATTTCATACTCTGAATCAAGATTTTGGTGTCGCATACAGAACTAGCTTAATTTGTTGATTTACTACTAGATATCATACTCTGAATCCAGAGTTTGGTGCAAGTAGACCTGAGAGCAGTTAATCAGTGTCGCTAGCTATAGCCTTAGCTAAATTTGATGAATTAGTCCAGATAATATACGCTGAATCCTTATTTTGGTTCAAATGTGCCTGGGAGCTGTGACGCCTATATAGAACTAGCTTAATTTGTTGATTTACTACCAGATATTATACTCTGAATCCAGAATTTGGTGCAAAAAAGTATGGGAACTGTTAATCAAGGTCGTCTATAGAGCTAGCTTATTTTGTTGATTTACTACCAGATATCATAGTCTGAATCCAGATTTTGGTGCAAACATGCCTGGGAGCTGCTAATCAGTGTCGCCTATTATATAGCTATTTTTTTATTTACTACTAAATATCATACTCTGAATCCAGATATTGGTGGGAATGGGCCTGGGACCTGTAAATCAGTGTCGCATATAAAACTGGCTAAACTTGTTGATTTATTACCAGATGCCATACTCTGAATCCAGATTTTGCTGCAAATTTGCCTGTTAACTGATAACCAGTGTCAGCTTTAAAACTAGCTAAATGATGATTTACTACCAGATTTCATACTCTGAATCAAGATTTTGGTGCAAAAGGCCTTGGAGCTGTTAAAAAGTGTCGCATACAGAACTAGCTTAATTTGTTGATTTACTAATAGATATCATACTCTGAATCCAGATTTTGGTGCAAGTAGACCTGAGAGCTGTTAATCAGTATCGCTAGCTATAGAATTAGCTAAATTTGATGAATTAGTCCAGATAATATACGCTGAATCCTTATTTTGGTTCAAATGTGCCTGGGAGCTGTGACGCTTATACAGAACTAGCTGAATTTGTTGATTTACTACCAGATATCATACTCTGAATCCAGAATTTGGTGCAAAAAAGTATTGGAACTGTTAATCAAGGTCGTCTATAGAGCTAGCTTAATTTGTTGATTTACTACCATATATCATAGTCTGAATCCAGATTTTGTGTGCAAATGGGCCTGGGAGCTGTTAATCAGTGTCGGCTATAAAATAATCTTAATTAGATGATTTACTACTAGATATCATACTCTGAATCCAGATTTTGGTGCAAATATGCCTGGGAGCTGATAATCAGTGTCGCTTATAGAATTAGCTTAATTTGATAATTTACTACTAGATATCATATTTTGAATCCAGTTTCTGGTGCAAACATGCCTGGGAGCTGCTAATCAGTGTCGCCTATTATATAGATAATTTTTTTATTTACTACTAAATATCATACTCTGAATCCAGATATTGGTGGAAATGGGCATGGGACCTGTTAATCAGTAACGCCTAAAGAATTAGCTTAATTTGATGATTTATTACTAGATATCATACTAGATATGCAAATGAGCATGGGAGCTGTTGACCAGTGTCAGTTATAAAATAAGCTTAATTTGATAATTTACTACTAGATATCATACTCTAAATCCAGATTTCGGTGCAATTGGGCCTGGGAGTTGTTAATCAGTCTGGCTATTTTCTTTATTAATTAGTACCAGATATCATACTCTGAATCCAGAATGTGTTGCCAATGGGCCTTCAATGAGTTGTTAACCAGTGTCGACTGTATAAGTAGCTTTATTTGATGATTTAGTATCAGATTTATACTCAGAATCCAGATTTTGGTGCAAATTAGCCTGGGAGCTGTTAATCAGTGTCGCCTACAAAACAAGCTTAATTTGTTGATTTACTACCAGATATCATACTCTGAATCGAGATTTTGGTGCAAATGGGCCTGGGAGCTGTTAGTTAGTGTCGCCTATAGAACTAGCTAAACTTGTTGATTTACTACCAGATATCATACTCTGAATCCTGATTTTGGTGCAAATGGGCCTGGGAGCTGTAAATCAGTGTCGCCTATAAAACTGGCTAAACTTGTTGATTTATTACCAGATGCCATGCTCTGAATCCAGATTTTGCTGCAAATTGGCCTGTTAGCTGATAACCAGTGTCAGCTTTAAAACTAGCTAAATGATGATTTACTACCAGATTTCATACTCTGAATCAAGATTTTGGTGCAAAAGGCCTTGGAGTTCTTAATTAGTGTCGCATACAGAACTAGCTTAATTTGTTGATTTACTACTAGATACCATACTCTGAATCCAGATTTTGGTGCAAGTAGACCTGAGAGCTGTTAATATGTGTCACTAGCTATAGCCTTAGCTAAATTTGATGAATTAGTCCAGATAATATATACGCTGAATCCTTATTTTGGTGCAAATGTGCATGGGAGCTGTGACGCCTATATAGAACTAGCTGAATTTGTTGATTTACTACCAGATATCATACTCTGAATCCAGATTTTGGTGCAAGTATACCTGAGAGCTGTTATTCAGTGTCGCTAGCTATAGCCTTAGATAAATTTGATGAATTAGTCCAGATAATATACGCTGAATCCTTATTTTGGTTCAAATGTGCCTAGGAGCTGTGATGCCTATAAAGAACTAGCTGAATTTGTTGATTTACTACCAGATATCATACTCTGAATCCAGATTTTGGTGCAAGTAGACCTGAGAGTTGTTATTCAGTGTCGCTAGCTATAGAATCAGCTAAATTTGATGAATTAGTCCAGATAATATACGCTGAATCCTTATTTTGGTGCAAATGTGCCTGGGAGCTGTGACGCCTATATAGAACTAGCTGAATTTGTTGATTCACTACCAGATATCATACTCTGAATCCAGATTTTGGTGCAAGTAGACCTGAGAGCTGTTAATCAGTATCGCTAGCTATAGAATTAGATAAATTTGATGAATTAGTCCAGATAATATACGCTGAATCCTTATCTTGGTGCAAATGTGACAGGGAGCTGTGACGCCTATATAGAACTAGCTGAATTTGTTTATTTACTACCAGATATCATTCTAATTGAATGCAGATTTTGGTGAAATTGGCCCTAGAGCTGTCAATCAGTGACGCCTATAGAACTAGCTTAATTTGTTGATTTACAACAAGATATCGTACTCTGAATCCAGATTTTGGTGCAAATAGGCCTGGGGTTAATCAGTGTCGCCTATAGAACTAGCTTAATTTGTTGATTTACTACCAAATATCATACCCTGAATCCAGATTTTGGGAATCGTTTTTGGTGCAAATGGGCCTGGGAGCTGTGAATCAGTGTCGCCAATAGAATTGGCTAAACTTGTTGATTTATTACCAGATGTCATACTCTGAATCCAAATTTTACTGCAAATAGGCCTGTGAGCTGATAACCAGTGTCGGCTTTAAAACTTAGCTTAATTTGATGATTTACTACCAGATTTTATACTCTGAATCAAGAATTTGGTGCAAAAAGGATTGGGAGCAGTTAATCAGTGTCGCATATAGAACTGGTTTAATTTGTTGATTTACTACTAGATATCATACTCTGAATCCAGATTTTGGTGCAAATGGGCCCGAGAGCTGTTAACCAGTGTCGCCTATAGAACTAACTTTATTTGTTGATTTTCTATCAGACATCATACTCTGAAACCAGATTTTGGAACAAAAGGGCTTCGGAGCTGTAAATCAGTGTCGTCTATAAAACTAGCTTAATTTGTTGATTTATTTCCAGATATCACACTGTGAATCCAGATTTTGGTGCAAAATGGCCTGGGAGCTGTTTATCAGTGTCCCCTATAGAACTAGCTTAATTTGTTAATTTACAGCCAAAATATCATACTCTGAATTCAGATTTTTGTGCAACTGGGCTGGGAGCTTTTAATCAGTGTCACCTTTAGAACTAGCTAAATTTGTTGATTTATTACCAGATATCATACTCTGAATCCAGATTTTGGTGCAAATAGGCCTTGGAGCTGTTAATCAGTGTCGCATATAGAACTAGTTTAATTTGTTGATTTAGGCCCACTACCAGATATCATACTCTGAATACTGATTTTGGTGCAAATAGGCCTGTGAGCTATTAATCAGTGTCGCCTATATAACTAGCTTAATTTGATGATTTAATACCAGATATCATACTCTGAATCCAGATTTTGGTGCAAACTGGCTTTGGAGCTGTTAATCAGTGTCGCCTATAGAATTGGCTTAATTTGTTGATTTACTACTAGATATCATTCTCTGAATCCAGATTTTGGTACAAATGGGCCTCGATCGGAGCTGTTAATCAGTGTCGCCTTATAGAAATAGCTTAAAATGTTGATTTACTACAAGATATCGTGCTTTGAATCCGGATTTTGGTGCAAAGGGCCTGAGGGTGGTCAATCATTTTCGCCTATAGAACTAGCTTAATTTGTTGATTTACTACTAGATATCATACTCTGAATCCAGATTTTGGTACAAATGGGCCTCGATCGGAGCTGTTAATCAGTGTCGCCTTATAGAAATTGCTTAAAATGTTGAATTACTACAAGATATCGTGCTTTGAAGCCAGGTGCGCAAAGAAAATGTCGATGTTATTGGAGACAAACCCGTAAGAAATGAAGCTGGTGAAATGTCTTTGAGTGATGAAACCAAACAAAAAGCCTGGCTGGAGCATTATGAACGACTCCTCAATGTTGAGTTCGAGTGGGATCCAGCCCATCTCTCCAATGAGGCACCAGTGGAAGGTCCCCCCCCCCATTCCAATCACTACAGAAATGGTAGTGAAGGCCATATCCAAGATGAAAATGGGAAAAGCTGCAGGTCCATCAGACATAGTAGCAGAGATGATCAAGGCATCAGGTGACTCTGGAGCTGAGATGATCCGTGACCTAGCAACGTGCATCATCAAGGATGGCAAAGTCCCAGAAGATTTGGAGCGCAGTTATATTGTCTGCCTGTATAAGGGAATAGGGGATGCCCTAGACAGAGGTAATTACCGCGGTCTAAAGTTGACAGAACAGGTGATGAAAGTTCTAGAAAGGATCGTGGACTGTCTCATCAGGCAAGTAGTGACCATAGATGAATCCCAGTTTGGTTTTGTACCTGGCAGGGGCACAACTGATGCTATTTTCGTGGTCAGACAGCTTCAAGAGAAGTACCTAGCAGCCAACAGAAGACTGTACATGGCTTTTGAAGACATGGAAAAAGCCTTTGACAGAGTCCCTCGCAAAGTCATCTGGTGGGCACTCAGTCAACTCGGAGTTGAGGAGTGGATTGTACGCCTCATCCAGGGCATGTGCGCCAATGCAAGGAGCTGTGTAAGAGTAGGGAATGGTTACAGCTATGAGTTTCAGGTGAAGGTCGGAGTCCACCAGGGCTCGGTACTTAGCCCACTCCTGTTCATCACAGTACTCAAAGCCCTCTCCCGTGAATTTCGCTCTGGTGTCCCATGGGAGGATCTGTACGCGGACGATCTCGTTGTCATCACCGAATCTCTCGAGGAATGTGTCACCAGGTTGCTCAGTTGGAAAGAAGGGATGGAGAAAAAAGGACTGTGTGTAAATGCAAAGAAGACAAAGATAATGATCTGCGGGACAGGGCTGGACATCTTAGAGAGCTCAGGAAAGTTCCCTTGTGCTGTATGCTACACTGGTGTTGGCAGTAACAGCATCCTGTGCAGTGTATGCAAAAACTGGGTACATAAAAAGTGCAGCGGATTGAAAAAGCTGAAAGAGGATCCAGACTTCCGATGTACACACTGCATGGGTCAAGCAAGGCCACTGGACGGTAGACCACAGACAGAGGTACAGGTTGGGCAAGACAAGCTAGAAGTAGTGGCATCAATCTGCTACCTCGGAGACATGCTTTCCGCAGCCGGAGGATCAATCTCCTTCGCAGTTATCTCCCCTGAATTGGGATTTGGGAGATCTCTGCCGGCACAGCTTGAGTTACCAAGATTTCAGGTAATTGATTTTTTATATTGATTTTTATTTAAAAACGTAAACATGCTTTATGTGATGTTTTTAAAAGCATATGGGGTGTCAGATATGAATCCAAATAAAAAAAAAATATAGATTGGATTTAAAAAATGATTTCAGAATTATAAATAAACTTAAGATATCACGTGACATTCACCATGGCCACGTGATTTATATGCCTGCAGTGATAATGTAAGGCATTGTCGCTGTGTGGAGTTTGCCGGAGGATGCGACTTAGCTAAAAAGACGAGAGTCAAAGCTGCATGGAAGAAGTTTAAAGAACTGATGCCAATACTTACATCACGCCACCTCAACTACCAAACTCGAGGCAAGGTATACTTAACCTGTGTCAGAAGTGTGATGCTCTATGCAAGTGAGACATGGCCCCTGTCCAAACCAAACCTGCAACGCCAGCAACGTAACGACCGTGTAATGATCAGACAAATTTGTAACGTACGCCCCCAGGATATACCAAACACATAATCCAGTAAGGTACGTGAACAGCTTGGCCTCGAAGACCTGGAACCAATCATAAGAGAAAGGAGACTTCGATGGTATGGACATGTTGAGAGGTCAACTGGGGCAATCAAAACAGCTCTGGACATGCAGGTCCCAGGCGCACGCAAACCGGGAAGGCCCAAGATGTCATGGAGACAGCTGACAGAGAGGGACCGACGAGATTGGAGCCTAACCAACATTGATCCTCGAGAGAAAGATAGATGGAGAGCAGGTGTGAAGACAGCCATGCGTGCAGCGAGCCAGTTATCTGGAAGGGAGCCCACTGACGTGGAACATGCTTCTACCCCTACACGTTATTAAAGATGAAGACCGGGAGTGAGTGAGTGTGAGTGAATCCGGATTTTGGTGCAAATAGGCCTGAGAGTGGTCATATTCTGAACCCAGAATTTGGTGCAAATGGGCCTTGGAGCTGTGAATCAGTGTCGCCTATAGAACTAGCTTAATTTGTTGATTTACTACCAGATATCATACTCTGAATCCAGATTTTGGATCAAATGGACCATGGAACATAGGCCTACATGTACAGATGCCTACTTTATCTACGCCCATCCATAGCTATATAGAGCATAGGGATCCGTAATTTGAGCCTTGGCACTATCCTAGACTATTCTTTATCAAGAAGATATTTAAAGAATAGTCTAGGATAGTGCCAAGGCTCAAATTACGGACCCCTATATGCTCTAAAGGGGCAAATAGATGACAATGTGGTACATCAATCTTATAGGCTATATAGGGCCTACCTACAACCACTTGACTTTTAAAACTAACACAACAAGACCTCTTCTCTTCCTTTTCCTTACCCGTCCCATTTTTTTCTTTTCCTTTTCCCAAACAGCCATTTTAGACTGCTCCAAATTCAAAGAGGATGCAGACGACATATTCCTACATCTAGGTAGACCTTTTCAAGTGAAAGGAATTTTACAATTTTTTTTTTTTTTTTTTTTTTTTTTTTTTTTCTTTTTTTGCTCATTCTGGGTAGAATCGTGGGTAATGAAGAAATTGATTGTCACAATCAATCTCTTCTTTTAAACAATGTTTCCAAAGCCTTTTTTCTGTGGGCGTCAAAAAGCGGCAATATTATAAATGTGGGAATGGTGGACCCGTAACAATCCGTAAGCTAGCAGTACCTTTGTTACTTTGATTATTGAACAAAACAACAACAACGACTAGTAACGCCCAGAGTAACGCCCCTTATTTCCGTGGAAAACGAAAGTAAATAAATGCAGAAAATCATTCAAATACACGAATTTTTTTCAGTAAAAACAAATTAGACCAATATTTTTTGAAGAATAACATCGTTTGTCAAGTCGTCATGATGGCGATGTGAGGAAGGATGACGTATTTACAAAGGTTCATCAAAACAGATTTTTCTGTCGACAGGAAGTGGTGATTTGCTGATAAGCTTCGATGCGCTTCGTTTACTTCATGACCGATTTATTGTTATATATCTGTGAGATTTAACTCTTTCAATCGCAAGGCAAGGTTTCAGACCATTGAATCAGTCGGGATGACGTCATAGCCTCACTTTCATTTTTTCATCGAGGGTACAACCTCGGTTTTTATCGTTACGGGATACCATTTTTGAGGCAGAATATTTCCAAAATCCATTGCTAAAATTCACAAACAAAACTCTTTCTCTAAAGAATGTGATTTAAACTTTCTCAACTACCAACGCATTTTTAATAATTTGGCGTAGTCGTCGAGATATTAATGCTGAAAGTTGGTAATGCCTTAAGGAAAAAGACCGAAGCTTTCACCTCCACCGAATGAGTGCAGAAAGACTGACAACGTTTTTGATTGGCTGAAGGGATTGTGCCGACCGGATCAATCCAGGTTTAACAGCTGTTGCAGAAGAAAAATAGGTGTTGATAAAGACAAGATTGGTGTAAAACATACAGTAGCACAAAATATAGTGAGGCAAAAGGGGGAATTCATACTGATTATCAGCATTTTCTTCTTATGCCAGTCTTCGCGAAAGTGCCGGACCGCCGGTCATTGACCGGCAAATTCAAGGGGGTCCGGCAAAATTTAGAGTTGACCGGTCCAAATGTCCGACGAATTTAATTCTGAAGAATCTTATGATAAAAGTTTAAATACCTTTTTCTAGTCCAATTAATTTCATATCACTTATTAAAGATAGCTATCCTGAAGTAAACTGTAACTGATTGAAGTCAAGAATATGACGGGAGTCCTGTACCAGAAAAATCAATAATTTACACGCATGGGTAACTTTACTTAGCATAAAGTATAACACTTTACTTGAAACATAGCCAATTTTTATCCCTTTCCCCACAGAAATTACACAGACAAAAAAAGTTTTTGTTAATGATAAAAGACAATTTAATTTTTGTAATTATTCTCCTTTCCTCTAAATATTTGAATTAGAAGGTTTCCCTTTTAATGAAACACTCTTTTGCATACCATTTAACCCTTTTCCATATGCCTTTTTCAGATCCAAATCAAATTACCAAATTCTAAGCAGAAGCATATTAGAAGATCAATGCTCCAAAATATAGAAATATTTATGTAATATAGCATAAAATATTAACAACAAATGAGAAAAAAGGAGAAATTTAGGTTTTAACCCATTACCACACAGTGACTCCTTTTGACTCCCCACAAGATAAAGGCTTTGGAAAACATTGTTGAAAATGACGAAATTGCTTGTGACAAGCAATTTATTCATTTTCCACAATGTTTTCTACTCCAAAAGACCAAACGATGTGAAATTTCATACAATTGAAATTCTCGTCTGCAACATCTTTGAATTTGGATCACCCCAAAATATTGCTGTTTGGTAATGGGTTAAGCATTTCCTGTTTCTCTCCTAGCTTTATTTATTTTTTAGACTGTTATTTCAGGTTTATTTTCCATTTTACTCCATATGTCAGGTCCGGCCAAAATTGTTTCGGTCCGGCCAAAATTTCAAACTGCCTGTCCGGATGTCAGGCACTTTTTTCTCAATTTCGCGAAGACTGTTATGCCTATATCAAGCCTTTTCTATGAGGGATGTCGAAACCAGGCCTTGTTGTTTGGGAAAGGGTCAATAAAGCCAAACATTAGATTTTCTATTTATAATTTATCTTCCTTCAAACACTGCTTTAAAATTTGAACAGTCTAAATTGTTAACATTTTGGAAAGGGTTATAGATCTATATCAGTAATGGTCAAACATTCAAGGGCACTGAACATTTAGTCTGTGCTGACACATGAAGAAAAAAATATTTGTGAATTTAAATGAAAAAGGATTAAAAAATGGTAATTGACTATCATTTTTAGCTCGACTTTTCGAAGAAAATGAGAGCTTATACTGTCACCCGGGCGTCGGCGTTGGCGTCGGCGTTGCAACCAAGGTTAAAGTTTTTTCAAACATCAATAACTTCCATACTATCAAAGGGATTCAACCCAAACTTGGTATACTTATTCACCATCACACCCTCTACCTTACTATTAGGGCCCATGACCCTTGGACCACTCTATTTGGAGTTATGCCCCCTTTATACTAAGCAACTTAGAAAGTCGAGCACGCTGTCTTCGGACAGCTCTTGTCCACTTTGTGATAAAATTTTTCTGTAACTTTTATTACACAAGTTGGAATTTTCTTCAGTTTAATGTTTTATCTTTATACATGTACTTGGTACTTACCCAGTTGCAATAATGTAACCAAAACCTTTTTGAATTTTGATCTGGGTACCCAACTACCCATCATCAAGTTTGTGGCTACAATATCGCAGCTAGGTACTTACCTATCCGAGTCTTCTCAGATGTAAATACGCTCTTTGATATTTTATATTATTTAAGGATAGTGTTTAAGATCGGACAGTGAATGGTTCGCCACAACTTGTGGAGAACTGAACTTCCTGCAATTTTCAAAGAGTAACACTCTCTGATATAAAAATAGCGAAAAATCAAAATATCAAAGAGCGTTTTTACATCAGAGAAGACTCGGATTAGGTACTTACCCTGCATTTTCAGGCAGTAAGAATTCATAATAAATAGTATAGAATTATGCAATTTTATTGTTTTGAAATCTTGAAAAAAAGAAAAAAAACCATTAAGATTCTGATAACATTATAATGCAGAAACATTCTGGGGGAAAGAAGAATATTAATGCTGATGACCAACATTTACTCCACTTCTCTCAATGGAATTTTGTGACAAAAATGTTTAGTGTAAACATTTTGTTTTAAAGTGTGCAACACAAGTAAGTTTGGGCATGGCACAATTTTGTTGTTTTAGCAAGGATTAACTAATTCTCACAATGTTACACTTTTTGATGACTGCAAGGAAAGGGCTTTAAGAATAAATTGTAAATATGAAGATATTGCTTATGACAAGCATTTTTTTTTCATTTTCCATAATTTTTCAACCTGAAAGACCAAAATTGTAAAATTTCATTCTCCTGGAATTTTTGTCTTTAGTATCTTTCAAATCGGACAATGTAAAATTTTGTGATCTGGCAAAGGGTTAATAATTTGTTTCAGGTTGAAAAAATCATGGCTGAGGAGGTTGACTCGGATCCAGAAGAGCTCCCTCCGTCCGAGTTGTTGTTGTTGTGTGCGAGACGAGGACAGCTTGGTATTATCGAGGATTTACTAGCTAGTCAAAGGGATGGGAAAATTAATGTGGATATTAACTGTAAAGGTAAGGAAGCATAACAAAATTATTTACTTCTTAAGGTTTACGAATTGAGAATGAAAACACCACTTTCTAGCCATATGAACTGCATCAAATTACACACACTTGTAAATACACATCACATAAGTTGATTCACCATGCCAGATTTCAAGATTGTACTTGAAAAAGAAAATAATTTACAAATATTGTTTTACACTACATGTATATTCATATGCAAGGGAGGTATTTTTTAACATTTAACATTTTTTGTCAAATACTTCCATAAGTAGACCTATGCATTAATTCAAAATTCTAAACCATACAAAATGCCTATAGATGTTTGTATTTGGAATGGAAATGTAACACAGTTAAGGAATTACTGACACTTTTCAAATTTCGCCTCTGGCTCTGCATTTCATTCTCAGTTCATAAACCTTAAATATCACAGGGCATTCACAAGGCAAACAGGTTTACAAAATGGCAGATTTTGTTAGTAAGGACTCTTTCCAAAGTAATAATATTTTTGTCCAAATTGAAATGAGCAGCAGATGCCAAACGTTTAAATTCTTCATATCAAAGCATGGGCAATTGTGAAGGTAAAGGAAGAAATACTAGTCAATAGCATTTTCTTCTTTTCCTTCAAGATTTTCTAAAGACATTATACTGGGTGGGGGGGGGGGGGACATCCAGTGGAGTCTGTTGTAGAAAAAGTTTAATACATTAAGATCATTAAGATTACTGCAATCTTTATCTGTCTCATTGATGAAAATATCAGAATAAGAAATTGCCAAAACCAGGTCTTGTCAGGAAAAGGGTTGAAAGAATATGTAAGTCAGGGTTAGGGTCAATTACAATGCAATAGGATATACATGATCGAGCGACAGATTTCTTGCACTATGTAGTTATAGCTCACCTGAGCATGAAGTGCTCAAGGGGAGCTATTGTGGTCGCTTTTTGTCCGTCGTCCGTCCGTCTGTCCGTTCACAATTCTTTAAACATCTTCTCCTCCTAAACCATATGGTCAATTTTGACCAAACTTGGCAGGAATGTTCCTTGGGTGACCCTTTTCAAAACTTGTTCGCGGATTTTTGATTTGTCAAAAAAGTGGGCGTGGCAGGGCGTGGCTTGTCGGACTTAGAGAAATCATTAGAAAATTCTTTAAAAATCAACCATTGGCCCAATTTGAACCAAACTTGGCAGAAATGTTTCTTAGGTGACTCTTTAAAAACTTGTTTGCAGATTTTTGATTCGTCAAAAAAAGTGGGCGTGGCAGGGCGTGGCATATCGCACTTAGAGAAATTATTAGAAAATTCTTTAAAAATCAACCATTGGCCCAATTTGAACCAAACTTGGCAGAAATGTTCCTTGGGTGACTCTTTTCAAAATTTGTTCACGAAATTTTGATTCGTCAGAAAAAGTAGGCGTGGCAGGGCGTGACTTATCACACTTAGAGAAATCCTAAGAAAATTCTTTAAAAACAAGTTTTGAAAAAGGTCACCCAAGGAACATTCCTGCCAAGTTTAGTAAGAATTGGCCTAGTGGATAAGGAGGAGAAGATTTTTGAAGAATTATCTAACAATTTCTCCAAGTCGGATAAGCCCCGCCCTTCCACGCCCACTTTTTTCGGGGAATGAAAAAATCATGAGCATACACTGAATACAATCACTCAAGGGTCATTCCTGCCAAGTTTGGTTCAAATTGGGCTGATAATTAATTTTTAAAGATTTTTCACATGATTTCTCTAAGTCCGATAAGCCCCGCCCTGCCAGCCCACAATTTTTGACAAATAAAAAATTCACGAACAAGTTTTGAAAAGGGTCATCCAAGGAACATTCCTACCAAGTTTAGTAAGAATTGGCCTAGTGGTTAAGGAGGAGAAGATTTTTGAAGAATTATCAAACAATTTCTCGAAGTCAGATAAGCCCCGCCCTGCCACGCCCACATTTTTTGGCGAATGAAAAAATCATGAGCATACACTGAATAAGATCACTCAAGGGTCATATTTGCTAAGTTTGGTTCAAATTGGCCTGATAATTGATTTTTAAAGATTTTTCACATGATTTCTCTAAGTCCGATAAGCCCCGCCCTGCCACGCCCACAATTTTTGACGAATCAAAAATTCTCGAACAAGTTTTGAATAGGGTCACCCAAAGAACATTCCTGCCAAGTTTAGTAAGAATTGGCCTAGCGGTTAAGGAGAAGAAGATTTTTGAAGAGTTATCGAAGGATTTCTCGAAGTCGGATAAGCCCCGTCCTTCCACGCCCACTTTTTTTGGGGAATGAAAAAATCATGAGCATACACTGAATACAATCACTCAAGGGTCATTCCTGCCAAGTTTGGTTCAAATTGGGCTGATTATTAATTTTTAGCTCACCTGAGCACAAAGTGCTCAAGGTGAGGTATTGTGATCGGTCGTTGTCCGTCGTCCGTCCGTTCGGCCGGCCGGCCGTCCGTCCGTCCGTCCACAATTTCTTTAAAGATCTTCTTCTCCCAAACCAGTAGACCAATTTTCTTGAAACTTGGCAGGAATGATCCTTGGGTGAAGGGCTTTCAAAGTTGTTAAAAGAATTTGATTCCATCAAAGACTCTGGCTGCCGCGGCATAAGAAAAGGGGAAAATAGCCAACTCTGTTAAAAATCTTCTTCTGCCTAACCAGTGGGCCAATATTCTTGAAACTTCACATGAATGATCCTTGAGTGAAGGGCTTTCAAAGTTGTTAAAAGAATTTGATTCCATCAAAGACTCTGGCTGCCACGGCATGAGAAAAGCGGAAAATAGCCAAATCTTTTAAAAATCTTCTTCTGCCTTTACCAGTCAGCCAATATTCTTGAAATTTCACATGAATGATCCTTGAGTGTAGGGCTTTCAAAGTTGTTAAAAGAATTTCATTCCATGTAAGACTCTGGCTGACGCGGCATGAGAAAAGGGGAAAATAGCCAAATATTTCAAAAATCTTCTGCCTAATTAGCAAGCTAATATTCTGGAAACTTCACATGAATGATCCTTTGGTGAAGGGCTTTCAAAGTTTTTGAGAGACTTTGATTCCATCAAAGCCTTTGACTTCCGCGGCATGAGAAAAGGGGAAAATAGCCAAATCTTTTAAAAATCTTCTGGCTTACTTCATGTAGTGGGCCAATATTCACATGAATGATCTTTGGGTGAAGGGCTTTCAAAGTTGTTATAAGAATTTGATTAATATCAAAGCTCTTAGTGCAGTGGCATCAGAAAAAGGGTAAAAGAGCAAACACTTTTGAAAAGGCTGAATTTTGTTTCATTCTTTTGAAAAACTAAGGAAAAGGGGCTTTATTGCAAAATTCTTAATTTGCTGCTATACAGGTCAAAATGTTTATTTTAACAAGGCAAGAAATTTCAGGTGAGCGATCTAGGGCCATCATGGCCCTCTTGTTAAAGATTTTTCACATGATTTCTCTAAGTCCGATAAGCCCCGCCCTGCCACGCCCACAATTTTTGACAAATAAAAAATTCACGAACAAGTTTTGAAAAGGGTCATCCAAGGAACATTCCTGCCAAGTTTAGTAAGAATTGGCCTAGTGGTTAAGGAGGAGAAGATTTTTGAAGAATTATCAAACGATTTCTCGAAGTCGGATAAGCCCCGCCCTGCCACGCCCACATTTTTTGGCCAATGAAAAAATCATGAGCATACACTGAATAAGATCACTCAAGGGTCATTCCTGCTAAGTTTCTTTCAAATTGGCCTGATAATTGATTTTTAAAGATTTTTCACATGATTTCTCTAAGTCCGATAAGCCCCGCCCTGCCACACCCACAATTTTTGACGAATCAAAAATTCACGAACAAGTTTTGAAAAGGGTCACCCAAGGAACATTCCTGCCAAGTTTGGTAAGAATTGGCCCAGTGGTTGAGGAGGAGAAGATTTTAAAAGAAAAAACCAACAGACGGACCAACAGACAGACCAACGGACCAACAGACAAGCTGACTCCTATATACCCCCCAAATTGAATTTGGGGGGTATAATTAACCATTGGTCCAATTTGAACCAAACGTTACAGAAATGTTCTTTAGGTGACTCTTTTTAGCTCACCTGAGCACAAAGTGCTCGAGGTGAGCTATTGTGGTCACTCACCGTCCGTCGTCCGTCTGTCTGTCCGTCTGTCCGTCCGTCAACAATTTCTTCAAACATCTTCTTCTCTAAAACCAACAGGCCAATTTTGACCAAACTTGGCAGGAATGTTCCTTGAGTGACCCTTCTCAAAACTTGTTCGCAGATTTTTGATTCGTCAAAAAATGTGGGCGTGGCAGGGCGGGGCTTATCAGACTTAGAGAAATCCTAAGAAAATTCTTTAAAAATCAACCATGGGGCCAATTTGAACCAAACTTGGCAGAATTGTTCCTTGAGTGACCCTTCTCAAAACTTGTTCGCAGATTTTTGATTCGTCAAAAAATGTGGCCGTGGCAGGGAGAAAGCGGCTTATCAGACTTAGAGAAATCCTAAGAAAATTCTTTAAAAATCAACCATTTGACCAATTTGAACCAAACTTAATAGAATTGTTCCTTGAGTGACCCTTCTCAAAACTTGTTCGCAGATTTTTGATTCGTCAAAAAACGTGGCCGTGGCAGGGAGAAAGGGGCTTATCAAATCCTAAGAAAATTCTTTAAAAATCAACCATTGGGCCAATTTGAACCAGACTTTGTAGGGATGTGCCTTAAGCCATTCTTTTTAAAATTTGTTCACAAATATTTTCATTTGTAAAAAATTGTGGCCGTGGCAGGGAGAAAGGGGCTTATCAGACTTAGAGAAATCATAAGAAAATTCTTTAAAAATTAACCATTGGGCCTATTTGAAGCAGACTTTGCAGGAATGTTCTTTGAGTCTCTCTTTTCAAAATTGATTCACAAATTTTTACATTTGTCAAAAAATGAGGGTGTGGCAGGGAGGAAGGGGCTTTTCGGCCTTAGAGAAATCCTAAGAAAATTCTTTAAAAATCAACCAATTGGCCAATTTGAACCAAACTTTGCAGAATTGTTCCTTCAGTGACCCTTTTCAACATTTGTTCATAAATTTAAAGTTTCGTCAAAAAATGTGGGTGTGGCAGGGCAGGGCTTATCTAACCAAGAGAAATTGTTAAAAAAATCTTCAAAAATCTTCTTCTCCTTAACCATTGGGCCAATTAGAACCAAATTTGGCAGGAATGTTCCTTAGGTGCCCCTTCTTAAGATTTGTTCACGGATTTTTTATTTGTCCAAAATTGTGGGCGTGGCAGGTCAGCACTTATCGGACTTGGAGAAATCATAAGAAAATTCTTTAAAAATCAATCATTGGCCCATTTTGAACCAAACTTGGCAGAAATGTTCCTTTGGTGACTCTTTAAAAAAATGTGAATTTTTGTTTCGTCTGAAAAAGTGGGCGTGGCAGGGCCTGACTTATCGGACTTAGAAAAATTCTAAGAAAATTCTTCAAAAATCAACCATTGGCCCAATTTGAACCACACTTGGCAGATATGTTCCTTGGGTGACTCTTTTCAAAATTTGTTCTCAAATTTTTTATTCGTCAGAAAAAGTGGGCGTAGCTTATCGGACTTACAGTGTTGGCAAATTTTGTATTGGACAAAAAAAGTGGCCGTGGCAGGGCGTGGCTTATCAGACTTAGAGAAATCATAAGAAAATTCTTTTAAAATCAAGCATTGGGTCAATTTGAAACAAATTTGGCAACAATGTTCCTTGAGTGACCCTTTTCAAAATTTGTTTACAAATTTTTGATTCATCAAAAAAGTGGGCGTGTCTTTAACTTCTTTCAGGTGAGCGATATAGGGCCATTCTGGCCCTCTTTTCAAAATTTGTTTGCCAATTTTTGATTGTCGTAAAAAGTGGGCGTGGCAGGGCGTAGCTTATCCAACTTAGAGAAACCCAAAGAAAATTCTTTAAAAATCACACATTGGGCTGTTTTGAACCAAACTTGGCAAGAATGTTCCTTTAGTGACTCTTTTCAAAATGTGTCCACAAATTTTCATGTTCGTCTAAAAATGTTGGTGTGGCAGGGCGTGGCTTATCAGACTTAGAGAAATCATAGGAACATTCTTTAAAAATCAACCATTGGGCCAATTTGAACCAAACTTTGCAGCAATGTTCCTTTAGTGACCTTTTTCAAAATTTATTGGCAAATATTGTATTCAACAAAAAAAGTGGGTGTTGCAGGGCATAGCTTATCAGACTTAGAGAAATCTAAAGAAAATTCTTTAAAAATCAATCATTGGGCCAATTTGAACCAAATTTGGCAACAATATTCCTTGAGTTACCCTTTTCAAAATTGTTTGTGAATTTTTGATTCGTAAAAAAGTGGGCGTGTCTCTTTCAGGTGAGCGATATAGGGCCATTCTGGCCCTCTTGTGAAAAAGTTTTCATTGTTTTACCCTTTACCGAATGGCAAAATTTTCTTAAAGGACATTGAAACCAGGTATTGTATGGGAAAGGGTTAGAAATGATATAGGTCAGGGTTAGGGTCAATTAAATTGCAGGAAGGTGAGACAGATATTGTGCACTATCATAATCAAGTGATGATAACATTTTCATTGTTTGAAAACAATAACCCTTTATCAAAATGAATTCGGTTATTGGTTTGGTATTATCTAAAAATAACTCAATTTAAGATACTGTTTGCTTTATTTAGAACTCACTCTGTGTGTCGGAGCTGTGAATTATTAGATGCTTTGCCTTTTTCAATTGCATTAACACCTGCTATCAGTTCTGTTTCAAACACTACATTATTTACAAGCCTGATCCCATGGATAAAGATTTTGAACATTTTTAAGAGAATAATGAACCAAGTGAAGACCAGCATTTATCCCTTTTCGTCCTTGATATTTTGAATCAGACAACCCAAAGATATTTAACCCTTTCCCAAACAACAAACTTTTAGGGAGATCCACTTCAAAAACTGCCACAAATGACAAAATAAATTTTATTAAAGATAGGATTTGTGTAAAATATGACTTAGAAAATATTGAGACAAAAGGAGAAACTGCTGGTTATCAGCAGTTTCTTCTTTTGTCTCAATGTTTTCATCAGCCTTTTCTATAAGGGACGTCAAAACCAGGCCTTGTTTGGGAAAGGGTTAAGTTTTAGGTTGAACCACCTTTCAATGTTAGTCAGTTTGATCAGGTTTATCTAACATTCAATTGCTTTGACATAAGTCACATAACATAACTTATAAAACTCATGACTAGGGTCAATATGGATAAAGTTTTATCAGATTGCTTGACCTCTTATTACTTGACCCATTTTATGACCAATTTGACAATTATTTTTTTTTAAAAAAATGAAATCTTTTCCTACAGTAATGGGCAGCATTCAATCAACTCTCTTAGATATGATCCCTGAGTCATTCTTTTTCAAGAACATTCAGAGTATTTAAATCATTGTCCATTATCAGAATCCTTTGAGCTTTAAGAATCTGCATTCAGTTTATCTGAATGATCTCTTAGGTGAGCAATACATATGATATCCTTTTGTTGTTTCTTGGTTTAAAAGCTCAACACATTTTGTGTCATCTAAGGCTAATTGAAGGCTAAAAACCTCAAAAATGTGATTAAATACTATCATTGCATAAAATGTTTATTTTATTTACATTTTTCCTCTCTACTTCAGGAACTCAAAAGTCAAATAGAGGCTGGACCCCCCTTCATCTAGCTTCATATTTTGGTCACAAAGATGTGGTGGAACTCTTGCTCAAGGTATGTTGTAGTTCATTTATATGACTTTCACTGTCTATCAATCCATTATGAAAATTCTTGCCTGCCCAATTTCTACAATCAATGTGATTGAATTCAAACGTGTCATGGTATGTTTCGTTCATATATAAATATGCACCCTATGTTTGCATCACTTCAATGGTTGTTAAATTTAAAGCTTTTGCACAGTCATAAGCCCCTGTGGGAAGGAAGTCTCTCTAGAATTTTGGTTATTCTACCTCATTGTATGTTCATTATTAGCTCACCTGAGCACAAAGTGCTCAAGGTGAGCTATTGTGGTCGCTCACTGTCCGTCGTCCGTCCGTCCGTCCGTCTGTCCGTCCGTCCACAATTTCTTTAAACATCTTCTCCTCCAGAACCATTTTGCCAATTGTGACCAAACTTGGCAGGAATGTTCCTGAGGTGACCCTTTTCAAAACTTGTTCGCAAATTTTTGATTCGTCAAAGAATGTGGGCGTGGCAGGGCGGGGCTTATAAATCCTAAGAAAATTCTTTAAAAATCAACCATTGGGCCAATTTGAACCAAACTGGGCAGGAATGTTCTTTTAGTGACTCTTTTGAAAATTTGTCCACAAATTCCAAGATTTGTCAAAAAATGTGGGTGTGGCAGGGTCAGACTTTAGAAATCCTAAGAAAATTCTTTAAAAATTAACTAGGTAACATATGGTTAGTGGGAGTCAAAACTTCGTAACTACAGCTTGACAAAGCTGGAGTTACGAGGTTTTGATCCCCCACTGGGGAAATGTCTAATCCTATTAAATAAACAAAAGACCGGAATTGTTTACACAAATTCAGCCAGAATGGGGAGCTGCATGTAAAAGGGGGTAAATACATTCTATTTGTTATTAAAGCTATCCTTTGTTGTTGGTACTCATTTAAATAGTTTTGATTAGATCATTCAAATGAATACCCACATCACAGGGTTTGATAAACATTGAAAGATATTTTACAATTTGGAAATCCCTTAACCTGTCCTATTTGAATCTCTAGTCTTTGGATTTATAATCAGACTTGCTTCTATTTTGCAACTAATATATTCTCTTTAGCTCTTTACCAAATCATTATAAAATTAATCATTTTGCAATGAAAAAAGGGCCCTATGTTGTTGATTCTTGGGGTTTATATAGGGGTTAAGAGTTCGATCTCTAACATTTTGATCTTTGACTTGGGAAAACCTTTTCATCTCAAAACGGTGTTTTTTCATAGGGCCCTATGTTGTTGATTCTTGGGGTTTATATGGGGTGAACTCTGTTGATAATTGGAACCTTCTCATTGATATCATGGGAAAAGGGGCCTGAAAGACAAAATTCTTGTTAGCATTGTACAGGCTACAATTTTGGCCCAATGTTCATAAAAATTAGTCAGAATGTCACAGAGAATTGGATTATTGAATATTCCGTTGGATACCACGTGAAAAGGGGCCATAATTACAAAATCCGTGTTGGCACTTTAGAGGCCATAATTTTGGCCTAATCTTTGTTAAAATTGATCAGAATATTTGTCTAATCAACAATCTGAATGTTCCATTTTGATATCATGGGGAAAGGGGCCTTTGTGACAAAATCTTGTTATCACTCTAGAAGCAACAGTTTTGGCCTAGTCTTCATGAAACTAAAAGAATGTTTGTTCACAAGGATAAACCCTATAAAAAGTTGGAATATTCCTGTCGATATCATGGGAAAAGGGGCCTTAATGACAAAATCCTTGTTAGCACTCTAGATGCAAAAATTTTGGTCTAATCTTCATGAAACTTGTGTTTGTCTAGTCACACCGATGACCTCTGAGGAAAATAGGAATGTTCTATGGGATAGCATGGGAAAAGGGCTTTAATGACAAAATCCTTGTTAGCGCTATAGAGACGATGATCTTGGCTCAATATTCATGAAATTTAGTCAGATTATTTCTCTAGTCACAAGGATTAAGCCTATTGACAGTCGGAATGTTCTGTTGGATGTCATGGAAAAGGGGCCTTAAAGACAAAATCCTTGTTGGTAATGTAGATGCTACAATTTTTGTCCTATCTTCATGAAACATGTTCAGAATGTTTGTCTAGTCACAAGGATGAAGACTATTGAAAAATATAATGCTCTTTTGGATATCATGGGGCAGGGTGCAATCATTTCTCACCTTGTGAATCTCAGTTCAGGTGAGCGATTAAGGACCATCATGGTCCTCTTGTTCATTTAAATTTGTATTTTATCACAGAATGGAGCCAGTGTAAATGCTGTTAACAACATAGGAGATACAGCCCTACATAGAGCTGCTCATACAGGCAGGCTGGTAAGTCAGATTCATAACTGGTAGAGCGTCAGACTCTCAATCTATCATGAGGTATAGGGTTTGATACCCATCCATGGACAATTATACTTTCTGACATTTGTCTCCCACCAATTAATGGATGATTAAAGATAAGTGACAAGTCCAATTCACAACTTTGGTAGCGTGTCAGACTCTCTATCATGAGGTCTTGATTTTGATCCATGGCTGCGGGCAATATCCAATGGATAGAAAATTGTAAACTTATATTTTAGAGCAGCTAGAGGCTCAGAAAGGATTTTGTGGTAGTACTGGTGAGAGGAATGACAGAAATCCATGGTTAGATGTTCCAGCTGTGTCATGAATGGGATGTTGTTTAAAGAGAAGTTAAACACCGTTCAGCAGGCCTGTAGGAAGCAATTTTGGATAAATTGGATTTTCCTTTGGCATTTTGGGGCAACTTTAGGGGTGCTTAGAACCCCACCCCACCACCAGATTCAAAACTGATAAAAAAAAAATCAAATGAGCCAAATAAACAAGGTTTTGTAGGGAAAGGGTTAAATGGTTTAGAGTAAATTGAATATAAGTTGCCAACATGTGTAAAATACAGCTCTGCACATACACTAAGACTGAATTTTCTTATTTTACCCCAATGTTTTTTACAACTTACTTATTTAAGCATTTGACACCAAAAATCAGATGGTTTGATTCTTACAATTGTTTTAACCCATTGCCACTCATTGACTCTTTTTGGCTCATCGAAAGATGAAATGATATTGCTTGTGACAGGCAACTTCTTCATTTCCCGCAATGTTTTCTACCTGAAAAGTCCAAAAAATCGTCAAATTCCATTCACTTAAAACTATGGTCTACTACATCTTTGTATTTGGACAAGTAAAAAATTTGTTGAATTGGAAAGGATTGATTTCTTAAGGAGAGTATACCTCACGATAAACAGCCTGGCAGAGCAGCCCATGCTAATCGAATGGAATGCTCTGCCAGGTCAATTCTCGTCCGCTATATGCTTTGGAAAGCAGCGAGGAAAAACAAAAAAATGCTGATGACCAGTATTTTCTTCTTTTGCCTCAATGCTGTCCAAATCTTCCTCATGTATATTTAACCTCAAAACCAAATGTTGTTTGGGAAAGGATTAAAAATGTTCTCATTGGTTTTAGGATGTGGTGACGGTAATATTACAACATGGAGCGGATATGAATATAATCAATGCTAAATGTCAAATAGGAAAACAAGCAACAAACAATCAAGATATTATGTTTTGATATTTGTTTGTTTGACCCTATCCCTATCCCACTGTCAAGTCCTGGTTTTAATGTCTTGAAGAGGGATGGCTTTGGAAAGCAGGATGGAAAAGGAAGAGAATGCTATTAACCAGCATTTTTAGTGAGCCAGGACTTTATGTCTGGGGAGCTAATGTCACAGCCCTAGTGTTGGCGTCGCGTCCCGTCCCGTCTTCACTTGAAAAACTTTAACCTGGTCTATATCTCAGGCACTATTAAAGATACAGCCTTGATATTTCATACATAGATACATCTCGACAAGACCTTTCATTTGGGACCATGACCTTTGGCCTAGTGGCCTTGACCTTGGAGTTTGACCTACTTTTGAAAAACTTTAACGTGGCCTATATCTCAGGCACTATTAGAGATACAGCCTTGATATTTCATACACAGATACATCTCGACAAGACCTTTCATTTGGGACCATTATCCTTGACCTTGTGACCTTGACCTTGGAGTTTGACTTACTTTTAAAAAATTTGCAGTTTTTGTGACAAGCTCCCGTATAGGCGAGCTACTTTGTCCGCGGACAATTCTTGTTATCTTTTGCATTAACTCTTTCGCTGCCAATGTCGCCAATAAGCGACCTATTAGGAGACTGCCACTGTCGCCTTTTGGCGACTTCAAAATAATAGCTTAATTAGGTCATTCAAGGTCAGGGTCATCTGATCAAAATTCCTGATAAAAAGTATGCTATTCAACAATATAGTTCAGAGCTGAATCTAGGTTTTCACAAAAGTGGGCCAACTCCCCCACCATACTTCAAAATGTGGGCCAACAGGATTCAGACTTGAGCCAAAGTGAATTTAACTTTTTATCGCAAAAATATTAAGTTATAACTTATCTGTCACTAGAGACATTATATGAAACTGAAGGAACATTATCTTTACTCCATGTAAGTTAGGATTAGCTCTTGTCTAAGCAGTCTCTTTAAACAACTGTTGTCCATGTAACAAACTTTATATGTTCAATTTCTTTAATTTATTGGTTGTTTAAAGTTTAGATTATACTATTCATAGAAAATGATTACACTGTCCAAGACTGGTTGAAGCAAATTATTTATACCACAAAACCGTTTTTAATTTTGCTTTAAAACCCTTCTCTCCATATTTAAATAGTCTCAGGGCTGTAGAAAAAAGGCTGGACCATTTAACTTCAATCGTAACACTGGGCAGAATTCACCATACATGATGTGGCTACTGCAGTAGACATCTACGCTGAGGAGGATCACTTAATATCAATTAATTCAAACCATTTTGTGATAAAAACAATTTTCAGGCAGAGTTTCTTTGTTTCGTCGGCCATTTTGATTGTGTGCCGCGATGATAGCATATCACTCAGTCCATTTATGTGCTTAAAAACGATTTTAACACAGAGTTTCTTTATTTTGTTTGTTTTGACCGCCATTGGTGTTATTGTTGTTGCGGTGCACCGTAATAATTACAAATTCTGAAATTTTCACAGCCATTTCCCCCTTCATTCAACTCGTTTGTTTTCTTCCCGTTTTCGGTTTATATCTCGAACGTGAATCTATTTCATTTCTAAGACAAATATCTATTTTTGACTGGAGATATAAAACACTATATAAATGTAGAATTGCAGGGGTTTCTCTGCAATCTGTTTTTAGCAACTTTTCAATGATTATGAACCTACGTTATTACGCGACATATATTGAAAAATGCGCCAATCTGAAACAACGTGCGTGACTTCTCCCGCGCGGCCTATCGTTTTTTGCGCCAAGCAATAAATTACTGCGGGAATCCCGCAATCCCGCGCCCTAGATTCAGCTCTGTAGTTTATGTGCAATCATTCTTGAGGGTTTCAGCTTAACATTCATCAGATCATGATTTTACTATATTATAAACTGATAAGCCCTGTTGTGAAGTTTCAAGAAAATTGGCACTGGAAATAGCACAATTCCAGGAAATTTGGCAGCGAAAGAGTTAATGCTTTCCTAGTTTTCCTCATGTATATTTTACCTAAAAATCAAACGTTGTTCTGGAAAGGGTTAAAGATGTTCTCATTCTTTTTAGGATGTAGTAACGGTACTGTTACAACATGGAGCTGATATGAATATAATCAATGCTAAATGTCAAATAGCGAAACAAGCAACAAACAATCAAGATATTGTGTTTTAATATTTGTTTGTTTGACCCTATCCCTATCCCACTGTCAAGTCCTGGTTTTAATGTCTTGAAGAGGGATGGCTTTGGAAAGCAAGAAAAATAAGAAAATGCTGTTAACAGCATTTTCATCTTTTGCATTAATGCTTTCCTAGTTTTCCTCATGTATATTTTACCTTAAAATCAAATGTTGTTCTGGAAAGGGTTAAAGATGTTCTCATTCTTTTTAGGATGTAGTAACGGTACTTTTACAACATGGAGCAGATATGAATATAATTAATGCTGAAGGTCAAACAGCGAAGCAAGCAACAAACAATGAGGATATAGTAAAGCTGATAGAAGGTGAGGAACAATGATTAGTGTAGGTACCACAATTATTCTAATAAACGCCTCTAGGAAAGACCCATCAGCCAAATCTGGGCTGAAAATCAGCACATTTTAAGCACAAATTTTGTGAAAATGTATGATTCTAATAAATGCCCATTCCCACATTTAGATTAGAATACTGTAAGTCATAAACAATGAAGCAATGAAAGAAACTATGTCAATCCCTCAATCTGTTTTCATGACATGATTTCATAGAAAAATCATATTTTGCAGTACTTGTACCAAAACATTGCCAAACTTCACTTGCTTAACTTTGAGTTCATGAATTGACACTTGATTTGAAATTTTGACAAACAAAATTAGCATATAAATGCCCATCCCCTTCTTTTCCATTGGCCATGTTTCCAATATATGCCAGAACGTTCATTAGAATAAATATGGTAATCACATGATTTTTGTTTAAATCCAATGCATGAAAAAATGACATCAATTGCTCAATTATGTGCACGGGCTTTGATTTCTATGCGAAAAAAATGTCTATGTCTTCAAATCAGACATCGAGAATCTTGGAAACATGGAAATATATCATTATCATTTACATACACTCACTCAGCAAGGGAAAAATGTGTACATTTAAAACCCATTACTGCACAGTGTGCCTGTTGACTCCCTCACGTAAAAAGGCTTTGGAAAACATTGCAGCAAATGAAGAAATTGCTTGTAACAAGCAATTTCTTCATTTACCGCAATATTTTCCAACCCAAAATAGAAATATTTTTAAAATTCCATCGACTTGAAATTGTTGTCTGCAAAAACTTTAAAATTCGAAGAGTCAAAAATTTTGCTGTCTGGTAATGGGTTAAAGAAAGAATACCATGCATTTGTATCCTATCTTTACAGCTGCAGAGAAACATGAGGAAAGTAGACTCGAGGAAGAATTTATGTCGTCCGTCCGTCTTGGTGACGTCAATAAAGTAGAGAGTCTTGTATCTACGGGTAAAGTGTCGAAGGTTAACTGTCAGGACAGTTTTGGTAATACGGCATTACACGTCGCGGCACAGGCCGGTCAACAAGAGGTGGCGGTGTATTTACTACAGAAGGGCATTAATAGTGAACTGAAAAATAAACAGGGTAGGTGGTTATGTCAATTGTATTTTGTCAAGTGTTAACTCATTCCCACAAAGTTATGCCTTCTGATGCCCCTCAAGATAATGGCATTGGAAAACTTTGTGTTAAATGAAGAAATTGCTTGGGACAAGCAATTTCTTCATTTTCCACAAGGTATTCTACTAAAAATGATCAAAAATGTAAAAAATCATTTACTTGAAATTGTCGTCTGCAACATCTTTGAATTTGGAAGAGTCTAGAATTTTGCAGACTGATAAAGTGTCAAGACAGTTTTGGTTATACTGTGTTTCACGTCGCGGTCCAGGCCGGTCAACAAGAAGAGGTCGCTGCGTATCTTCTTAAGAAGGACATTGATAGTGAACTGAAGAATAAACAGGGTAAGTGAAATTTTGTAAATAAATTTAGAAACATGGATGAAACAGCCAAAAATATGGAACAATCAAGACAAAACTCGGAGAAAATGTTGGTCAGGTTAGTATAACCCCAGTGCTTAGAAAAAAACCTACCTTGAAGTGAGTGTGTTTTTGTTTCCAAAATGTTACATGGGTTAGCCACTGTGAGTATTTTCTTGCCATCATATTTTCATCACCTATATACTTGACCTAGACAAATTGGGGTGAGAGTCGCGCATCATAGGCACATTCTTCAGAGCCAGATTTCTAAGATTTCTTAAGATATTTTGAAATAAAGCATTCTTTAGAGCAAAAGTTTTAAGCCGTTCAATGGGAGGCGCCATTGCCCTATACTTCTTGCTGAACCTCTTGGTCAACTCTGTAGAAAGAATATGAGAAAGAATTGACTGAGATGTTCCGAATGCTCCATAATTTATCAACCTCGGTGTTCCGAATGTTCCATATTTTATACAAATGTCGTCATGATGACGTCATTTGTATAAAGTATGGAGCATTTAGAATGCCTTGCTCTAAAGATGGCGCCTCAGATCTTTCTATGGTGGTCAAATCAGTCATTGTATGGGAATTAGAAAGTTTAAGTGATTTGTTTGTTTGATATTTACAGGTCAGGCTGCTTCTGATGTAGCCAAGAATGATTCCATGAAACAATTGTTGACAGTTGTCCCTAAAACAGATCCAAAGAAACCTCCACAGAGATTTGAAGGGGTTCTCATTAAGGTAGGTAACAATTCTCAACCCCTCTAGCAATGTTTTGAAATTGTTTAGATATCATGATTAAGAGAATTACCTGCAATAATATGGCAACAGGGTAGTAAAGGCTTCTATTAAGCACTGTAGAAAAAGGGTCAATTTCAGGGAGCTTGGACTTTATTCCCAGTGAGCTTCTTTCACATCCCTTGTGTTGCCAGTGTCAGTGTTGCTGTTGCTTATGTTTACAAAAACCTAAATCCATTACCAGGCAGCAAAATTTTTACCTGTTACAATTTTGAAAGATGTTGCAAACGTTGATTTCAAACTGATTAAATTTTGAAAATCTTTCCATTTTAGGTTAGAAATCATTGTGGAAAATGAAGAAATTGCTTGCGACAAGCTATTTCTTCATTTTCCTTTATATTTTCTTGAGCATTTTCTTGTGAAGTAATAGGTTAATCTGGTCTATACTTTATGCACTATGAGAGATGGAGCCTTAATATTTTACTTATGAATATTTCATGAAGACACTTTTCCTTTAGGCCCATGACTTGACCTTGTGAACTTGACCAGGACATTTGACAAACTTAACAAAAACTTGCACCTTGCCTACTATATCTTATGCTGTAATTGAGATTACATTCATTGAAACCTCCTGCCAAGGTGACCTAAGATGTCTGCAAAAACTTCTTATTTTGATAGCTATTGATTGTTGTTTTGACACATTTTATATCTAATATTATTTTAATTTTACAGATCCTAAGTCATGATAAAAATCTTGATTATATTTTCCATTTCCAGAGATCTTTTGTTGGTGCTAAAGCCATGTGGGTTGTTTTAGAAAGAGGAGTTCTCTCTTATTTCAAAAACAGGTAAGTTTGTGAAATGCTGATAATGTGCCAATGGCATTCTTTGAAAATAAAATAGAATTTTGATTGCTTTATCAGGTTATCTGTTCAATCCAAATTTACTTTAACCCTTTCCCAAACAAGACCTGGTTTTCACGTCCCTAATAGAAAAGGCTTGGGAAAACATTGAAACAAAAGAAGAAACTGCTGATAAACAGCAGTTTCTCCTTTTGTCTCAATATTTTCTATGCCATATTTTACACAAATTCTATCTGTAATAACATCCATTTTGTCATTTGTGTCATTTATTGAAGTGGGTCACCCAAAAATTTTGACGTTTGGGAAAGGGTTAACTGCAGGATCTTGACTATGGAGTTTGACTTTTCAAAAACTAAAGCTGACCTTTAACTTACACACCATGAGAGATAGAGCACCGATATCTCAAACATTTATCTTAACCCTTTCCCTTACAAGAACTGCTTTTGATGCCCCTAATTGAAAGTGATTGGGAAAACATTGAGACAAAAGAAGAAACTGCTGACAATCAGCAGTTTCTCCTTTTGCCTCAATATTTTCTTAAGCTATATTGTACAAAACCCCTTTCTTTTTCAATGTCCATTTTGTCGTCTGCAGCAACTTTCAAAATGCGACACCCCAAATTTTGTCGTTTGGGAAAGGGTTAATAGTGCCTGCAAAGACACATCATTTTTGAACATGAACTTTGTCCTTGTGACCTTGATCTTTATGTTTGTCTTTCCATTAAGTCAAACTAAATTGTCTGAGGACAAATCTGATTACATGTATCTTTTCTTTAACCCATTACCACACAATAACTCTTTTTGACTCCCTATAAGATAATGGCATTGGAAAACATTGTGGAAAATAAAGAAATTGCTTGTGACCAGCAATTTCTTCATTTTCCGCATTGTTTTCTACCAAAAAAAGCCTAGAAGATTTTAAAATTTCCTTAACCTTAAAGTGTTGTCTGCAACATCTTTGAATTTTGACCAGTCCAAAATTTGTTGTTTGGTAATGGGTTAAAGAAAATAAGCTGACTGAGTGTAGTGAAATGTACCATCTAACAATTGATTGTGAAAAAAATATCCATCCATTTATCAGTGTAAAGCCTAGATATTACATGTTTGTAGCGTATATTTACAGAGGAGATGCCTCCACTGGCAGTAAAAGACTGGGTATGAAGTATCTCGATGAAGCTGAAATTATGGTATGATGTTTTTATCTTTAGAAATACCCCCGCAAACGAAGGTTAGGGAGGAAAACTGGAATCAGTCTGTTGGTTGGTTGGTTCAATCGGCAGGTGATGGATTGGTCTAAGCATCTGTCCCCAAAATTCTGTCCCTAAAACTTGTACCATTTCAGTCTGAATTGTTTCATGATTGGCATAAGTGTCCATTAAGATGCAATCTATGCAAAATTTATGCTCCTTCTGTTTCAGTTTGATTTTTCTATATGCTTGGCAGAAGTGTTCAATTAGACTTGTGATAGTGTATGACAGAACCTTTGTTTAAAATTGCATGGTTATTGCCCCTTGTTTGACTAAAAGACACTCACTCAGTTTTAGTCTGATTTGCTTCATACTTCATACAGAAGTGTTCATTATGGAAAATGTATAGTAATATTAGACGAATCTAAAATATGAAGTATGAACGAGACTTAACTTTTACACAGACTGTTCTCAAGCTATGTTGATGTCAAATGCAAGTACAGACCTTTTTTCCAAACCATTGCTCAAGTATCTATCTTATCACAAAGTCTATAATTCTCAATTCTTTATTTCTAGGTCCATTCTGAGAATGACTTTAATTTCCTTGTGAGATGAATGTTCTTATAGATGCATGATGCTGTTTCAAGATTGGTTAACCCTTTCCCAAACACCTAATTTAAGGGCGAACTAATCCGAAAGCCACTGCAGATGACAAACGGGATGTTGCTAAAAAATTGGATTTGTGTACAATATTATATAGCATAGAAAAATACTGAGGCAAAAGGAGAAAATGCTGATAATCAGCATTTTCTTCTTTTGCTTCAATGTTTTCTTAAGCCTTTACTCTAAGGGATGTCAAAACCAGGTCTTGTTTGGGAAAGGGTTAAAATTCTCACCTCTTTATTTCTAGGTGCATTCAGAGAATGACTTCAATTTTCTTGTAAGATATTCAGACGGTACCTCTCACAAGCTACAAATAGATTCTACTGCTGGGGACTATAGGATAGGCCGGGAACCAGTCAGCGGAGAAAAAATTAATAGACAGGTTGGAAATGATTTTTTTTTAGTAAAATATCAATTATTATTTGGCAAACCCTATGTCATTGGTACTCATTTGAATTGTCTGGCAGCAGACAATTCAAATGAGTACAACCAACAAAGGGTTTTGGACATGATATTCATATGGTGCCCCTCAAATACAAGATTTTCTATTTCCTACGCCATGTTGTTGTCTACAATGGCTTTAAAATAGTACCAACAACATAGGATTTTAGATATGATATTCAGACGGTACCTCGCACAAGCTACAGATAGATTCTACTGCTGGGGACTATAGTATAGGCAGGGAACCAGTCAGTGGAGAAAAAATTAATAGACAGGTAGGTGTAAGCAGTTGTGTCGTTTTTCTGGTTGAAGTCCCCAATCAGGGTTTGATCCTAAGGAGGATAGATTTTGCTTGTCATTTTGGCAGTTTCACAATTCGACTATTACTATAAATCTGCAACAGTATGAAATTCTTTGTTTCTACTTTTGCTATTGCTCTAGAAATTTTCAAACACTTTCATTTCAATGGCATCATTCTGTAGGCAAAGATCATTTGACATTTATTATGATAAAATTTTAAACTTTTTTTCACTTTTCACTATACTCTGTCAGCTCTTCTTTAACTTTTAGATGTGGGTAGATGCCCTCGAAAACACACCAATTATAATGCTAACTATATAGGCCTACATACAGGACATTGATGGGGAAAGCAAGATTGAAATTTCCACATAAACCATGCTTATCCTGCAATCTCTCAGTAGCCTTGGAAAGGCAGTACACATGTGTAGTCTGATTTTATTCTACTTTCACGGAATTACTGTGTGTTTTATTTTTAGATGTGGGTAAATGCCCTTAAAGAGCACATCAACTACAACACACACTATATACATAAAGGTCTGGGTAAAGAACCAGAACCGGACAATCAGATCTCATCTCTAGAGGAGGCCCTTAAGGTAGGACAGCTTTAATCTTTTAAGGTAGTTCACCTCATACAAACATGGGTGAATGCCCTTAAAGAACACATAAACTACAACACACACTATATACATAAATGATTAGGTAAAGAGCCGGAACCAGATAATCAGATCTCATCTCTAGAGGAGGCCCTTAAGGTAGGACAACTTTAAACTTTTAATCCACCCCATACAGTTAGGTGAATGCCCTTAAAGAGCATATTAAGTACAACACACATTATACACATAAAGGACTGGGTAAAGAGCCGGAACCAGATAATCAGATCTCATCTCTAGAGGAGGCCCTTAAGGTAGGACAACTTTAAACATTTAGGTAGTCCTTATTTACCTGTGAACGCCCAAAAAGGGGGATATTTCAATACATGCTTATTCTCTGAAATACAGTGTTATAAATGCATTTTAGTTGCTTTTATATCATACTAGGAGACTAAAACAACCATTTTAACTACGCCTAGAATATTTTAAATATGATTTGGATTTTCTTTGCAACAGAAAAATTTAGTTCCAGGAGGGGAAAATTTATCTGAAATGGGAAAAAAGTATATTCCACAGAGAGGGGGAAGGGGCCCAATAAGGACCGTTTTTTTAAAGAAAGAAACCACTGAGATCTCATCTCTAGAAGAAGTGCTAAAGGTAAATATAATTTGTTGGGCACCATGGTCTAGTGGTAGGACTTGGGCTTGGGTTTCTAGAAGTTCTGCATTCAAATGCACTTTGTGCCAAAGGACATTTTCTGAGCAAAAAAGTTACCCCACGTTGCCCCTCTTCACCTGAGGATATAAATGGGTGCAGGGGAGAGTTGAAAGCCAAATTGCAAGGACTGTAAACAGCTGACTTGAAACTTAATGATCATAGAGTAATGTGGAAAGTCGCTTGAATATGAGCTAGTTTCTAGATTTGAGACTTTAAACCAACCTTTACCTATACTTTACTTTTAATAAGGAATAATTTTCGCGCGTTCGTGTGCTAAAAATAGATTTCTGATGGAAAATCCTTAACATCGTTTGCCGGGTACCAGTCTAATATTTTGTTTATCGGTCATGAATCGGACAATTTTTTCATAACAGTGTTAGCGAAAAATTATTATTTTCAAGCGAGATATTAGTCGATCATAGATAATGCAGGCGGGAACTAAAACTACGAAACATTACGCATATTCAACATGCAACATTAATTCCAGATACGGAGACAGGCCATAAATGACAAACGTTTTTTCTTGAGATTCCTCAGCAGCTTAACCAGAAAACACATCGAAAAGTCTGAAAGTAAAGTAGCTATGATCATGAAACTTCGCGGGTAGATAGATCTCACCAAGGAGAAGTGCAACGTACAAGTTATTGCCCTCTGTTGTAGTGAAAGCCTGTGGGGTATCAAATCACATTCAGCGACAAATTCTATTTTTTTTCTAGATTTATCCTTTCCCAAACAAGACAGGTTTTGACAGAAAATTCTTGGGAAAACATTGAGGCAAAAGAAGAAAATGATGATCGACCAAATTGAAAAGACCTGCAAAGCAGACAAAATGAGTGTGAATTAGGCCTACTTCTTTGGATATTGATGATCATTCTACTTTTGCCTCGATATTTTCTGTGACATAAAACACTAAAAGTATTCACATCCGTTTTGTCATCTGCAGACTTTTTTCATTTTGGCCCAACATGACATTTTGTCGTTTTGGAAAGGGTAAGCGAGTACGCACGAGCGGCACGACGAAGCTAAGGCAGAACCGTATGTGTAAACATTACTTGTCAACTGGTTATTTCATAGTTAGGCCTACTTATCTTAAAAAGTACACGACAGTGCAGCAACCTTCTCAACTCTGAATTATAATGTTTCTAAACAAATGATTACGGCAATCCAGCTCTTAGAATGTCATCTTCAGCGAGTTGAACGTGGAAAAACTTCGCGAGATTCACAGCCATATTTGTACGATAGAGGATTCCCAATCTATTTTTAGACCAGTGAGGCGTGACGATGACGTATTTGTTCGACGGGAAAACCGAATCCTATTATGTTTTTAAGTTTTATATTCCACTCAATCAATAGATATGGGCCTTGCCTGTCTTTCTCTTTCTCTTATCCTTTGATTTCATAACTAAAAAAATTGGCAATAACTTTTTAACTGTGATTGATAGAGTTTTGATATTTCACATGTATATTTTGATTGATTAATAGAATGGAATTTTACATCCCACTCAACAGCTAAGGTCATATGGACATGCGACCTTGGATAAAGTCTCTTCCAAAAGATTAGAGAGGCAGAATCGAACCTGCAACTCCTCTGTTACAAGGCCAGCGCATTACCACTGCACCAAATCCGCCACCCACATATATACATAGATGTATATTACATGATGTTTTACAACAGCAGGTGTCTAAAGTATTACCTTAATAAATCTCTGAAGTAGTCACCAAGCAATTTTGTCACTATTTTAGATACCAAACAATTCTGTGTTTCTGTTTAAGGTGGCGCAGGCACATCAGGGTGTTTTACAACAGCATGTGAATAAAGTGTCGTCCTACTTTAATTAATCTCTGGACACCAAGCAATTTTGTTACTATTTTAGGTAGCACAAACAATTCTTAAATTTCTATTTAAGGTGGCGCAGGCACATCAGGGTGTTTTACAACAACAGGTGTCCAAAGTGTCGACATACCTTAATAAATCTCAGGGACAAACAAGAACAGGTGGGTTGCATGTGTTTGAGTCTTGCTGTTTTCCTAATGAAAATTTATGTCATATATTAGCTGACTTTAACCCAGTACCAGATGGCAAAATTATAGACTGGTCCAAATCCAAAGGTGTTGCAGATAACAATTTAAAGTGACCGAATATCTGCTGGTCTTTCTGTGTGGAAAACATTGTGGGAATCAAAGAAATTGCTTGTGACAAGCAATTTCTTCATTTTCCACAATGTTTTTCAATGTCTTTATCTTGCAGGGCATCAAAGGGCATCACTAGACTTCAGGCCCGTAGGAAGCAATTTCATATTGGGGGGGCTAAAGCCCTTGTCCTGAATATTGGGGGGGCTAATTTGGATTTTCCCAAATTTTTCAGTGTAAAATTAAGAAAATTCGGCATTTTTGGCCAACATTGGGTGGCTTAGCCCACCCTAGCCCCCCTCCCCTGTTCCTACGGGCCTGCTAGTTGGTAATTGGTTAATTCTATTCCATTCTGATAGAGTTATGTCACTCTTAATTACGTTTATTAACCCTTTCCCAAACGGCAAAATCTTAGGGTGATCCACTTCAAAAACTGCCACAAATGACGAAATAGAAGTTATTTAAGATAGAATTTGTATAAAATATGGCATAGAAAAATATTGAGGCAAAAGGAGAAACTGCTGGTTATCAGCAGTTTCTTCTTTTGTTTCAATGTTTTCCCAAGCCTATTCTGTTAAGGACGTCAGAACCAGGTCTTGTTTGGGAAAGGGTTAAATTATCAATCCTTTTACTCTGCTCATTTAGCTCACTAAAACACACAAAAACAATTGAAACATTCAAATGTTTAATTTGTTTTTAGAAACTGAATGCATTTTGGTTTGTTGAAAAATGCCAAATGGTTGCATGTTCTTGATAAAACTGCATACAGGTTATGTATTTTTTAAGATAAAGAGACCATTAAATGTTAAATTATTCCTCAAATACACTTATTCCCTTCAAGGCTTCATTCCACTGATCAAAGATAGCATTCCACAAACATTCCCATTTCATTGTGGATGTCAATTTCATATGAACTGTACATATAATTCAATTTCATTTGCAATTTTAAAGATGACACAGAAGACAATGGTAATTCTTTCTTTATTTGACCTCTTAATGACCTTGACCCTTTAATTTTGTCACAAAGATAACACAAGTTTTAGTTTAGTAAAACCTTGTCACATTGTGCATGTTTAATTCTGTTTAAACCCTTGCATGCTCTTTACCCTATCCCAATTGGCAGATTGATGGACTTATGCAATGAGACAAAAGTTGCAGAGGACAATATAATTGATGTTCAAAGTAGAATATGTGTGTACACAGCCCGAACAAAATTGAGGCAAAAGCAGCATTTTGTTCTTTTGCTTCAATGTTTTCCTATGCCTAGCAGCTGTTCTATTGGCAACATCAAAATTGGGTCATTTTGGGGGAATGGGTTATTTTTTTTATTTTTGGTTTTGCTGTACATGTGTTTATTTGTTGTTTTTGAATGATAGATAGAGGATTTAAGTCATGATTTTACACTATTGATTTATTTTTAATTGGTGGCAATTTTAATTTTGTTTCTCAAACATAGTCAAACTTCTCTTGTAGACCAAGACTGTTTAAAAATTTATTGCAAATTGATGTTCATGTAGTTTAAGTGTTGTGTTTTAAATTCATTCTTTTTAAAACCTTCGATATATGATGAAAATAGTTCATACATGGTGAAATTTTAAAACATAAACTTTTGATACATAGATTTGCTTTGACATGCTTATATAGATCAAAGTATTTTCCCCTTGTCAAAATCGAAAGAGAGTTTCTTACTGTTGGTCTCAGATTCAAAAGAGTCCCTTTATCCAATATCCTGCTTATTTTCCTTTGGTATTGCAGGTGTCCCACCAGTGAAGCTAGAGTCTGAGTTATCAAAAGTTGTCAGCCATTCAAAAGATACATGTATGTGCCCATTCCTTGATAAATGCCTAACTTGATTTGAACAGCAAGAGAAGAACAACATCGATCTTGATCAACCTGTGCAATTGCATATGCTGATCTGGATTAATTTTGGTCTCAAAAAAATCTTATCAATAAGGATGCTCTGCCAGGTCATTTATGGTGAGCTATGCCTTCTCACTATTATTCTTGTCTTGCAGGTGTCCCAGCTGTAAAGTTAGAATCTGAGTTAGGTAAAGTTGTCAGCCATTCCAAAGACATGTGTTCATCATTAGATAAATGCCTAACTTTGTTTAAACAGCAAGAAGAGGTGAGCTTATACATTTGATTTCTCGGAAACACTATTAAGCTTTCTTTAAAATGATATCTATATATTCCATGCCGTATGACCTTCCTCAAGGTCATCTGTTAACCCTTATCAACCCTTTATACAAAAGCTTAACATTTTAGAAAAATTGCCATTTCAGGGGCATTTGTGTTTCACAAACACATCTTGTTTCATCTGCATTAACTTTTTATATTATAATTGGGAAAAAGATATGGGAATACCTGGTACTCAAATCTTTTGGAATTAATTTGAGTATGAGGAAACATAACACAGAAGTGAATTGTTTGATACGTAGATGTCATAGATGACAATATTTTTCGAGCCAGTCATAATTGGTCACTTTCCCCAGAGCCTGTATAACTTAATAATACACTTTCTTATTTGCTCAATCATATTATACAGGATATTATTTTCATACCAGTAATAATTCTTATCATTACTCTTACCTTTACCGAAATATTTACTCCTGCCAAGACCTTTTACTTGGAACCATGACCGTGTTACATTGAACTTGTTAGTCCCCTACCGGTGTTCACACCGGAGGGGACCATAGGTTTGCCCTCCGTCTGTCCGTCCGTCCGTCCATCTGTCCGTCCGTCTGTCTGTCCGTCCGTCTGTCCGCTCAAATCTGGATTCCGCGATAACTTAATAACTAAGCAAGCGTTTTTGATGAAAGTTGGTATATGACTAGATGGCAATGTGTAGATTATGCACATCATTTTATTTTTGTTTTTCGACTTAAATTGAGGTTGCTATGGTTACAGAAATAGTGAAAATATGACCAAAAATGGGATCCTGCGATAAGATAATAACTAAGCAAGCTAGTTTGATGAGACTTGGTATATGACTATATGGCAATGTGTAGATTATGCACATCATTTTATTTTTGTTTTTAGACTAAAATTGTTGTTGCTATGGTTACGGAAATAGTGAAAATATGGCAAAAAATATTGGATCCTGCGATAAGTTAATAAGTAAGCAAGCTAATTTGATGAGACTTGGTATATGACTAGATGGCAATGTGTAGATTATGCACATCATTTTATCTTTGTTTTTTGACGAAAAGTGCGGTTGCTATGGTAACGGAAATAGTGAAAATATGGCAAAAAATGGATCCTGCAATAACTTATTCATCTTAATCTATTATTGATTACCATATTGAGTCAATGTGAAGCCGGTAGGGGACTTTATGTGTTGCATACAACACCAGATACTTGTTTAACCTACTTTTGAATAACTTTAACCCTTTCCCACACATTGACGCTGGTGGACACCCCACAAAATAAAGGCTTTGGAAAACATTGTGGAAAGTGAAGAAATTGCTTGTGACATTCAATTCATTCATTTCCCACAATGTTTTCTACAAAGAAAGACCAAAACATTTAAAATTTTGTTCCATGAAAATTGTCATCTGCAACACCTTTGAGTTTTAACTAGGCTAAAATTTTGTTGTTTGGTAATGGGTTAATATGGCTTTTACCTCATAGACAGGGTGTCCCAAAAGTAAGGTAACACTTATAAATGGTTCTAGCTCTGCTATTTCTTAGCCGATTTGTTTCGGAAAACTATCAATATCTGCAGGATTCATTGGAATTTTGTTCACCATACACTTAAATGATATGCACATATCAAAATGGCGTCATTTTTGACGTCATCTGTACCACTATCAAAATGACGTCACGACCTACCTTCTCAAAATGTATGTATGCGGTAAAGCATATCATTTATCTAAATGTCAAATATGTGTGAAAATGAAATTTAAATTCTAATTCAAATTAGAAGATTCACCAAGAGGAATGCCCATCTACTCAATTATAGATAAATTTGAACGACCTTGGTCAGATTTTGATGAACATGGAAGCAAAAGCCCAAAAATATCCCTTAGCACAGAAAGCATCTAAGCTTTGAATAAGACTGCATATGGAAGTCCAGGAAAGTCAATTTGAAGAATTTCGTCCGATCAATATTCATTGAAATCATTAGCACAGTGTATTCAGAATTCTTATTTGAAATTTTCTTATACCATATTTAAATTATGACTTTGGAAGATCGAGTTGAACGCTAAGAATGTTGTCGGTGGACACATGCCAGATTTGATTTCACTGGACTTTTTTTTGTGGAGACACGTGCTGTCTAAAATGTAATTCCCACAGCAAGAACATATAAAAATTAAACATGTTCAAAGTTGCTATAAAACATTCAAGGAGAATGTAGGAACCTTTCTATGGACACATATGAGGCAATTATTTGCCTTAAACTTTAAGTAAAAGAATAAACCGTGGAAGATGACAGAAGGGTCGTATTATAGAGAACGTCATTTACTATCAAAATGACGTCATCGATAAAACAGGGTGTGTTTGGTTTATCATATATAAAATATACAAATTTTATGATAATTTGATGAAATTTCTTTTATTCATTTTTACACATAACCTTCTGTACTGTCAGCGATATAAAGAATATATAAGTGATATATTGGCCGAGATATATTAGATTTTAAGTGTTACCTTACTTTTGGGACACCCTGTACTATTACAGATAGATCATTGATACTTCATGCAAGGATAATTCCTGTCAAGAGCTTTCATTTGAGACCATGACCTTTGACATAGTGACCTTGACCTTGGAGTTTGACCTACTATGCAAAAACTTCAACCTGGCTTTTATCTATCTCATGTACTATAACAGGTGGAACCTTGAAATTCCACATGCCTTTACCTCCTGTCTTGACCTTGACACCATGACCTTTGATCTAGTGACATTGACCTAGGAGTTTGACCACTTATATGAGACAAGCTTTCGTTAAGCCAAGCCATGTTCCACAGAAATTCTTGTTAACCCTTTCCCAAACAAGACCTGGTTTTGACGTCCCTAATAGAAAAGGCTTGGGAAAACATTGAAACAAAAGAAGAAACTGCTGATAACCAGCAGTTTCTCCTTTTGTCTCAATATTTTCTATGCCATATTTTACACAAATTCTATCTTTAATAACTTCCATTTTGTCATTTTTTGCAGTTTTTGAAGTTTATCACCCTAAAATTTTGCCATTTGGGAAAGGGTTAATGTCTCTGTCAGAGTAAGTTTTTGAAAACATTCAGAAAATAAAGGAAGAAAATTATTACCACCAGTGTTATTGCAAAACCTTGTAAATGCAGTATCGACGGTATGCTTAAATCTATTGTTATTTTCTGGACAGATCAAAGGGAAGCTACTCCACGAGGAGAAAGAGAAAAATCGTGTTTTACAAGAAGCATTACATGCCCTTGCTATAGAGCATCAACAGTTAGAGCAGAGCTATTCCCACAGTGTTTTATCTCGCAGATGGTCGATGAACGCTGATGAATTTTTTGACTGTGATGATGTTAATGGTATAGGTAAGTATGGTGGTCAAAACAGGCTAAAATATTAATAAATTGTAAAATTATTAATTCTATAGTTGTTTTCCAAAGCACTTTGAAACCTACTGATTTGAATCATGGAAAAAATAACAGTTAGAGCAGAGCTATTCCCACAGTGTTTTATCTCGAAGATGGTCGATGAACGCTGATGAATTTTTTGACTGCGATGATGTTAATGGCATAGGTAAGTAAGGCGAACAAAACAGGCCAATGATTTTTATGATTTTTTGCATACAAATTAAAATAGACCATTTTCACAGCATGTAAGAGCAACTTATTCACGGTGGGGATTGTGCATAATGGGATGGATAACGAATATGGAGTATACGGACAAATTTGCCTCGCTTCAGGTAAGAAATTGTGCAATAATTTTCTTATTTCTGCTCCAATTTTCAAGCAGTTTGTTGCATGTACCCCGCATTAGTGAGCTCTTTCCTCGGATATATGACGTGTTTGTAGAATCTTTGTACTTTGTCCAAAAATTTATCCCAACCAACCAGAAAAACAACAAAAAAATTCAGGCCCTTTTTCTAGTCGGTTGAGATCGGTTTTTGAGAAAAGTACAGGGAAGTTCCAGATAAATAATACATCTGAGAAAAGGGCTCAGTAAGACGGAGTACATGCAACAAACCGCATGAAAATTGACGCAGAAATAAGAAAGTTATTGCACAAATTCTTACCTGAAGCGTGGTTAATTTTGCCGTAGTCGTTACCATTTAGCTTTCTGGTCGGTTGGGACAATATTTCGGAAAAAGTATCATGAGTTATCTAATAAGTCATACATCCGATGAAAGAGCTCGATAAGGCGGGGTACATGCAGCAAACCGCTTGAAAATTGATACAGAAATAACAGAGTTATTGCAAAATGTCTTACCTGGAGTGGGGCGAGTTGACATCCATTTTTGTGCAAAAAATAGACTGAGTTTACCATTATGTTTTGATAAACCGTCGGTGTTGTTATAACATCTTTTCACTACGGTTTGATTCAAGCCGTAGTTATGAAATTTTATAACAACACCAACGAAATACTATTTACTTGTCCGAAATTACGTCACGGGTTACTTGATAAAATCGTTCCCTATTGTCGGTAGTCGTTATCCATCCCATCATGCACAATCCCCACCGTGTTATTTTCCAAAGTAATTTGAAACCTACTGATTTAAATCATGAAAAGATAAGCAGTTTGAGCAGAGTTATTCCCACAGTGTCTTATTTTGTAGGTCTATGGGCGCTGATGAGTTTCAAATGGCATAGATATGTATAGTGTACAAAACAGGCCAGAAATAAGAATTTAGCTTGCAGATTAACACATTCCTACATGAGGACCTCTTTTGACACTCTACAAGATAAAAGCTTTGGAAAACATTGTGGAAAATGAAGAAAGTGTTTATGACAAGCAATTATTGTGACTGGCACTGTTGTTCATATACACATGTATTAGTTTTATTGACTTTAAAGATCGCCCCGTTTAGTTTCACCTGTCAAATTTACATTTCAGATTTCAATAGACCGCTATCATTATCTTCTGGTGCTCAATTTTGTATTTCTGCCATGTCTGACGTCTGGTCATTTAATTCTTTCAATTTGATCTCGATACTTGACCTGTCATATTTACATTTCCAGATTTCCACAGACCACTATCATTATCACCTGGTTCTCAATCTCGTATTTCTGCCGTGTCTGACGCGTTGTCGTTCAAATCATGTCAATTTGATCTGGATGACGATGAACCAATCGACGCTTTCACTCCAGTAGATCTGGATATTGAACCAACACAACTGACCAATGAGGGGGACTCAACTAGGGGTGGAGTTAAAAATGGGGGAGGGGCTAGAGAAAGAGACACACCCACTATATCATCTAATGAATATTCATCAGTTACCCAGCAATCAAATCTAGGAGGAAGGTGAGGAATTAGTGCAGTGCTAGTTTTGAGGGTTATGGTACTGGTCTGCTTTTAACCCTTTTCTTAACAGCAAAGGGTGGTCCTATTCAAAAGCTGATTAAACCCTTTCCCCAAACAGCAAAGTATTAGGGATGTCTAATTTAAAAGCTGCTTCAGATGACAAGTGGATGTTGTTGAAGAAAGAATTTGTGTACAAGTTAGCCAAGAAAATATTGTCAAGACAAAAGGGGAAGATAACGAGAGGGGGTCTCCCCCTCTCGTTAGGGGGGTTCGGGGGGGCCTCCCCGAGAAAATTTTGATATTCAGGATGGCAGCAGAACGATTCTGAGCCTTCTTTGAGACAGAATTTGAGCTTCATTCGAAGTCATTTTTTAAGGAATTAACGGCAAAAGCTGTTCATGATTTTTTTTACATTACGCACGTGCGTAGTGTGCGTAATGGGCGTTACACCTTTGAATGCATGGAAATTTGTTTTGAAAATTAAGAGCTCTCGCTTTCCTTTTTTACATTGTGTAAAATTGGTAAACATGCACCATAATGTAACAACGCTAGGTTAATTAAACTTTTCATAAGGGTCATGCTATCCTTAGCAGAGCTCCAGATAAGAGCAGGTGATGACTTTTCAAACTGCAATAATTCTGTTATTGTTCATCAAACCTTCGGTGAGACTATTCAAATGAGTACCCACAACATAGGGTTTGGAATTGAAATAACAAAGTTAGAATGTCTTCACCCCCACTTATCTGTAGCCCTGCCTTAGGCATGTTCTATAGACCAAGATTCTTTAAGATATATTGGGCTGTTTTAGATAAACTGTTTTTAAGACCGAGATTCTGACTGATGTGTTACAAGTGCCCCATACTGGATACAAATGATGCCAGTTCTCCCTCATACTGTTTCTACAGAATTGACCAAGGGGTTCTACAAGAAGTATGGGGTAATGTCGCCTACCATAGAGCAATTGAAAAGTCTTGCTCTAAAGATCACTTTATCTTAAAACATCTAAAGAAATCATAAAAAAAAATGTTCTAAAGATGTGCCTCTTGTTTGTTGTTTCAGTATTTTAGAAGAATCTCCTCCAATCAAATGACACTTGGTGATACAATGCACCAATCACAATCATTCTATTTTTAGTAACATTACTCATAGATTCAGTGCCATGACATATAATTATTACCTATGCAAAAAGACATTGTTTAATTTATTTGAATTTTGATGAAAACCTTTCCCATGTATGACATATTTCACTTATAATTACCTACAATATAATTATACCTGCTACCTATCATCAATTATAAGCCAAACTCGTCCTTGGAAACCCATGTGTCTCCCCATATGCTAAGCTGTGTCAATCCCTTTGAGATGGGCACAGCAATCTTGGTTGTTGGTTGTCATTGGCAGTGTATTGTCGTTAGTCAACGGACATCCTATATTGGAACATTCAGCACTCAAATTTACAAGAGTTGAATGTTTGAAGTAGCCTAACTAATTTTTACTATTTGAAGAATAGGGAAGCTATTCCAGTTACTGCGGTGTCTGTGTATTTATTTGAATAAAGGCATTTGAATGCCCCCACTGATTAAGCGCAAACTGCTTCTTCTGGCAATTTGTTCCACTCTATTATTGTTTTCACAAAAACGGATTGTTTGTATTGGACAGTCTTTTGAGTCTCATCCTTGGAAACCCATGTGTCTTCCCATATGCTATGCTGTGTCAACCCCATGGATATGGGCGCAGCAATCTTGGTTGTCATTTGCAATACATTGTTTTAATGGACGTTTCGCTAAAATGTTTCATATCAACATTCCACGCTTGATTCAAACCTTTACAAGCTAATTGTTCCAGGGGCCTATTGTAGTGTAGCACATGGGTAGACACCTTGTTTTCCAAGGATGAGCTGAACCCTTGTCATGCTGAACTAAAATCTCAAAATTAAAGGAATGATAACACTAAAAATACTAAATTTTATTTTAATGTCTTTTTTGTGAGATTCTATGAAAATGGCTTGAAAGGGACAAACATAGTGTGTAGCTAAGATCAGACTGTAACTCTAATATTATGCATAATTCGGCCATTAAAATTTACAAGGGCTGAATGTTGGAAGTAGCCAAACTAATTTTTACCATTTGAAGAATAGGAAAGCTATTCCAGTAACTGGGGTGTCTATGTAATTACAGTCGACACTCGTTGTGTCGAAGTCGGAGGGGCCGTCAAAATACCTTGTCATATCCGGAGTTCGACTCATCCGATTTTGTTTGGCTTCGATAAAGTTGATATTTGACCGTTTGGTAAACTAATCATATACGATTATTATTGAAATATAGTAGGAAAAGGAAAGAAATTGCTGGTTTCGAGCAATTTCTATCCTTTTCCTACTATATTATTACAATGGCTATATTCAGTTCGATTTTTTTTTTAAAATAAGTTATGTCCATTGATGAGGACGGGACCAGATTTGAACTTGGACTTAAACGAAATTCGACTTATCCGATGTCGACATATTGAGTGTCGACTGTATTTGTTTAAAGGCATGACCACTGTGTTCAAGTTTCTATGCATGTATCTCCACAACTCCGGATCTTTTAACTTTAACCCTTTCCCAAACAATGACTCCTTGATGCACCAAAGTGATTAAGATTTGGAAAATATCAAAGAAATGGAAGAATGGGCTGATTATCAGCATTTTCTCTCTTTTATACAATATTCTAATTCTTGTTAAAGAGAATTGTTATTCTTATGTCATCTTAATTTTGACCTCTACAACACCTTTGAATTTGGAGCAGTCTAAATTTCGATTTGGAAAAGGGTTAAAGCTTTTCACTTTTGTATGGGCCTATGGGGATACTATAGAGAGGTATTGGCTATGTCCTTTAATTTTGAGGAACATTTCAGTAGTACCCAATTTTTAATTATATAGCACTTTTCGATAGTTTATTGTGTTTTATGACTTTATGCAGTATGAAATTTCTTTTTAGAAATTGTTTTATGAAGACTGTTTCACATTTTTGTTATGAAAGAGATTATTTGAGAGATCAAATTATTTGTTATTGCAATTTTAATTGTTATCATAGTTTATTTGATTAGAATTTATTAAAATTGTTGCCATCCATTTTAATTTGAGACTTCATGTCTTCATTTGACCTTCCCTTGAACAAGACTGGGTTTTGATACATGTCCATGATATTCATAGCATGGGAAAACATTAGGCTAAGAAGAAAATGCTGATTACCAGGGAATTTTTTAAATGTTATATTTTTTAGCTCCTCTGGCCGAAGGCCAGCGAGCTATTGCCATGGCGTTGTGTCCGTCGTGTGTGCGTCTGTGCGTGCGTAAACTTTTCTTTAAAAATCTTCTTCTCTCAAACCAGTGGGCCAATTTCGTTTAAATTTGGCAGAAATGTTCCTTGGATGGTGCTTCACTTAAATTGCGAAAAGAATTTTCATTGGTCCATAAATGTGGGCGTGTCAGGGCTGGGCTTATCACTGTTATCAGACTTGGAGAAATCACAAAATAATCCTTTAAAAATCATCCAGAGGGCCAATCTTGACCAAACTTAGCAGAAATGTACCTTGGGTGGACCTTTATTTAAATGGTCTGTAAAATTTTGATTGGTCCATAAATGTGGGCGTTGCAGGGCGTGGCTTATCAGACTTAAAGAAATCGCAAAATAATTCTTTAAAAATCAATCAGAGGGCCAATCTTGACCAAACTTGGCTCAAATGTAACTTGGGTGGACCTTTATCTAAATTGTCTATAAAATTTTTATTGGTCTTTAAATGTGGGCGTGGCAGAGCAGGGCTTATCAGACTTCAAGAATTCACAAAATAATTTTTCAAAATTCAACCATTTTGACAATTTAGATATAATTTGGCATAAATGTTCTTTGGGTGGGCTTTTGTCTAAATTTATTGTAAAATAATGTTTGGTCAATAAATGTGGGCGTGGCAGGGCTGGGCTTATCATTATCAGACTTGAGAAATCACAAAATAATTCTTTAAAAATCTTCTCTTCTCAAACCATAGTGCCAATTTTGATCAAACTTGGCAGAGATGCTCTTTCGTTTGTGCTTCACTTAAATTGCGAATAAAACTTTGATTGGTCAATAAATGTTGTTTTGGCAGGGCGGGGTTTACCCAACTTGGAGAAATCATGAAATAATTTTTTAAACATTAACCAATGGGTCAATTTAGTCCAAACTTTACAAAAATATTTTTTGGTGGCCCCTTTACTTAAATGGCGCAAGAAAAGTTTATGTGGGTTTGCCAGGGAGGGGCTTATCAGTCTTTGAGAAATCATAAAATAATTCTTTAAAATATCAACCATTGGGCTAGTTAAGACTAAAATTAATAGAAATGTTCCTTAGTGGCCCTTTACTAAAAATGTTCATGGCATTTTGATTGCTACATAAGTGTGGATGTGCTAGGGCGGGGTTTATCTGACTTGCAGATACTGCAAAATAATTCTTTTAAAGTCAACCATTGAGTCAATTCAGACCAAACTTTGTCAGATAACAGGGTATGGCAGTCGGAGGTTTACAAGAAATCATTAGATAATTCTTTTGATTAATTAGCCAGTGGAGCAATTCAGGCCCTCTTGGGCCTCTTGTTTATTTACTAATGATTAAAACCTGATTTTAAATCTGTAATAGAAAAGGCTTGGAAACATTGAGGCAAAAGCAGAAAATTAACCCTTTCCCAAACAGCAATATTTCAGGGTGATCCACTTCAAAAACTGCCACAAATGATGAAATGGATGTTATTAAAGATAGGATTTGTGTAAAATATGGTATAGAAAATATTGAGACAAAAGGAGAAACTGCTGGTTATAAGCAGTTTCCTCTTTTGTTTCAATGTTTTCCCAAGCCGTTTCTATTCGGAACGTCAAAACCAGGTCTTGTTTGGGAAAGGGTTAATGCTGAAAACCAACATTTTCTTCTTTATTCTCAATATTTTCAGTGCTAAAAGATGTAAATTGTTCATATTAATACATTGACCCTCTCCCTAACAATGAGATTTTTGGGGTTATTCAATTAAAAGCTGTTGTAGACGACAAATTTGATGTTAAAAAGGAAACAATTTGTGAACAATATAGCATAGAAAATATAGAGGCAAAAGGAGAAAATGTTGATTATCAGCATTAATCAGCATTTTCTTCTTTTGCCTCAATCTTTCCAAAACCTTTTCTTTTGGGGATATCAAAACCAGGTCTTGTTTGGGAAAGGGTTAAATCTTGCTGATTGCGGCAGCGAATAGAACCCTCTAGAAGCTGTAAAAATTGAAACACTTTCTTTTTTCTGAAGTTCTTGAAAATCGAATTAATTCACTACTTATTAGATCTACTTTTGTAAAAAAATATTAGACTTTTGCTATTTATCATATTGTGGTAATTCTTTTCATGATTCACATTACAGGCTTAACCCCTTTTCTAAATGAACCTATTTTAGACTTCTTAAATTTGAAGGAAGTTACAGTAAAAAAAATGTCAAAATTTGAAAAAGTGTTTCTATAGCAGAGAAAATATTGTGAGAACAGGAGAAAATGCTGACTATTAACAGTTTGTTTGTTTGAGCATATCGTCGGTGCTATGACAAAATTGCGTAACAAATTAGTTATGCAATTTTGTCAATTTTTTTTATAAATGCTTTCTACTAAGTATGTAGGAGCGCATATCCTGTCAAAACGGCATTTTTCTACACCTATTAGAACCCTTTCAATTATCATGTGACAAAATTGCGTAACTCGATTTAGCTGACAAAAATGCGTTATACGTAGACAAATTATTTACACGAGAGTAATAAAAGGCTGAGAAATGGCATTCTCCTCTGTATTTCTTCTAGTTTGACCAATAAATGAACCGTAAATTATGTTCAATCACCTTATTTTACCTTAACCCTTTCCCAAACAAGACCTGGTTTTGACGTCCCTATTAGAAATGGCTTGGGACAACATTGAGGCAAAAGAAGAAAATGCTGATGATCAGCATTTTCTTCTTTTGCATCAATATTTTCCTGTGTTATAATTTGCACAAATCCAATCTTTATCAACATCTATTTTGTCGTCTGCAGCAGCTTTCAAATTGGATCGCCCTAAAATTTTGTCGTTTGGGAAAGGGTTAAAGAAGCTGAATTGTTCATGTTGAGTAACGCAATTTTGCCGGCATATTTTTTAACATTTTTTAAAGCGGCAAAAACGTTTTTGGGTCTCCTGAAAAAAATGGTTTTCGAGCAAAATTTCTGTTACGCAATTTTGTCATAGCACCGACGATATATTCCCCCCTGGCTGAGCTAGTGTATGATATTGCCAACTAATCTACATGTAACTAGTGCTGTATTTACTGCAAATAGCATTGAACCTGAACAAACATATTTGTCTGGCTTGAAACATTTATATATGCAGAAGAGAAGAGGAAGTAAGTTTTACCTCACTGCTACCCACTTCATATAGTTGGGTAGACTGAGGCATTGACAATTGAATAAGTGTCTTGCCCAAAGACACCCTTCCCTGAGTAGTGCTCAAACTGGCTACCGACCACCTGGCTACAAATCTAGTACGCTAACCACTGCACCACCGAGGCTGTCAGTTCCTTCTTTTCTCTCAATGTTTTCCTAAACATTTCTTTATGGATGTCAAATCCAGTTTTTGTATGGGAAAGTGTTAAAAAAAAGTGCCATTCAATGTTGACAGGAGTGACACCATTGTTATAATATTGCCCCCCTTATCTTTGACAATTTACACGCCTATGTATTTCTAATAACACCGAACCGTGTAATCGCATTTTTTCGGGCAGAATTTCTAAGGATGATATCCGAGTATTCCGCTCTTGTTGAAAGCAGCTGATGACGTAGGAACGGGATCCTCCAAAAAACATTATTGACCGAATTTTCCCTGAATAAATGATGTAGTCAATATCTTTTGATCGGATATTTATGTAGATGGACTCATATCTTGAGTGTGATCATGAATTCTGAAAGTGACCTAGATTCCGGATGGATTACACGCGGATAAAACGGTGAAATTTACATAATTTGTTCCAAACGTCAGTGTCAAAGAATTTTTGACAGGAGTGAATTCCAAATCGTGTTCAACCCTTAGCATTTTTAAATTCATTTTGGATTACATATCTATCGAGATGGCTGAAAAGAATGAAGAAACAGAAACCCATCAGGAACACAGGTCAATTTTCTTTACTTCTTTTTTCAAATGCCCCATGGCAGTGACAGTTTGACATGTCAAAACATATCACATTGTCAGTGCTAAACTGATGTAACTGCACAATAGGTTATAATCAAGTAGTGGATCCAGAGGGGGTTTGGGGATTCAACCGAACCCCCGCCTGCAGCTTGATTATCTTATTTTCATACAGAAATTCAGTTAACCCTTTCCCAAACGACAATTTACTAGGGTGGTCCAAATTCAAAGGAGTTGCAGACCACAAAATAAATTGTATCAATAGGAGAAAATAAGCATGTTATAGCCTAGAAAATATTGAGGCAAAAGGAGAAAGTGCTGATTATCAGCTGCACTTTCTTCTTTTGCTTCAATGTTTTCCTAAACCTTTTCTATTAGGGACGTCAAAACCAGGGCCCCGTTTTACTAACGATCTTACGATCATGTTGTTGTGAAAACAGTGTAACAAGGCATCTGATAATCCAAGTCTTCTCTGATGTAAATACGCTCTTTGATATTTCGATTTTTAGCTATTTACATCAGAGAGCATTGCTCTTTGAAAACAGCAGAAAGTTCGGTAACGTTACAAGTAACTTGAAGCTTTGTTTTTGTTTATCATATCGAATCACTCGGTAAAACACTGTAGGGTATAGATCAATAAATCATTTTTTGTCATACCTGACCAAAAATTTAATTTCAAATCGGCCTGCTGGATGAGTATAACCTTTGGTTTTGAATGGAAGGTCAAGGTAAACAAAGGCTGCTCAGGTGAGGGTTGTTGCAAAACATTGCCTATTAACCTTTTAGAAATACTTTTTGGTCGTAATTTTTTCAGCAGCCATAACAATAAATGGTTCATTTATCGATATCATCAAGGGTTTTAACGATAGCGTTTAAGATCGGACGGTGAACGATGCGCAACAACTGCCGCGGATCCAGGATTTTTTGTGAGGGGGGTTCGAATGTACAGATAGGGGGGTTCGTTTTTCTAGTATTAAACAATTTTGACTGAATTTTTGCATGAAAATGAAAGAACCAGGCTGCAGAGGGGGGTTCGTTTGAACCCCCCGAACCCCCTCTGGATCCGCCACTGAACAATTTGTTGCGAACTTCTTGATTTTTTCAAAGAGCAACGCTCTCTGATGTAAATAGTGAAAATTCAAAATATCAAAGAGCGTATTTACATCAGAGAAGACTCGGATTAGGCATCTGATTGCATGAAAAATTGGATTAGGCCAATCAAGTTTGTTGTTACAAGTAATTACGCAAAAAATAATCGTAAGTTCGTTAGTAAAACGGGCCCCAGGTCTTCTTTGGGAAAGGGTTAAGAATGTGTATTTATAGGAAAACGAAACCCCCTATTTGTATGTTTGAAACCGTTCACAGAGATGCTGGATCTGACATGACACCAATAGATAGATCGCTCCACCCAACATAGAATGTAAGACAAACAATCAGGAGCATTGGAATGTTGATTGTTTTGATTGTCAGTCGATAGATTGATCAATACAATATCACATGCAACAGAGAATTGAAGACAAACAATGGGGGTGTGGAATTTTTCTGATCATCCATTGGCTTATCGATGGTTTTGATTGACAGCCAGCGTTTTGTCAATTGTCATCTGCAAGGGCTTTGAAAAACCAAGGTTTTTTGGTACTTATGTCTCGGGTCAGCTGTTGAGAGGGATCATGGGATGACAAGTAAACTTTTAAAAGTCAAGTAAATTATAATACAAAGTTGACGTAATTCGCAAACAGATAACAAGAGCTCTAGAGAGTTTTTACCTTTCCCAAATAGCAATATAACAGATTGGTCCAGTTTAAAAGCTGCTGCAGATTTATCATTATAATAGAACATTGTAAAAAGATATGAAAATCATTTGTGTCTTGTACAATATAGCACGGAGAATATTGCCTCAACATTTTCCAGGGCTTTTGCTTAGATAAAGGACATCAAAAGCTGGTCTTGTTTTGGGAAAAGGTTATTTACTGAAACACTGAAGAGAGCTTTTAATCCTTTCCCAAACGACAAAATTTTAGGGTGATCCACTTTAAACACTGCTACAAATGACAAAATGGATATTATTAAAATAAAGACATGATTTGTGTAAAATATGGCACAGAAAATATTAAGACAAAAGGAGAAACTGCTGGTTATCAGCAGTTTCTTTTTTTTGTTTCAATGTTTTCCCAAGCCTTTTCTATTAGGGATGTCAAAACCAGGTCTTGTTTGGGAAAGGGTTAAAGGGACATTTCATTCCAATTTCAATTTTTCAAAGTGTGTCTTGATGCCAAGATTGGTTATTCTAATGAGTATAAATACTATTAGTTTTTTTAAGTTGTTGCCAATAAGCGAGAAACACGCATTTAAAGTTGAGACATAATCGATAAATTGCATATAAATCCGAATTGTTGTCCACAACATTCTGTTCAATTTTAACACAAAAATATAAATTTCTCGTAAACGGCGCAATATCTTGGCTTGAAATTTTCAGAATTTTCATAAGGAAATATGCTCTTTCAGATGAAAATAAAAGTAAAATTTAAAACAAAAAATTCTGAAATGTCACTTTAAACTCTAGTATCCAAACTAATGTAGAATCGTATGAAGTCATTTGGTAAGATAGTCATACATTTTGAAAAATGGTTTACCAAAAAAGGGAAAATGTTATCCTTTTGTGTATTTTTAGCGAGCCGGGACTTTATGTTCGGGGAGCTAATGTCACAGCCCTAGTGTCGGCGTCCCGTCCTGTCCTGTCGCATCTTCACTTAAAAAACGTTAACCTGGTCTATATCTCAGGTACTATTAGAGATACAGCCTTGATATTTCACACATAGATAGTTCTCCATCAAACCTTTCATTTTTGACCATGACCTTTGACCTAGTGACCTTGACCCTGGAGTTTGACATACTTTTAAAAAACTTTAACCTGGCCTATATCTCATGCACTATTATAGATAGAGCCTTGATATTTCACACATGGATACCTCCTGCCAAGACCTTTCATTTGTGACCATGACCTTGTGACCTTGACCTTGGAGTTTGACCTACTTTTAAAAAATTACCTGTTTTGGTGACAAGCTCCCGTATAGGCGAGCTACGTTGTCCGCGGACAACTCTTGTTGAAAGTATAGACAAGGTGGAAAATGATTGTAAAATTACCATGATGAAGCCCATTAGCCCTCTCCCAAACGACAATATTTTAGGATGGTCCAATTTGAAAGGAGTTGCAGACGACCAAATAAATCATATCAAAAGGTAAACACACGCATACATTTAAAAGCTCAGAAAATATTGAGACAAAAGGAAAAAATGCAGATTATCAGCATTTTCTTCTTTTGTCTCAATGTTTTCTCAAGTCTTTTCTAATAGGGACGTCAAAATCTGGTCTTGTTTGGGAAAGGGTTAGGAAGAAAAAGAAGAATAACCTGTGTATTCTCCTTTGTCTCAGTATTTTCTGTACATATTTTTCAAGTCAGACTCTTACCAATAGCCCTTGTTTGTCTGCTGCCTTCTTCAAACAGTCCATATTTTTGCATTTTGGGAGAGGTAAGAGAAAGGGTTAACGCTTTTTGAGACCCGCTTTCCCAAATGGCAAATATTTGGGGTAGTCCTATTTTAACCCATTACCACACTGTGACGCCTTTTGACACCCCACAAGATTATGGCTTTGGAAAACATTGTGGGAAATGACGATATTGATTATGACAAGCAATTTCTTCAGTTTCCACAATGTTTTTTTACCCCTATAGTCAATAAATTTTAAAATTTCATCACACTGAAAATGTCGTCTGCAACATCTTTCAATTTGAACCACCCTAAAATTTGGTCGTTTGGATAACTGTTAGAGATGCTGTAGACCACAAAATCCATATTGATAAAGATGATCTGCATGTTGAAAAAGGAGAAAATGGTGCTTATCAGCATATTCTTTTGCCCCAATTTGTGTTAACTAGACTATCAAGGACATCAAAGCAAGGTCTTGCAGGGGTCTTGCTACCAATTTTTGTTTGGGGCCAGGGGCCAGTGAAATTGGGAAAAATAGCGACATTTTAACCTAAATTGGGAAATACTATAACAAGTTTGTATTCATACTCTCACTCAGTTTCAGCTGCAAATAAGACTTTAGTGGTGTAAAATGCATTTGTATATACTCTTGTTTGAGAATCTACTCTAAAACTGTCTTCACAATATTTGTAAATGAAGATGAGGTCTTAACATGGGGCATTCTAGGTCCTCATTGGGAATATTCACCAGAGAATTGGGAAAAAAAGATACTTTTTGCCATTGGGAATGGGGCCCATTAACGGCCCCAAATTTTGGCAAACGAGACCCCTGTCTTGTTTGGGAAAGGTTAACCTATTTCCACACAATGACGTCTTTTGACACCCAAGAAGATAAAGGCTATGGAAAACATCATGGCAAATGAAGAAATTGCTTGTAACAAACAATTTTCATTTCCCACAATGTTTTGCTTTTCTATTCAGAAAGAGCAATAAGTGTATAGTTTCATTGACTTAAAATTGTCATCAGACATCTGTTGCATCTTTGAATTTTGATCAGTATAAAATTTTGTTGTTTGGTAATGGGTTAAGGTAGTCTATCCCTAATGAGATTCACACAACATCGAAATTATTCGGGCGACGTTGAAAACATTCGGCAGTGGAACTTTCCACTGCCAAATGCTTACGACTGCGCCTGAATAAGTTTGGAGACGTAATGACTAACGACAACACTCAAAAAAATCCGATGTTTTATGAATATCAAAATGGCCACATCACGGATATTCTACCTTAAACTGGTTTATACTACAAGCCCATGATGCACAGTTCTAAGTATTATACAATGTGTAAGTGAATAGATATTAATTTGTTTTATTATCACAATATGGGCCATATTGTGGCCTCTAATTCTGTTATTGGAGTTTCTCCAACTCTTTTTGAATTATTGATGAATAAGTCTTAGTTCCAAATGTTTTAGATGAGAAATATGTAATTAAGAGCCTATTGAAGTTAATATTGTGGGTCTTAATTAATATACAACCATTTTGCTGTCTGCAACAACTTTCAAACTGGACCAGTCTGCATTTGTATGGTAAGGGAAGGCACAATGTTTTCTAACCGAAAATTTTCATCAACTTGTAATTGTTGTCTGCAACATCTTTCAAATTGGAACAGTTTTAGATGAGAAATATGTAATTAAGAGCCTATTGAAGTTAATATTGTGGGTCTTAATTAATATACAACCATTTTGCTGTCTGCAACAACTTTCAAACTGGACCAGTCTGCATTTGTATGGTAAGGGAAGGCACAATGTTTTCTAACCGAAAATTTTCATCAACTTGTAATTGTTGTCTGCAACATCTTTCAAATTGGAACAGTCCAAAATTTTGTCGTTTGGTAATGGTTAAACAAAGGCGGATCCAGGATTTTTTTCCAGGGGGGGTCAAAGCCCAAATGATGGCTTTTATTAAGAAGTTATATAGTCAAAATTCAATTTTCAGCCAATTCCAGGGGGGGTCATGACCCCCTGACCCCCCCTCTGGATCCGCGCATGGTTAAACGTGTACAAACAGTCACACAGTGACATAATTTTAGACAAGCAATTATATAGTATTTCATCTAAATCTAAAACGTTGCATCTACAGCTTGATTGAAGCTTTATGACCAGCAATTTCGTCCCACAACAGTTCCTACCAAAAAATACTGAAAACTTCAAATTTCATTTGCATGAAATAATATTGTCTGCAACATCTTTAATTTTATTGTTCGGTTATGGGTTAATATGTCAGAATTTGAAAGTGTTGTTTGACCCTTAAGTTCTTTCAGTGTGAGCAATTGTAAAATTGTTGGCATAATAAAATGACATTTGGGAAAGGGTTAAATCTACATAATTATGCCCCCTTTCGAAGAAAATGGGGGTATATTGTTTTGCAAGTGTCGGTCGGTCGGTCGGAAGGTCGGTCGGTCGGTCTGTCGGAAGGTTGGTCGGTCGGTCGGAAGGTCGGTCGGTCGGTCTGTAGGTCGGTCGGTCTGTCCGTAGACCAAACCTTGTCCGGAGCATAACTCGAAAAGTATTAAAGGTAGAATCACAAGACAAACTTTTGACGCATAGCATCAAAGAGGCCGGCAAATTTTTGGTAGCCATCCATGAACATTTTGCTGAAGTGATATATTTCAACCATGTCATGTTAATTATATCTTTCCTTTTCTTGTTGAACTCCCAGTATCAAGACCCCAACGGAATTATCGTTGACTTGCAGTAGCAATTATTTGATAGCGTATTGTTTGTTTGCAGTTCAAGTGACTTCTACTTTTAAAATGTATACATTCTGCAAGTCCCGCAAATTGCTATGTTTGCTCATTTGGATGACCTCAAGTGCAATAATAGACTATGCTGCCTTTAGATTTCTCAGCGAATGGTCCTGCACCACATACACAAGTTCACATTTCCATGGTTAACTTAAAACAAATACCAGCTCGCATAGCCATGACTAACTCAAAAATACCGAATTTTTAACAACAAAATTGAAACCTATTGTTCTGAACCTAACTAAATATTTGTTCATTGCTTTACTTCAAAGAAATGGATATTTTGTTCACGTTACTGACATGTTCTTCTGTAAATCCGTGTTTTTTTTTGTGGTTTTTTTTTTTCCTTCTATTTTTTCGATTGTTTCATTCATTGTTTGATGTAGAATTTGTAAATATTTTAAGGTGCTCTATCTCGAATTTTAGTCGAAAAATCAACTTTAAAACCATTTGGTGGTCATTCGCTGGGTCATTAATAATATTTTTTAAACAATACACCTTTCAAGCTCAATTGTACTCCAATTCAACGAAATTCTCCTTTAAAACGAAATGCCGGGTTTTTTTCCACAAATTACCGCTATTAATTTTATAGAAAAAGTATTTCGCAGGACTGTGATGATGTCATTCTCAGACACCCCTCTAAGCGTCTTCTCACGTGACCACTATTGATGTATCGATCAGCGTTTTGGCAACATGATTCGATTCGTGTCAGCTTCGATTCGGCCTATCCTGTCACCTTTCCATCACTCTGTTTGATCCCCGATAAAGATAGGATTGGATCTAAATCTCTTGTCGTTTGGATTTTGATTTCTTCTATAGTTCGCGCAAGATCCTTTGGCACATGGATAAAACAATACATTTATTGTAATTAGTGGCGTAATGACTAAGAAAATTTATAGGTTGATAGGTAGAGCGGTCAGTTTTCAATTATGGAGCCCCGAGTTCGAATCCAGCTGTCTGCAGATTTTTTATACTTTTTTCTTCGTCTTCAATGGCTATTTCTACGAAATTTCATTTGCTAGGCAGATGGCAGCTTGTATTTTGTGTAAAAATACAAATGATGGACAAAAAGAAAAGAAAAGAAAAAAGAGAGTAAAAGAATCGCCGAGACCTAGGATAGAACTCGGATGTCATGTACAGCACACATACCGCTCAATCACTCTACCTACATTTTACCCGTATCTACTTCATTACTTTATAAGAGTTTTATTGTGTTTTATACAAAAATGTTGTGTTTACATCTGAGCAAAATGTAAACAGTGAAATAGATTTGAAAAACGTGACAAACGTTTTTCATTTTTCCACGGAGTTCTCTTAATTTCGGCAATAATTATCTTATTTTAGGTTCATTGTTTGTCTGAACCGCCTTCCGTTACTAATCCAAAGGTGGTCATTATAAAAATTATGCGTTTCATTCCGTTTTTGCAATTTGACCAAGCGAGGGACTGCAGCTTTAATACAATGCAATTTGTATTTTACTGACTAAAGAATTACAGAATACTATGATTTATCAAAAAATACAGCAACTTCGTAATAAGGTCATAATAGTAATTTTCAGTGCGAGATGAAAGTGTTTATTTATAATTTTTAAATCAATTTGTAAACTCCAACTTTAAATTGATGCAGCCAAAAAATTAATCCTGGTCACTGTTAACTCATGCTGTCAGAGTTAATTCCCTTTGTTGGAGAACGTTGTTCTCGGCCATCTATTGGCATTCTGTTAAATCAGGCTGTTTTCATGTGTGAGTTTCATCACAATGAAAAGAAAATGATAGCAAAAAAGTTAAACGCTTTAAATGCAAAAACATATTAGAAAAATAAACACACACAAAAAGAAATCAGATTGGATACCTAACTAAATATATATAGCGGACGAGAATTGACCTGGCAGATTATTCCATTCGATTAGCATTGGCTGCTCTGCCAGGTCAATTCTCGTCCGCTATAACAAACGACAAAAGTTCCTCTCAAAGTATTTGAGAAAAAATTGACATGAGCGACAGTGGGTTTTGAACCCATACCGTAGAAAACAATTATGACTATAAGTACGAGCGGCTAACCGATTGAGCCACGGCGTTTGGTTGAGAGTTTGATCAAATTAAAACTTATTGATCGGGTCCTTCAAGGGGCAGTAATCCAGTATATCGGGTCCATAGAAATACCGAAACGCATGCGTATTTCATGATCGGATGCTTTAAACAGAGACGTGCACGTGGGATTGTGTTAAGTGCCGGATTTGATAAGCGTTTCGATAACTTCCAAAGCTTGTCGATAACGTTTAATAGATAATATATCGACATTCTATGTACGTCTCGGTTTTTGTGCATTCCAGTATTTCTATGGACCGTGGTTAATCTGACAGTCACGTGATCGGGGGCGGTCAGTTATTGAAATTGGAACGATATAAAAATGCGGTCAATTTTGCGATATTTTTGCTCACAAAGGAGAAAATATTTACAAAATATAACCTGCAAGGTGAACGTCAATTATTGACTTACAAATCAGTCAGTTCTACACCAAAATGTCGTAAATGTTCTAATTGTTAGCCTCCCACATCCTACACGTCTAAATCGAAAAAAGCATTCCAAAGAAGGCCGGCTTCAAGAGCCGGTGTAACAGGGTAACGTGTCCCCCTGGGTAACGTGTCCCCGGGGACACGTTACCCAGGGGTAACGTGTCCCACCCCCTGGGTAACGTGTCCCCCCCCCCCTTGGAAATTTTTTTTTAATCGTATTGTGTATTTTCAAAGCATATTTTGTTTCATAAGTGTTAAATCTTTTAAAGTAAGTTATTTTAAACATGAAATTTAAGTATTTAATTTTTTTTTATTCTTTCACATTTCCAAAGAAGGAAAATATCTAATTGCATTGTATTTTTTTATTAAATCACTTTCTCCAAATATTTTCCAACTATTATTATTACCATAATTAATATTTTATGATAATACCAAAGTAAATTGCGCAGAAATAATGTGAAAAAATTTTAAGAGGAGAGAGGGGGGGGGGACATGTTACCCCTGGGTAACCTGTCCCCGGGGACACGTTACCCAGGCCTGGGTAACGTGTCCCCCCTTTGATTTTTTTCCTTTTTAATTATAATGTATATTTTAATGCCTATTTAGTTTTATAATTATTTAATCTTTTAAAATAAGCTATTTTTAACAAAAAATAAAAGAATTTAATTTTTTTCATTCTTTCACTTTTCAATGAGAGGTGGGACAGGCTACCCAGGCCTGAGTAACGTGTACCCCCCTTGGATTTTTTTCCTTTTTAATCATAATGTGTATTTTTATATCATTATTAATATTTTGTGATAACACCAAAGGAAATTGCGCAAAAATAATGTGAAAAAATTTTAAGAGGGGGAGGGGGACACGTTACCCCTGGGTAACCTGTCCCCGGGGACACGTTACCCAGGCCTGGGTAACGTGTCCCCCCCTTTGATGTTTTTCCTTTTTAATTATAATGTGTATTTTTAATGCCTATTTATTTTTCTAACTATTGAATCTTTTAAAATAAGCTATTTCTAATAAAAAATATAAGAATTTAATTTTTTTCATTCTTTCACTTTTCAATGAGAGGTGGGACAGGCTACCCAGGCCTGAGTAACGTGTACCCCCCTTGGATTTTTTTCCTTTTTAATCATAATGTGTATTTTTATATCATTATTAATATTTCATGATAACACCAAAGGAAATTGCGCAGAAATAATGTGAAAAAATTTTAAAAGGAAGAGGGGGGGGGACACGTTACCCCTGGGTAACCTGTCCCCGGGGACACGTTACCCAGGCCTGGGTAACGTGTCCCCCCCTTTGCTATTTTTCCTTTTTAATTATAATGTATATTTTTAATGCCTATTTAGTTTTAAAATTATTGAATCTTTTAAAATAAGCTAAAATTGCACAGAAATAATGTGAAAAAATGGGTAACCTGTCCCCAGGGACACGTTACCCAGGCCTGGGTAGCCTGTCCCACCTCTCATTGAAAGGTGAAATAATGAAAAAAATTAAATTCTTTTATTTATTGGTAAAAATAGCTTATTTTAAAAGATTCAATAATTATAAAACTAAATAGGCATTAAAATATACATTATAATTAAAAAGGAAAAAAATCAATGGGGGGGGGGGACACGTTACCCAGGCCTGGGTAACATGTCCCCGGGGACAGGTTACCCAGGGGTAACGTGTCCCCCCCCCCCTCCCTCCTCTTAAAATTTTTTCACATTATTTCTGTGCAATTTCCTTTGGTGTTATCACAAAATATTAATAATGATATAAAAATACACATTATGATTAAAAAGGAAAAAATCCAAGGGGGGTACACGTTACTCAGGCCTGGGTAGCCTGTCCCACCTCTCATTGAAAAGTGAAATAATGAAAAAAATTAAGTTCTTTTATTTTTTGTTAGAAATAGCTTATTTTAAAAGATTCAATAATTATAAAACTAAATAGGCATTAAAATATACATTATGATTAAAAAGGAAAAAAATCAAAGGGGGGGACACGTTACCCAGGCCTGGGTAACATGTCCCCGGGGACAGGTTACCCAGGGGTAACGTGTCCCCCCCCCCTCCCTCCTCTTAAAATTTTTTCACATTATTTCTGCGCAATTTACTTTGGTATTATCACAAAATATTAATAATGGTAATAATAATAGTTGAAAAATATTTGGAGAAAGTGATTTAATAAAAAATTACAATGCAATTAGATATTTTCCTTCTTTGGAAATGTGAAAGAATAAAAAATAATTAAATATTTAAATTTCATGTTGAAAATAACTTATTTCAAAAGAATAAATAATTATGAAACAAAATATGCATTAAAAATACACAATAATGTTAAAAAAAAAAATTCCAATGGGGGGGGACACGTTACCCAGGGGGTGGGACACGTTACCCAGGGTCATTACCCTGGGTAACCTGTCCCCGGGGACAGGTTACCCCTGGGTAACGTGTCCCCGGGGACACGTTACCCAGGGGACACGTTACCCTGGGACACCGGCCTTCAATGAAACTTCATAGGTGGATAGATCTCATTATGGAGAGGTGCAGTGCATAAGAACCGTAACTCTGCCGATCATATTTTTGGAGTTATTGCCCTTTGTTGATTTTATAACTTGATTTTGGTCCGGAGCATAACTCAAAAAGTATGTAAGGTACAATCATGAAACTTTACAGGTGGATAGATCTCATTATGGAGAGGTGCAGTGCACAAGAAACGTAACTCTGCTGATCAAACTTTTTGAGTTATTGCCCTTTGTTGATTTTCAAACTTGATTTTTGTCCGGAGCTTAACTCAAAAAACTATGTTAGGTAGTATCATGAAACTTTACAGGTGAATAGATCTCATTATGGAGAGGTGCAGTGCACAAGAACCGTAACTCTGCGGATCATATTTTTGGAGTTATTGCCCTTTGTTGATTTTATAACTTGATTCTTGTCCGGAGCACAACTCAAAAAATATGTAAGGTAGAATCATGAAACTTTATAGGTGACTAGATTTTAGTATGGAGAGGTGCAGTGCACAAGAACCGTAACTCTGCCAATCAATTTTTTTGAGTTATTGCCCTTTGTTGATTTTACACTTTATTCTTAATCTTGCCTATATCTCATGTCCTTTTACACATACAGCCTTGATATCTCACACATAGATACCTCCTATCAACACAGTTCACATTTAACCATGACCTTGGACCTTGTGACCTTGACCTTGGAGTTGGCCCTACTTTAAAAAAAATTAAACCCGGCATATATCTCATGACCTTTTACAAATACATCCTTGATATTTCACACATGGACACATCTTACCAAGACCTTTCATAATTGACCATGACCTTGGACTTTGTGACCTTGACCTTGGAGTTTGACCTACTTTTAAAAAACTTTAACCTGGCCGATATATCATGGCCTTTTACACATACAGCCTTGATATTTGACACATGGAAACCTCTGACCAAGACCTATCACATATACCTATGACCTTGGACCATGTGGCCTTGACCTTGAAGTTTGACCTACTTTTAAAAAAAATAAACTGGGCCTATATATCATGTGCTATTACACATAAAGCCTTGATATTTCACACATGGACACATCCTACCAAGACCTTTCACATTTGACCATGACCTCGAACTTTGTGACCTTGACCTTGGACTTTGACCTACTTTAAAAAAAAACTTTAACCTAGCCGATATATCATGTCCTTTTACACATACAGCCTTGATATTTGACACATTGACACCTACGACCAAGACCTTTCACGTTTGACCATGACCTTGGACCTTGTGACCTTGACCTTGGTGTTTGACCTACTTTAATAATACATTAACCTGGCCTATATTTCATGTCATTTTACACATACAGCCTTGATATTTCACACATGGTCACTTCCAACCAAGATATTTCACTTTTGACCATGACCTTAGACCTTGACCTTGGAGTTTGACCTACTTTTAAAAACTTAAACTAGGCCTATATCTCATGTCCTGTAACCTATACAGTCTCAATATTTTACACATGGACACCTCCTACCAAGACCTTGCGCATTTGACCATGACCTTGGCATATGTGACCTTGACCTTTGATTTTTACATACTTTTAGAAATCTTTAACCTAGCCTTTATCTTATGTCTTATTACACCTACAGCCTTGATATTTCACACATAGACACCTCCTACCAAGACCTTTCACATTTGACCATGACCTTGAATATTGCAATTTTGACCTTGGAGTTTGACCTACTTTTAAAAAGACTGAAACCAGGCATATATATCATGTCCTTTTACACCTACAGCCTTGATATTTCACACATTGACATCTCCAACCAAGACCTTTCACATATGACCATGACCTTAACCTTGGCATTTGGCCTACTTTTAAAAACTTTAACCTGGCCTATGTTTCATTTTACTTTAACATATACAGATTTGATATTTCACACATAGACACCTCCTACCAAGACCTTTCATATTTGACCATGACCTTGGACCTTGTTAACTTGACCTTGAACTTTGACCTACATCAAATATAGGCCCTTGAGGGGGCATATATGTTTTACAAACATCTCTTGTTTTGTTTTGAATGTTTATTTGCAGGACCAAGTTGCCAGTGCCCATGTTTGGTGGAAATAACTTCAGTGGAGCATACTCAAACATTTAGTTTTGAATGTTTATTTGCAGGACCAAGTTGCCAGTGCCCATGTTTGATGGAAATAACTTCAGTGGAGCATACTCAAACATTTTGTTTTGAATGTCTATTTGCAGGACCAAGTTGCCAGTACCCATGTTTGATGGAAATAACTTCAGTGGAGCATACTCAAACATTTAGTTTTGAACGTTTATTTGCAGGACCAAGTTGCCAGTGCCCATGTTTGATGGAAATAACTTCAGAATATGGAGCATTCTCAAACATTTTGTTTTGAATGTTTATTTGCAGGACCAAGTTGCCGATGCCCATGTTTGATGGAAATAACTTCAGAATATGGAGCATACTCAAACATTTTGTTTTGAATGTTTATTTGCAGGACCAAGTTGCCGGTGCCCATGTTTGATGGAAATAACTTCAGAATATGGAGTATACTCAAACATTTTGTTTTGAATGTTTATTTGCAGGACCAAGTTGCCAGTGCCCATGTTTGATGGAAATAACTTCAGAATATGGAGTATACTCAAACATTTTGTTTTGAATGTTTATTTGCAGGACCAAGTTGCCAGTGCCCATGTTTGATGGAAATAACTTCAGAATATGGAGTATACTCAAACATTTTGTTTTGAATGTTTATTTGCAGGACCAAGTTGCTGGTGCCCATGTTTGATGGAAATAACTTCAGAATATGGAGTATACTCAAACATTTTGTTTTGAATGTTTATTTGCAGGACCAAGTTGCCGGTGCCCATGTTTGATGGAAATAACTTCAGAATATGGAGCATTCTCAAACATTTTGTTTTGAATGTTTATTTGCAGGACCAAGTTGCCAGTGCCCATGTTTGATGGAAATAACTTCAGAATATGGAGTATACTCAAGCAGTGTGTCGGAAAGGTAGGTGTCATTTATGTTCAGCCCTAGACACATGCCCATATGGGCGGATCTAAAGGGGGGCATGGGGGCATTGGCAGAAAATCAAATTTTGACTATATAACATTAGAATAACGTTACATATTTAACACATTTAAAGCCATCATTTGGGCTAGGACCCCCCCCCCCCCCCTGGAAAAATCCTAGAGGGCTTGGAACCCCCCAAAGCCCCCCCCCCCCCCTCCCTAGAAAAAAAATCCTGGATCCACCCTTGTGCACACACATTCGCTTTCTGACCACTGTAGGAACCAGAACAGGCAACCTGTTCAGCATATTTTTCGATGTGATGTGGACGCATAGTTATTCGTGACACCAACAATGTCACCAACAATAGAAACTCTAGGTCTACATATTTATAGAAATGGAGCATAGAAATCCTTTAACCCATTCTTACACAGTGACTCCTTTTGACTCCCCAGAAAATAATGGCTTTGGAAAACATTGTGAAAAATAAAGAAATTGCTTGTGGCAAGCAATTTCTTCATTTCCCACAATATTTTTTACCCCAAAAAGTTATAAGATTTCAAAATTCCATCACATTGAAAATGTTGTCTGCAACTTCTTTCAAATTGGACTATCCCAAAATTTTGTCGTCTGGTGATGGGTTAATATGTTCAGACCCGGTCACAAACTCGTTGATATATGAGGGGAAAATTGCTGATGTTTAAGTAGTATTAGGAGAAAATTTCCCAGATGTCATCATGGGAAGGGGTGCACAAGGGCGGATCCAGGATTTTTTCCAGGAGGGGTCCAAGCCCAATATTTTTTTCCAGTGGGGGTCCAAGCTCAAATCATGGTTTAAGGAATACTACCCATCATTAGCTCTAAATGATTCGTGTAATGTCGGCTGTTTCCGCAACAACGGAAATAATCGAGCATGTTCGGATTTACTGAGATTTTTTAAAACATTTTTTGTAAAGAGACTTCTACATTAGATTTGAATTTATACGAACAGTTTCTACAACGAATCCCAGCCGATGAATTTATAAAAACGTCAAATGAAACAACAAAAGACGAAAACGTCAAATTATTTTGGCATTTAGAATGACCTCCCTTTGCAAGAACAATAACTACAGCGCACCCAGTGATCTCCCCTGAATCAGAATTACGTACCTCTGACGTAATAAGTCATTATTTGGAGGTTGATTCGCACCAAAAATATTTCGTTCCATAACTGGTCACTTTGTTTACCGTAATTTGGGCTTTTTCTTTGGGAAAAGGTAAGCTTGACCTTTGCCATTTCTTTCTATTTAACCCTTTCCCAAACAACTAGACACAAGATAAGACCAACTGATGCTTTCTCTACTCTAGGGTTGCGTGAGAAAAGAAACCAATGAGAGAAAAGAAGCAAATACTGATACAAGCAGTTGTAATTATTTTCTCTGTAGAATTTCTATTTGATTACATATTTTGTGTTTCTGTCTCGTCTTTTCCATCCCTTTAGCTACTAATAAGGCAGCAAACATGATTCAAACATGACATCAGAAAACTGATATTCAAAAGTTGCTTGTTCACCTAACCCTTTCCCAAACAAGACCTAGTTTTGGCAGAGACCTATCTTTCTGCAACATTCCTGCATGGCTTTATTTATTTATTTTTAGCTCCACTGGCCGAAGGCCAGCGGGGCTTATGTCATGGCCCTGTGTCCGTCGTGCGTGCGTCCGTCCGTCCGTCCGTGCGTAAACAATTTTAAAACATCTTCTTCTCCAAAACTACTGGACCAATTTCAACCAAACTTCACAGAAATCCTCCTTGCAAGAATCTCTACCAAATTCCTTCAAAAGAATAAAATCCGTGCAGAACTTGAATTTTAATTAATTTAATTGATTAAAATTTTCAAAAAATCTTTAAAAATTCTTCTTCTCCAAAACTACTGGACCAATTTCAACCAAACTTCACAGAAATCTTCCTTGCATGAATCTCTACCAAATTCCTTCAAAAGAATAAAATCCATGTAGAACTTGAATTTACATTAATTTAATTGATTTTAATTTTCGAAAAATCTTTAAAAATTCTTCTTCTCCAAAACTACAGGAACAACTTCAACCAAACTTCACAGAAATCTTCCTTGCATGAATCTCTGCCAAATTCCTTCAAAAGAATAAAATCCGTGTAGAACTTGAATTTACATTAATTTAATTGATTTTAATTTTCGAAAAATCTTTAAAAATTCTTCTTCTCCAAAACTACAGGAACAACCTCAACCAAACTTCACAGAAATCTTCCTTGTATGAATCTCTTCTTAATTCCTTCAAAGAGATAAATTCTGTGTATAACTTAAATTTTAATTGATTTAATTAAATTAAATTTTCGAAAAAAACTTTAAAAATTCTTCTTCTCCAAAACTACTGGACCAATTTCAACCAAACTTCACAGAAATCTTCCTTGCATGAATCTCTACCAAATTCCTTTAAAAGAATAAAATCCGCACAGAACTTGAATTTTAATTAATTGATTTAAATTTTCAAAAAATCTTTAAAAATTCTTCTTCTCCAGAACTACTAGACCAATTTCAACTAAACTTCACAGAAATCTTCCTTGTGTGAATGTCTTCTTAATTCCTCCAAAAAGATAAATTCTGTGTATAACTTAAATTTTAATTGATTTAATTGAATTAAATTTTTGAAAAAACTTTAATAATTCTTCTTCTCCAAAACTACTGGACCAATTTCAACCAAACTTCACAGAAATCTTTCCTGCATGAATTTCTACCAAATTCCTTCAAAAGAATGAAATCCGTGCTGAACTTGAATTTTAATTGATTTAATTAAATTAAATTTTCGAAAAACTTTAAAAATTCTTCTACTCCAAAACCACTGTACCAATTTCAACCAAACTTTACACAAATGTTCCTTGCATGAATCTTCTTTAAAAAAAAAATTCTGTGTAGAACTTAAATTTTGATAATTAAATTAAATTTTCGAAAAATCTTCTTTTCCAAAACTACTGGACCATATTTAACCAAACTTCACACGATTTTTCCTTGCATGAATAAATTCCTAAAAAAAGATCCTTGTAGAACTTAGATTTTAATAAATTTAATTAGAATGAATTTCGAAAAATTGTTAAACAATCTTCTTCTCCAAAACTACAGGACCAATTTCAACCAAACTTCACAGGAATCTTCCTTGCATGAATCTCTTCCAAATTCCTTCAGGATCGGATGAAAAGCTTGGCTGCTGTGGGCTAGGCTTATTTTTCGATATATGAAACATAGTGTAATTTTAAGAAAATTCTAAAAACATTTCTGCTCCTTAATCACTTATTGGATTTCATTCTGGTGTAGCATGAATCTTCTTTGGAAAGACCTCTATTTTATTCCTCCAAGAAGTTTGTAGTCTAAATGTCTAAAAGCCAGTGGAGCGATACAGGGCCATCTTGGCCCTCTTGTTTTCAAAATGTGTCTTGTGATGATATTACCGTCCTCAACTCACACTCAGACACAAATTTCTTGGGCATTTTAACAATTTTCGACATAGGCATGTTTGGCTAACGATTTACATACAGATATTATGTACTTGTAACATTTTTATTTCTACCATTGTTAAAATATTGAAACTTTGCACAGATGCTTGTGGTCAGACATGTATATATTCCTAATTAAGGATAAAGACTGGGTAATGATTCATTACCCTTTCAAATTTCTATTTGGGTAGACTTTTTATTCTTTTCATCCTATAAAATTTCACAATCCAACACTTTTTCATTGAGCTATCCTGTCCACTGACAACTCTTGTTTTATAAACATTTTTGTTTATATATATGTTTTTAGTAGTAACATTTACTATTATATAAATATTCCAATACAAACAATAAAAAACCTGTACAATTCGTATGGAACAATTTATTTTTAAAGTATAATGAACAAAGAGTGCCATTTTCCTTAAGAAATTGGGCGGTGGTAAAAAAGGGGGTGTATTGGTCAAAGTGATTCTTTTTAAATTTGTGTACGGCGAAACTGTTTAATTTTTACTTAATTTGAAAGAATATACACATAGGAAAATTATGATCTTCCTTTTGTGCCATACCTTTTGATATATCACTGGAATTAATGTTATTTAAAATGGACTATTGTTTCAGATTCGATAGGAATTGGCTGACGAGTTGCCTTGAGACATGCTTGTTATTGACTGAGACATGGAAGAGTTGCTTCTCTTATGGTGGGACATTTATCCCTATTGAGGTTGGTAAGCTAGTCTTCCTAGACTTGCTTCGTTATTTACCAGACCTCCGAGATGCTACTGCTGTTGCAGAGCAACATATATATATTCTGTGAGGAAGAAGCCAAGGAGGTCTTTCAAGACCTGCTCTGTTATTGCTTCACCTGAGCAGTGATGCTACTCGTAGGACTGTTTGTCTTCTGTGGTGTTAGCTGTTTGCATGTATGGACGTTGGTGACATGCTTCTACCTGTTTAGAAGGCAGTGTGTGAGATGCAAGGAAGCAAGTCTCAGAAGAGTCGAGCTAATCGCCTTGCTGGTCTGTGGAGGCATGCTTCAAGGTGAAGATATGCTTTTCTCTGTGCAGACATCGAACTCGTTTTTCTGTGGCTGTCTGTCGAAGCATGTAACTGGGTATCTGGGTATCAAGTCTCCTGTAGACTTGCTTTTGTCTGGGTGGTCTTCCGAGAGTTGCTTGGACTCTTTTCCATCTATCCCTGACCGGTTTCGTTCTCGTGTTAGAACTCTTCAGAGGTGTCTGAGAAAGCTGGATGAGCTTTTCTGATGTTTGGTGGATAGGTGTGGGTTGCAGCTATATTTATACTCTTTGGTGCCGGTTGATGCCGGCGTTGCTATGGTCCCACGTGATTTGGAGAAATGGTGCCGGTTGGTGCCGGTATAGAGCTGTTTTGTGTACTGTACTGTAGTATGGCACAATGGATACTTATTGAGCGTCCAAAAACGAAAGCAGAGCAAGAATTTCTCGTGTACTCATTTGCACAAAGATTCTGGCTTAATACGGCTAGAATATGCTTGTTTATCACAAGACTTGCCGTAGTAGCAAGTTGCTACGTGATACGACGTTAGCAACGACGTTATTGTTTCAGATTCGTCCGAAAAGCCTGTCGAAAGTATGGTAGCCATGTATTACAAAAGCAAAAAAATATTTTGTTGCTGGTTATTATTTATTTACTTGTTAGTCCATTGTTGGGGATAATATAAGCTATTGATTAGATGCAAACACTTGTGTTTATTGCTTTTGATCAAGCAGTTTTTGAGTTTAAAAGCTCACTTGGGGTGTTTGGCATTTCATGATTTTGTATGACCCTGATGCAAGATATAAAATTATCAAAATTTCACTAACGAAACGATCAAAGTTGATAAAAATTGGCAATTAGATGCGGGATACCATGCTGACTTTAAATACCTATAGTTACTTATGTATCTTTATGATTCTATTGATGGGTCGTATACCTTAAAATGTTATAAATATGTAATGTTAAACTAAATTGATACCAATGGCATGGAGGGGTCCGGACCCCCCCTCTAGATCCGCCCATGGGTGCAGATATTCGGGCCCCACTTTCTTAAGAAAAAAGCCCTTGTAGGGCTCGTATGGGAAATAGTAAAAACAAACTAGCTTTTTTCAGAGTTGAGTCATATTAACCCTTTCCCACACAAGACCTGATGTCCTTTATCGATGAAGACTTGGGAAAACATTGAGACAAAAGAAGAAAGTGCTGATAATCAGCACTTTCTCCTTTTGCCTCAATATTTCCTGTGCTATGATGTACATTAATCCCTCAAGGCTTCTTCATTTACATGCAGTTTGTCGTTTGCTGCAGTATTTGCAATGGACCAATCCGAAATTTTGCCGTTTGGGAAAGGATTGAATTGAAAATATAGTTAATGTGTATTAACCGCAGACAGAAAGGTGACGTAGCCCTTTCCCATACAAAATTTTCGAGCGATCCAATTTTAAAGCTACTTGATTATAAGAACATCAAAATAGATGTTGAGTACAATAAGATAATCATATATGTGTAGTTTGTGTACAATATAGCACTGCAAGAATAGAAAATGCTGATCATCAGCATTTCCTTCTATTGTCTCAATGTTTTTCAAAGCCTTTTTATTCTAAAGGGACATATCAAAAACAAAATGTAAGTGGGAAAGGGGGCATAAATAACATTACATGTATTCATGAAATATTATGATAATGATTTTATCCTGTAGCAGTGGGTGCATAAATTATTAAACCTTCCCCAAATTGTCCCTTTAATCCTTACAAAAAGAGGGCTGACACCCATTTGAAAGCTGCTGCTGTTTGCATCGTGACAACTATGAAAGCAAAAAGTGAGAAAAGTAGATATTGATTTTTATCAAGAGTTTTGTTCTTCTCCCTTATTTTTTCATGCGCTTTCTGTGTGTGGTATTGTAGAGTTGTTAAGGATGAGTATGTTTTAAAAAATAATTTTGTAAAAGGTGCAGACATAAGAAAAATGCTGATAACCAGCATTTTTTCATCTTTTGTCTCAATTTTTCCATGCTGTTTTTTCTAAAGAATAAAAATCTTCAGAATTGAATTAGTCTTAAATCTTGCAGTTTTCAGCACATCAGACTCTCACTTGTGAGGTACCTGGTTCGACCCCGGTCACACCAAATATTCTTTCAGACAAAATTGTCTCACACCAATAGTTCGATATCGTTAACCTGTGTGGGCGAACCGCTGGAGGCTCGTTTAAGATGTTGTGGTGGTACTGGTATGAGAAACAACATGAATCCATGGTTAGTTGCTCCAGCCAATATGACCATACGAGTTGAAAACAGCATTAAACCCCATCAACCAACCCAAGCCTTTTCATTATGGGATGTTCAGGAAAGAGATCTATAAAAAAAATTGAGCAGACAGTCTTTATCATTGCTGATATCTTTAATACCAGAAGTAGATTAATGATGTATCTTGTTAATAATTGATGGGTACCCATGCATGCATTAGCTGCAGAGGCAGAGGTAAACATTTAAGGAAAGGGATAAACTTTTTTAAGCAGACAGGCTTTATCATTGCTGACATCTTCAATACCAGAAGTAGATTATTGATGTATACATCTTGTTAATAAATGATGTGTATCCATGCATGCATTATATACTGAGAGGCAAAAGAAAGTATACACTTTTTGATTTTCGATATCTCTCTTAATTTCCATCAATTCGACTCAAAATTTTGCACTATTTATTCCTACTCATAGACCATTAATGCAGTCTTGTTATATTTTACGTGAAATCGCTTGACGACCTGCACTCTTGCTACATGCCGATCTTGCAAATTGTGCACATCCGACTTAGTGGAGCATCAAATATTGCTGTTAATCCTTATTGAAATTCTTTATCAATTATCACAACAAATCACAATGTTAAATTTTCTCTTAACATCATAACACAATCCTCGGTGGCTGGTAGAAAACGATCAACATTTCCATTTTGCCATTAAGACCCATTTTTCTATGACGCAGCGTAATACGAAAGAAACGTGACACAATATACACTTATTCAGGTAGCATAGGAACATCCTGTGCAAATTTTATCAAAACCCCTTTTGCCATGACGCATCATAATATGGAAAGCACTAACAATATAAGCATGGTTCTAAGTAACTAGGCTCTTTCTGCAAACAGTTCATCCAAATCCGTTCATAAATGTAGGGTTTGTGTCAACGTGAAATATTGAGTTAATTTATTTCTTAAATCCCCTTTTTTCGATGCCGCTGTATGATAGGAAAAAAACGTCGCAACGGGAGGAAGGACAGATAGACGGGTAGGCGAAGAAGTGTACATAAAACAAACGACCCTCATCAGTGGCGTTTAGAAATCGAAATAATCTATACATCGTTTTCTTAGAATATGTGGAAGAACTAGGGTGTATACTTATTTTTGCCTCTCAGTATATATGCAGGACCATTTGAATTTGAAATCTTCTATAGATGACAAAATGGGTGTTGAAATGCAAAGATGGGACGTGTTGACATTATTATAGCACAGAAAATATTGAGGCAATAAGAGAAAATGCTGATAATCAGCATTTTCTTCTATTGGCTCATTGTTTTCCCTAGCCTTTTCTTCATGGGATGTCAAAACTTGTCAATATAAAACAATTTTGTTTAGGAAAGAGATAAACCTTTTTGAGCAGACAGACTTTATCATTACTGATATCTTCAATACAAGCAGTGAATAAATGATGAGTCTTTTAAATAAATGATGGGTACCCGTGCATGCATTATATGCAGAGATAAATTCTTAATGGGATATTTCATTGAGAAAGGGGGGATTATTGGTACATTAAATTGTAGAAAGCAAACTAGATTTTTATCTCTGTAGAAGAAAACACTTTGAGAAAGCATTGAGGAAAATCTCCTTTGCTCTCAATGTTGTCTGTGATACAACCTTTGAACGTATGAATGATGGCAACAAATATCAGATTCTTTTCTGTCATCAAAAATGAAATATTTTGCAATTGAACTTTAGAGAGTTGACCATAGACAGAGCACTTCAGACTAAGTTTGAAATTGGACAGATCAATAATGTTTACACTAAGTATGTAATGTTAAACATTGTAATGTGACATTGTAATGTTGAAACATTCCTGGTTTTGGAAAGTATTACCCCAATCATGTTTGTGGCATTTAAATAAACTGTGGCCATATAATTGCTCCATAATTAATCAAACAACTGCTTTGAACTTTGCACATTGGTACAACTAGGTTATAGTACAAGACTTAGTTTTAGTTGTGTATATTGATAGCTATTGTACTATGATAACTTGAATTTAAGCTGTTATTTTGGCATTTTCCAACATTCATGTAGCTGACAATAAAAAATTGCATGCAAATTTCACTGATGTTTAGATCTGCGGAAAAAGTTAAAAACAAGTCAAGTTTGAAGGTGAATTTTAAAAGATACATCTAGCTTATTTCTGGCATTTTTCCGGCTTCTCTGCTCCAAACCGGATTCCAATTGGATGGTCAAGTATTTAAAACAAAGTTACGGTATTGATGATTTTCTGAAAGTGTTGACTCGCAAGTCATGATTCCCTGCCAGGTGTTGTTAAATACATAATGAGCAGCTGATGACTGGGATTTGATCTCATGTTTTGTATTTGCATGAAATTAATGCCAGGAACAAGAATGCAGCTTTCAAATTTGAGCTGCCCTAGAATCTGGTTGTATGGGAAATGTTTTTGATTCAGGCCTGAGAAAGGTTGGTGGGGTAATGCTAATAAATGACAGGTTTACGCTGACATATCATCAGTGGTATTGCAAAACCTCGTAACTCCAGCTTTATTAAAGCTGGAGTTACGAGTTTTGCAATAACACTGACTATATAGAAGCTTATAAATGAAAACCTCGTAATTGCAGCTTAAAACAAGCTGCAGTTAAGATGTTTTCACTGGAAAGCTGGCCTGCAGTGATATATTAGTTTTATTATTGCCTGAGTATACTATATCTATGATCAATAATTATGATCAATGAATGAGCTATTAGCACCCATACTGTTTGTTTAGATGACATAAATGTTTATTGAACGTCTTTCCAAACAAGACCTGATTTGATAATCGTTAGCCAATGTGGACGAGCAGCTGGAGGCTTGGTAAGGATGTTGTGATAGTACTGGTAGGAGATACCACAGGAATCCATGGTTAGGTGTTCTAGCTGATGTGATATGACCATAGAAAGTTAAAAAACGTGTTAAACCCCAATCAATCAATTGATGTCCCTTATAGAAATCAAAGTACTGATAGTACTGAAGGTCGGGAAACAGAGGATTCAAAATACAGTAAATCGTCAATTTTCTTAAATTTACATTGAATTCGTAAAATATTCTCAATGTTGTTATCTGATTGCACATTAAAATTAGTCCTTATACTCTTATTCCCGAGTTAACATAAGCAAAAATTTGATATTTCTGGAAAAGAAATCATAGGAGACGAAAGGGTAATTTTCAACAATATAGATCTACTCCATTACACGGTCCACCGCGATATGACCCTAGTAGTTGAAAACTGCGTAAAACCCCAATAAACCAAATCCATTACACGATGTCGTATTTTTTCGGGTGATGTCGTAAACATTCGGTGATGGAAAGTGTCGATTTCTTTTAACCCGTAACGTGTCCGTGTTGAACGGGTAACCGTATGTTAAAAATATTTACGGCGTCGTCAGAAAAGATCCGACGTCGCATGAATCTCATTACGGATGGACTGCCTTAATGAATTGTCTGGGTTAACAGTTTGTAAAACATTATATCATTTTGATATCCATTATACATGTAACCAGGTTTGAGGATACATTGTGGCAAAACGAAAACATTTTGATATTCAACATTTTTTCTTTGTCTCAACCTGTCTTTCAACAATTATTCAGCTAAACTTTACATTATTATTCATCTAAATTATCAACACAAACTTGACATTACATGTAGCAACAGTATTCCGTTTTTTATGCAGGCCCGTAGGCACAGGTGGGGCTACGGGATGGGATAAGCCCCAAATGTTGGCCAAAAATATCGAATTTTCCTCATTTTACATAGAAAATTGAAGAAAATGCCAATTAGCCCTTAAGATGTTCAGACACTAACCCGGACAGAGTTTTGAGCCCTTCCCCTTATCAAATTGCTTCATACGGGCCTGAGAGCAGTTTTACATTCTACTGCTTAGGAAAGGTTAAACTTTGCACGATGAAAAATATTAATATTATGACGGGAAAATTTCTGAGCAAAATTCAGAATCAGGAATGAAGTTAAATTTAATATGGTTCACAAAAGTGGCACGAGAACTGACCAGATTTAGATAATTAAATTTACAATATAGCACATTGTAAATAATGGTAAAGGTTAGACCACAAACATTGATCAACAATTTTAATAATATGTGTGTTAAACTCAGAATTTGGAAAAAGTGAGCTCGTATTTTCTGCACACAAATCTAGATCTTGCTTTCTTTTTATTTTTGCTGTCCTCTTTGCTTTTCGCATTAGCTTTCACTTTGGATTGTTCTTTCTGTCGTTTGTGAAAGAGATAACTCTATCACCCCTATCATCTGCAGAGACAGAGGCCTACAATTAACTCATAAATAGCCTATATCTCAAGCCCAGGTCGAAGAAAGATGATTAAATTCCTGTTAAACCTAAGCCTGGATTAATAAGGATGAATAAATTACGAAAATTACGTTGTATGTACTCAAGACGGCTCAAAGTCCGTCAACGCCGTTACGGTAACACTTTAGTTGGTCAAAGCATAGAAGACTATAGCTTTACACCGCGAAGTAATAACACGTGAGCGTATAACCCGATAAAATGCATGTGTTGTAAAATGCGATTGTGCGCATAGCAATTGAACAAGGAGAAGGACTCGACTAGAGTCAGGATATAAATAGATTTTCCGTGAATCTACGAGTGCTTCGCGCAAATGTCCGATTACACGAACTGTGTGGCGCAGTAATTTGGTGTTGAAATTCTCGTCTGCTCTAGTCTGCCACACCAGTTAGAATAGTTCGAATCAACCTTTCCGCCAAAAAGAGAAGTTGATAGTTTTCGCACTTATGAGCAAACTGCTGCATTGTTTTGATAAAACAATTAAGAAATGAAAGTCTTTACGATGATTATGTAATTTGAGTAATTTTTAATTGTTCATAGGTAGGTCTACTTTTTCGGCGGACTCAGACATTTTGAACGACTATGCGGTGACCAAATTATATCGAAAACCTCGTATCTGCAGATTAAAACAAGCAGCAGATACGAGATTTTCGTAGAAAAGCGTTAGAAGCGTTGGATCGCTATAGGACGTGAAAATCTCAAAGAGATTTCCCGACCTAAAAATGGAAAATTTGATGCAACAGAAGAAATTGCTGTTTAATGTTCAGAGCTACATGTAAAAGGGCAGATGGAGTATTGACTATTCAAAAAGCATACTGATAATCTTGTTTTTCTGATAAAAAAAAGAGAGACAACAATAAAAAAGAAAAAGGGTTACAGATAAAAACTAAGAACTCTGAAACTCAAATTGATTTTCTTGAGTCTGAATATTAGTGCTGTCGTGCTGTAACTCTATATCAATGATCTAACCCAATTGTACAAACATCATAATACTCTTCCTTGACATTTTCTGGGAAGGAAAGTGGAAATATTGTCACTTTTCATCTAAATCCATTCCTAAACAAGACCTTTGTTTTGGTCTTTAAGGGAAGAAAACATAGTGGGAAATGAAGAAATTGCTTGTCACCAGCAATTTCTTCATTTTCTGCAATGTTTTCCAAAGCCTATATCTTGTAGGGTATCAGAAGGTGTCATTGTGTGGCAATTGGTTAAGGATTTAGGATAAAAACTAAGAACTCTGAAACTCAAATTGATTTTCTTGAGTCTGAATATTAGTGCTGTCGTGCTGTAACTCATATATCAATGATCTAACCCAATTGTACAAACATCATAATACTCTTCCTTGACATTTTCTGGGAAGGAAAGTGGAAAAATTGTCACTTTTCATCTAAATCCTTTCCTAAACTAGACCTTTGTTTTGGTCTTTAAGGGAAGAAAACATAGTGGGAAATGAAGAAATTGCTTGTCACAAGCAATTTCTTCATTTTCTGCAATGTTTTCCAAAGCCTATATCTTGTAGGGTATCAGAAGGTGTCATTATGTGGCAATGGGTTAAGGATTTGGGATAAAAACTTAGAACTCTGAAACTCAAATTGATTTTCTTGTTTGTCTGAGTAACTGCTGTGCACAAACTCTATATCAATGATCTAACCCAATTGTTGAAAGATTATGATACTCTTTCCTTGTCATTTTACAAGGCCGCGGCCTTAGCGCAGTTGGTAGCGCATCTGACCCTCATTCGAGAGGTCCCGGGTTCGATACCCGGCCGCGGCTAATACCCTTTCTGACAAAATTGTCACCCACCAATGGGTTTGAAATCGTTAACCTAAGTGGGCGAGCAGCTGGAGGCTCGGTAAGGGTGTTGTGGTAGTACTGGTTTGAGAAACAACAGGAATCCATGGGTAGGTGCTCCAGCCGCAGCGATATGACCCTGGTAGTTGAAAACGGCGTTAAACCCCAATAAACTCATTGTCATTTTACATCATCAAAGGTGGACATTATATTGATATCATCACCATTTTGTCTGTCCATCCCTACTTTATGTTTACATGTTCACATCTTGTGCTCAAAACTCCTACATTTATCAACAAATTTTGATGAAATTTTCACGGATCGTTCCTTTTCAGCTAAACTTATGACTATTGTAAATGATTTGCAATTTATCGCAGGAAAAGGGAAATTAATGCAAAAAAGCAGCGTATAATTGTGGTTTTAGTGCTTTTGTTTTTAAAGAGTTTTGAACAAGTCAGGTACAATAGTCCCAGCCAAAAATGACAGTGACGTAGGCTGATGTTTACTGCTGCAAAACCAATCAATTCGTCAGATTTGCACCGTTACAAATACGAACAGAGTTGATTGGTTGTCAAGTAGTAAACATTAGCCCACGTCACTATCATTTTCGGCCGGTACTATTGTATGGTATATCTGTAGAGCTAGGTTCCCAAACAAAACCATAATAATAGATAGACAAGGGTTAAGGAGTCCTCAGCTGACTTTTAAAAAGCAAGATAAAACAAAAATGAAAGGGTTACCAATAAATACTCAGAACCCTCAAAACTCAAATTGCTTTTCTTGTCATACATAATAAACTATGATCTATATTATGACCCCATTGTACAAAGTTCTTATTATTCACCATTCTTTGAAGCCTGACTCATTTTCCTGACAAAAATCTCATTCATATGAACAGGCTTTGACTCTTTCCCAAACAAGGCTTGCTCTTGATGTACCTTGTCCAAAAAAAAAAAAGAAAAAGAAAGGACAAAATGAAAGGGTTTCAGATAAAAACTCAGAACCCTCAAAATTCAAATTGATTTTCTTGTCAGACATAATAAACTATGATCTATATGACCCCATTGTACAAAGTTCTTAATATTCACCATTCTTTGAAGCCGCTGACTCATTTTTCTGCCAGAAATCTCATTCATATGAACATGCTTTGACTCTTTCCCAAACAAGGCTTGCTCTTGATGTCCCTTGTCCAAAAAAAAGAAAAAAGAAAGGACAAAATGAAAGGACAAAGATAAAAACTCTCAAAACTCAACTTGATTTTCTTGTCAGATATAATAAACTATGATCTATATGACCCCATTGTACAAAGTTCTTATTATTAGCTCACCTGAGCACGAAGTGCTCGAGGTGAGCTATTGTGGTCGCTTTTTGTCCGTCGGCGTCCGTCTGTCCGTCTGTCCGTCCGTCTGTCCGTCTGTCCGTCCGTCTGTCCACAATTTGGTGTTACCACTCTAGCACCCACAAATATTGACCAATCTTAACCAAACTTGGTCAAAACATGTATGATTATAAGATCTCGGATGAGTTCGATTTTGGGTCAGATCAGACCAGGGAGTCCGGAGTTATGTGCCCTTGAACGTCGAAAATGGCTAGTTTTGACTTTGTTACCACTCTAGCATCTACAAATATTGACCAATCTTAATCAAACTTGGTCAAAATATGTATGACTATAAGTTCTCGGATGAGTTCGATTTTGAGTCAGATCGAACCAGGAAGTCTGGAGTTATCTGCCCTTGAACGTCAAAAATTGCTGTATTAGACTTTGTTACCACTCTAGCATCTACAAATATTGGCCTATCAAAACAAAACTTTGCAACAATGTTGCAAACTATAAGTTCTCGGATGAGTTCGATTTTGAGTCAGATCGGACCAGGAAGTCTGGAGTTATTTGCCCTTGAACGTCAAAAATGGCTAGTTTTGACTTTGTTACCACTCTAGAATCTACCAATATTGACCGATCAAAACAGAACTTTGCAACATTGTTGGTAACTATAAGTTCTCACACTAGTTCGATTTTTTGTCAGATCGGACATGGAAGTCCAGAGTTATGTGCCCTTGAATGTCAAAAATGGCTAGTTTTGACTTTGTTACAACTCTAGCATCTACAAATATTGATCGATCAAGACAAAACTTTGCCACAATGTTGGTAACCATAAGATCTTGGATGACTTAAATTTTCATTGTGATTGAAGTAGGAAGTCTGGAGTTATGTGCCCTTGAATTTGACAAAATTGCTGTTTTCGACTTTGTTTACACTGTAGCATCTACATTTATTGACTAATCAAGACAAAACTTGGCCACAATGTTGGTGACCATTAGATCCTGGATGAGTGAAAATTTCAGCTTGATTTGACTAGAAAAACCAGAGTTATTGGCCCTTGATTTTCACAAAATTACAGTTTTCGACTTTATTTTCACTCTAACAATATATTGACTAATCAAAAAATATTAGAACAGAGTTATGTGCTCTTGACTGTGACAAAATTGTTGGTTTCTTCCACTTTGTTTTTACTGTAACAGCCACAAATATTGATCTTTCAAGATTATGAAAGCAGTTTTCAGCTGGATCATAATCTCACATCTTAAAGTATGTGCTCTTGAACTTGACAACATTGTGACTTTCTTTCTATCTAGGTTCAGATAAGCGATTAAGGACCATCATGGTCCTCTTGTTCATTCTTTGAAGCCGGACTTATTTTTCTGACAAAAATCTCATTCCTATGAACAGACTTTGACTCTTACCCAAACAAGGCTTGCTCTTGGTGTCCCTTGTCAAAAAAAAAGAAAGGACAAAATGAAAGGGTTACAGATAAGAACTCTGGAACTCTCAAAACTCAAATTGATTTTCTTGTCATACAAAAGAAATTATGATCTATGTGACCCCATTGTACAAAGTTATTCTCACTCTTCCAAAAATTCTAGGCTTCACTCATTTTTCTGCCAGAAATCTTATTCATTGACTCTTTGCCAAATAAGACCTCACTTATTGGTCCATGGTCTGATCTCCAGACCCCAGTTGCGGCAAATATCCTTTGAGACAAAATTGTTGGGCACCTAGTATGGGTTCCTTTTAAAGGGGGAATAACACTTAACATCTTGCAAATTTTCCGAGAACTTCGTACAAAAAAATAAATATATATTATTAAAATATGGTCTTTAAATTGCATATATGCCAAATCTTAGCTTTCTATCTTGTGTATTGGCTTAGATGTCGACGGATTTAAAACCCCATGATTTTTTGTCCCGGGGATAATATTTACAATAATGGAACATATGGGATTTTAAATCCGTCGACATCCTAGCCAATACACAAGATAGAAAGCTAAGATTTGGCATAGATGCAATTTAAAGGCCATTTTTTCATAATACATATTTATTTTGTACGAAGTTCTCGGAAAATTTGCATGATTTTAAGTGCCATTCCCCCTTTAAATTTCAAAATAGGTTGCTTGGAAGATAGGTGAACATGTTTGATAAATGGTTAAGGGATCATTTTAGGGATGTATAAAGATGAAAAGAATTTGATGCATCAAATTTTGCTCAAATTTCATATTACGTTTTTATACAGGTACACTTAAATGTGTGGGTAGATCAATACATTATTATGGAAGTAAACATATAAACATGCAATAAATGCAAAAAGATATATGCACTGAGCTCCAGGTAGTCTAGGCTAAATATTCTTTTTCCAAACAAGACCTGCCTTTGACGTCCATAACAGACTAGGCTTTGGAAAACATTTAGGCAAAAGAAGAAAATGCTGATTACCAGCATTTTCTCCTTTGGCCTCAACATTTTTGGTGCTAAACTGTGTACATATCCCATATTTTTATGCCTTCTTATCGAAAGATCAGTGGCGTATTGTTTTACTCGTGTCCATCCGTCCGTCTATCTGTCTGTCTGTCTGTCCGAAAACTTAACATTTTTCCTTTTCTCCAAAAGTATTTGACATACAAAGCTCAAATTTGGTATGTAACTTCCTTCCAATGATATCTATCTGTTCCATGTAATATGACCTTCCTCAAGGTCATCTGCTAACCATTTTCAACCCTTTACACGAAAACTTAACATGTTTGAAAAATGGCCATTTCGGGGGCATTCGTGTTCCACAAACACATCTTGTTTTGTCTGTAACAGCTTTCAAAATAGACAACCCTCTGACTTTGTCATTTGGGAAAGGATTAAAACTAATATTAAAATGCCTTTAGGGATTCATCAAACCCTATGTTGTGGGTTCTCATTGGAATCTTCTCATTGGACTGTCAGCATGAAAATTCTCTTTAAAAAAAGTTGAAATAAAAAAAAAGCTGAACAATATTTAGGAAAATGCGAAGAAATTATGGCAATTAGCATTTTCTTCCTTTCTGCCACAATTTTCTCAATCTTAAAGATTTAGGTGTGTTAAAAAGCACCATTGTTTGGAAAAGGGATTAAAGAGTCATTATGTATTTAAAGATGTATCTTATAAGACTGGTCATGAGGTCAAATCACCCTTTTTCAAGGGCAGCCAATTTAGGCCTTTAATTCTTTCCTTAACAATCTTTTTTCAACTGCTGCTGTAAAGCGGCTGTAAAAGTATGAGGTAAAATGAAGATGCTGATCATGATTGAATATTTACCAGCCTGAGGTTGTTGTTTGAGTTAAAGCTAGCTGCACCCAGATGTCCCAGGTTAGATCCCCAGCTGCAGCAAATACACTCTCTGAAAAAATTGTCAATCACCAATGGATTGATAAATATTAATCTATGTTTGCGAGCAGTTCAAGGTAAAGGTACAGTAACTGCTAGTACTTGTTAGAAGAAAAGAAACCTTTAAAAACAGAAAATTCAGAAGGTGAGCTTAATGCATTTATTATTCTATATTCATAGGTTCTAGTGTAACAAAATAGACTGGAAGTATCAGCTGTTTTAGACCAATCGCGACCCTCGAGACTGTTTGCAACCTTTTGCCACGTTCGAACGTGGTTGCAACATGATCTCGAGCGTAATACAGTGACCGCCATATTGAACGTGAAAGTAGACGCGCGTAAATGACGTCACCAAAACAATTCAATCCTTTAGCTAACGTTATAATTCAAGTGAAATATTCTATCAATGATCGGTAAATCACATCAATTATTTTATCTGGTATAATTTTGTGACATTTACGAGGATACAATCGACTTTTGAACGCTGTTTGTTTCAAATATTTTTCTGGCGTAGATTTAAATAGTTGTTTGGTCTGCTTCCGTTGTTGTGACCGCACTACCGTTGTTTTGCTTGCGGAGAGATATGGGAAGGATCTTCTCATGCCGGCAACTGTAATACATTCGAGGGGTTCTTGAGTAACGATAAGAACCGAGAATATTCGAATGGTTTTAGACAAGACAATCCCAGAACTCCTCATTGATTTTCTTACCATTATTTAACTTTAATTGTTGTTTATCTTCAAATCTTTCTCTCTTATTGTCTGACATAGAAGGATTCTTAACCCTTGTCCTGCTGACTTTGAATGTTGTTTCGAACAAATTAATTGCCAATTTAAGAGACATTAAAATAAGATTAGCTCAAGTTTTTGCCACAATAATGGAGTAGAAAGCATGCAATTTATCCTAGGATTAGACTTAGCTTGCAGTAGCAGATCCACAGGGGGTTCGGGGGTTCAAACGAACCCCCCTCTTTAGCCAAATTATTTCATTTTCGTGCAGAAATTCAGTCAAATTTTATTAATACTAGGAAAACAAACCCTCCTATTTGTAGGTTGTAACCCCCTCACAGAAATCCTGGATCCCCGACACTGGCCTGTGCAGGTTGATCTTGGTCAAAGTTTTAGTCACAGCAGGAATATCATGCAAACAGCATGAGAAGAGTTAATACCCATTGTGTCATCTATGACAGCTTTCCAATTGGAAAAAGCCAGATCACTTGTGGAAAGGTTAACCTATTATCTCTTTGAACTGCTCCTTTTAAAAAAGTTGGGATGGTGTTACTGTATGATATGTTATTTAGGAAGGAGTTTTATACATTATATAACATAAAACTGTTCACACCTAATATTTGTGGTTAGCTGTCTTTCAGTATACACATGTAATTACCTTACATCTTCTTTTATCTCCTTCCCAAACAGCAAAATTAGGGTAAAATTTGAAAGCTGCTGCAGATGACAAAACAGATGCAGAAAAACACAAAATTGGTATAAAACATACCACAGAAAATATTGAGGCAAAAGGAGAAATGCGGGTTATTTTGTCTCAATGTTTTCCCAAACCTTTTAAGAATTTTCTTATAGGAATGCCAAAACAGATTTTGTTTGGGAAATGGCTAGATGTAGGCAATACTCAATGATTGTGAGGATATTCAAATATCCAAACAAAACCTGGATTTAGCATCCATAATGACGGCTGCGAAAAAAAGTTAAACAACACATTTAAGTTCAAGAACTGCTCAAGAACGTTCTTGACCATTAGACGACAGTTCAAGAACAGTTGTAGAACTGTTCTTAAACTGTCATATATTATGTTCTAGAACTGTTCTTGAACTGCCATTTAAGGTTCAAGAATGTTCTAAAACAGTTATTGAACTTAAATGCGTTCTTGAACTTTTTTTGCAGGGGAGGAAAGCCTTGGGAAGGCATTGTTACAGCATTTACTATAATGTTCACAATTTCTTTGATTATGTTATCCAACATCCTTTTTGTCATCCGCAGCAGCTTTCAAATTTTGCAGATGAAATAGATCACGGCTTGAATTAAATTTGATTAACAGCATAATATCATATGACATTTTGTAGGGTTGGTTGAAACATCTTTGACATTTAAAGTGAATTAATTTTCTGAAATGGTGTATGTTAATGTCAAAAACTTCGCTTTTTCAAATTTAAACCTCTCAGATTCTGCTTTAATTAATAGTTAGTTCAAATTTATATGCTATACTGAATTTCTAAGAATTGTTTATGAGGGTTTGCGCAGGAGCTTTTTACAATCCATTTAAAATTTCTGCACATGACAAAATCGAGTTTAAAAAAATATGCAAACAAACAAAAAACATTTTATGTCATCTCTAGGTGCAAATTTTGAGTGATAAGGGGAAAATGTTTGATAGTTTGTACCCACATATTCATCTTTGCCATAATTCTTTGCTCTGACTCATACACGCTTGCAAATGTTTTGCACTCAAGGCAGTCCACCCATTATGAGATTCATGTGACATCAAAATTGTTAATGCAACATCATAAACATAAGCCCGTAGAACTTTTCACAGCCAAATGTTTACGACATCGCCCAAAAAGGTTTGGGATACATAAAGTAATTGTTAACAGCATTGCACAAAAATTGACGATATTGGCTAGCCTAAATCTCTTTAGGGATGAACTACCTTAAGGGAAATCTATGTAGTTGCCTTATTTATATTATCTGGTTTCCGCAGAATTTAATCAAGGCCTTATGTTTGTCATGGCTATATGAAATAGAATAGGCCTATAACAGGCTGTCAAAGAATGAGATCCAAATAGAACCTGTCAAAATATTGTTGACTGTCAATTTATCAACTACAATAGGCCAATATTGACCAGTATATTGTGAATTAAGTTGTCTGAATCTCGTTTGGGATGGACTACCTTAACGGTGATCTATCTAGTTGCCATATTTATACTGTCTGGTTTCCGTAGAATTTAATCAAGGCCTTATGTTTGTCATGGCTATATGATATAGAATAGGTCTATAACAGGCTGTCAAAGAATGAGATCCAAATAGAACCTGTCAAAATATTGTAGACTGTTACTTTATCAACTACAATATAGACCAATATTGACTAGTCTTATTCCAATGAAGATCAACATCATTCCCTTATTTGACTTTAGAATTATTCAACAAATAAAAAAAAGGTATTTATATAACACAGAAAATTTTGTGACAAAAGGAGAAAGTGCTGGTTATCAGCACTTTCTTCTTTTGTCTCAATATTTTCTCATGCATTTTCAATTAAGGACATCAAAACCAGGTCTGGTTTCAGCAGAATTTAATCAAGACCCTCTGTTTGTCATGGCTATATGATATAGAATAGGTCTATAACCGGACTGTCAAAGAATGAATGAGAGCCAAATAGAACCAGGTCCTGTCAAAATACTGTAGACTGACATTTTATCAACTGCAATAGTCAATATTGGCCAGTCTTATTCCAGTGAAGATCAAAGCAATGATACAGGGCGGGCCTCATGAAAACGGGGAAAATGGCATTCAGATGGGGGTTCGTGGACTGATTTAGATCTCAAAATTTCCGGAGTCCTGATGTAGGGTGTCTAAAGGTATTGATAAATGATCTGGCAGAACATCTCTACAGCTACAGAGGTGCTCTGCCAGGTCATTTATCGTGAGATATAGAATAATTGAGTATATGATTCCCTTATTTGACTTTAGAATTACAGAACAAGCAAGAAAATGTTTGTGATGTTGGTGTATGATATTATTGATACAGCACAGAAAATATTGAGGCCAAAGGAGAAAGTGCAGTTTATGTCAGGGACACCCCAACTGGTTTGTGAAAGGGTTAAATGGCCATTTTATAACCATTCCATAGAGAATAGAGGTGGAAAAACCAATTGCAAAAACAAATTAGGCTACATGTAACATGGTGCCATTGTCGCAGTTTCAAGTTTTACATAGAGAATTCAGTTAACATTTTCTCTAACAATGCCTAGTTTGCATGTTCTTAGTTATTCCTAATTCCTATAAGTCATTTTCTATAACGGATGTCAAAAGCAGATCTTATTTGGGAACAGGTTAAAGGGCCATTTCATAACCTTTCCTTAGAGAGTAGAGGTGGAAAAACCAATTGCAAAAACAATTAGACTACATGTAACATGGTGCCATTGTCACAGTTATGAGTTTTACACAGGGAATTCGGTTAACCTTTTCTCTAACAATGCCTAGTTTGCATGTTCTTAGTTATTCCTAATTCCTATAAGTCATTTTCTATAACGGATGTCAAAAGCAGATATTGTTTGGGAACAGGTTAAAGGGCCATTTTATAACCTTTCCTTAGAGGATAGAGGTGGAAAAACCAATTGCAAAAACAATTAGGCTACAATGTAACATGGTGCCATTGTCACAGTTACAAGTTTTACTCAGAAATTCGGTTAACCCTTTCCCGAACGACAAAGTTTTTGGTAATCCAGTTTGAAAGCTGCTGCAGACAACAAAATGTATATTTATAAAGATTGGAATTGTGTGTGATATAATCTAGAAAATATTGAGACAGAAGGAGAAACTGCTGGTTATCAGCCGTTTCTTCTTTTGTCTTAATGTTTTCTCATGCTTTTTATGCCCCCGATAGGGAGGCATCATAAATTTGACTTGTCCGTCTGTCTGTCCGTCTGTCTGTCTGTCCGTCTGTCCGTCATTCCGTCCAAAAACTTTAACATTGGCCATAACTTCCTTATTACTTAACATATTCACTTCATATTTTAGTACAACATTCCTTGGCACATTACCTTTTTGAAGGCACATACTTTGATGACCTTGACCCCTGGATGACCTTGACCTTATGACGATCAAAGCGGTGTCGGGGGCATTGTCATCTTACAGTGACAGCTCTTGTTCAATTAGCAGTTCAAAAGCAGTTCTTGCTTGGGAAAGGGATAACCTTTTCTCTAACAATGCCCGGTTAGCATGCTCCTTAGACCCCACATACGAAGTCAAGTTGAGGGTAGTAAATTGATTTTACTATGTCTGTCTGTCCATCTGCCCATCCATTTAGTCAGTAGACTTTTTATTCTCCCATATCTAAAGATTGGGAGCATTTTGTTTTACTTTTGTTTGTCTGTCCATCTGTTTTTCTGTCCGAAAACTAAACATTGGCCTTTTTTTTGGGGGGGGGGGGGCATTCATGTTACACAAAAATACCTTGTTCTTTTCTTTGCTTTACATATGAACCAGTCTGAGACTTTGTCATCTGAGTAACTGTTACGATGGAAAAACCATTTGCTAAAACATTGGAGCTATGTGTAACAGGCGTCATTGCTTGCTATAAGTGTCACAGTTATGTAGAATACTGTAGTCTGATAATGAGAACCAAATGTTCTGGATTTGTTGATAGCAAATCTGTATAGGCTTTTGTAAATGTTTCTCGTCTCCCAAATGACACAAATTATAGACTGTTCCAATTTGAAAGCTCTTGCAGATGATAAAATGGATGTTGATAAAAATAGGATTTGCATACATGATATAGCAAGGAAAATATTGACACAAAAGGTGAAAGTGCTGATCAGCATTGGATTCTTTTGCCTCAATATTTTCTCAGCATTTACTATTGGAATGACAATGGCCAAAATGAACATTATCAAGGGAGACGTTTAGGGCTATTATCCTTTCATCAATTGAAATTATGATAGATTTAAAACAAGATTACTGGTTAACAAATATTTCCTGGTTTGATTTTGACAATAAAATCATTAAGATCAGGTCAGTGGCTAATTCATGTATTGTATGTTCATATAAAATCATATGCATTTACATGAGTTTTGCTCTGAGCCCAAAATAACTTGCTCATTCAGAAACATGCACTATCAAAACACATTGCTCTTAGCCCTTTCCTACGCAATTGCTGAGTATAAACTTTCTTATCGGGTAAAAACAATGACACATTTTTAAATAGTGCTCAGTTTTCAAATTTTCTGCCAAATGCCTTCTTCAGAAATGTAAGATAAATTATCACTCTACACCAATACTATATCATGTGTTATGGTGGTTCCACCATAACACATGATATAATATTGGAATAGAGTTATAATTTATTTTACATTCCTGAAGAAGGCATTTTGCTGAAAACTGAGCACTATTTTAAAATGTTTTAATCAGTTCCCTTTGGAACTTTACTATAAAATTTAATAAAAACAATGACTTATGAGATAAAAAAATCATCCTCTATCATTCCAGGAGCTGTCCAAAATTACTATGCCTGTCGTCCTCAACGAACCATTAACATTTTTACAACGCATATCAGAGTACCTAGAGTATTCTTCGTTGCTCGACATCGCATGTACGATGGAAGATCCTGCAGACAGAATGATGGTAAGTATTTATGAGATTTATTATTATCAATTTTGAAAACCACAATACCTGTCCTCAACGAACCATTGACATTTTTACAACGCATATCGGAGTACCTAGAGTATTCATCGTTACTCGACATTGCATGTACGATGGAAGATCCTGCAGACAGAATGATGGTCAAACGTTTAAACGATCTTTAATGTCCAAAATTACGATGCCCGTAGTCCTCAATGAACCATTAACATTTTTACAATGCATATCAGAGTATCTAGAATATTCATTGTTACTCAACATTGCATGTACGATGGAAGACCCCGCAGATAGAATGATGTTAAGAGGTGTTTACAAGATCTTTGATATCCAAAGTTACGATGTCAGTCGTCCATAAGGGCCACTAGGAACCATTAACATTTTAATAGCGCATATCCTGAGTACCTGGAATATTCTTCGTTACTTTACATTGCATGTACCATGGAAGACCCTGCAGACATAATGATGGTAAGATGTTTACATGATCTTTAATGTCATCCAAAATTACGATTCCAGTAGTCCTCAACAAACCATTAACATTTTTACAGCGCATATCTGAGTATCTAGAGTATTCATCGTTACTTGACATCGCATTTACGATGGAAGACCCTGCAGACAGAATGGTGGTAAGACATTTACAAGATTTTTAATGTCGTCCAAAATCATGATGCCTGTCATCCTCAAGGAACCATTAACATTTTTACAACGCATATCAGAGTATCTAGAGTATTCATTGTTACTCGACATTGCATGTACGATGGAAGACCCTGGAGACAGAATGATGGTAAGACGTTTACATGGTCTTTTATGTCCAAAATCACTATGTCCGTAGTCCTCAACGAACCATTAACATTTCTACATTGCATATCTGAATATCTAGAGTATTCATCGCTACTAGACATCACTTGTACGATGGAAGACCCTATAGACAGAATGATGGTAAGACGTTTAAACAATCTTTATTGTCCAAAGTTACGATGTCAGTCGTCCATAAGGACCACAAGAAACCATTAACAGTTTTACAACCCATATCCGAGTATCTAGAGTATTCATTATTGCTCGACATTGCATGTACGATGGAAGAACCTGCAGACAGAATGATGGTAAGAGATGTTTACACGATCTTTATTGTCCAAAATCATGATGTCTGTTTCATAAGGGCCACTAGGAACCATTAACATTTTAATAGCGCATATTGGAGTACCTGGAATATTCATCGTTACTAGACATTGCTTGTACGATGGAAGACCCTGCAGACATAATGATGGTAAGACATATACCAGAATTTTGTAAAATCAGGATGTCTGTTGTTCTCAACGAAACGTTTACATTTTCACAGTGCATATCAGAGTATCTAGAATATGTATGGGCGGATCTAGAGGGGCTCAGGGGGGTTCGGACCCCCCTGGCATCGGCAGAAAAATTAAATTTTGACCATATAACTTTAGTGTAATATTACATATCGCTACTTTTCAAGGAAAACCTCGTAACTGCAGCTTAAAACAAGCTGCAGTTACGAGGTATTCGTTGAAAAGAAACTATTTTTATCACACTTTTAAGCCATCATTTGGGCTTGGACCACCCCCCCCCCCCACCCCCCACCCCCCCTCCTGGAAAAAAATCCTGGGTCCGCCCTTGGTATTCATCGTTACTTGACATTGCATGTACAATGGAAGACCCCACAGACAGAATGATGGTAAAGCGTTAAAGATTTTAACCCATGTAACATTAAATAGAATCATAAAATATGATCATAAAATTCTGATGTCAATATTCCTTTGAAAAAAATTTCTTCATTCTATTTTGATGTGAGAAATGACAATACTTTGTATTGATTATAATCCTTTCCCAGGCAACTAAATTTACACTTCAGGAAAGCTATCGCAGATGATTGCAGAATACTGAGAATAGCTGAAATTGTCTTTTTTAACCCATTACCACACAGTGACAGGCCTCACAAGATAATGGCTATGAAAAATGAAGAAATTGCTTGTGACAAGCAAGTTCTTCATTTCCCACTATGTTTTCTGCACAGAACGACCAAAAATGTAAAATTTCGTTCTATTGAAATTGTCTGCAGCACAATTTTTGAATGTGGATAATTGTAAAATTTGCTGTCTGGTAATTGGTTAAGCTTGCCAAATATCCAATTTGTCAACTTCAGCAGCAAGTTTTTATACTTGGAAAGCCTGAACTTTTGCCATATAGGATCCTAGACAATTCAGATTTGGGAAAAGCTATCAATGAAGTAATAGATACTATTTAAATCAAAGGTGTCTTGTTTTATATATTGAGGAGCCGAACCCAGATATCTCAGTCAGTAACGTCAGAGTGTTAATCCAGGGCCTCGGTAGCGAGTTCGAAACTCGGCTCGACCAGTGTCCATTCTGATATTTGACAGAAGTCATTTGTCTCTCACTAATGGGTGTGAATCATCTATGTGAAAGAGCAGCTGGATGCTGGGTTTGGATTTTGTGGTGGTACTGGTGAGAGAAATACCAGGAATCTACGGTTAGGTGCCGCCGCAATAGGACCATTGCAGTTGAAAATGGCGTTAAACCCCAATAAATTCAATTATCAAATTTATATTGAGGGAAAAGCTCAAATGATGATTATTTACAATATCCTCTCAATTTCACATTATTGAAATTTTCAAAGAACATGCAAATGTGTGTCATTGAACATCTTTAAATATCCTTCTAATGTATACTTTAGATTTAATCCTTTCCATATTAGATCTAGTCTCTGCTTTGACGTTCCTGATTAAGGAATACGACCCATCATTGGCTCTAAATGATTCGTGTAATGTCGGCTGTTTCCGCAACAACGGAAATAATCGAGCATGTTCGGATTTACGAAGATTTTTTAAAACATTTTTTGTAAAGAGACTTCTACATTAGATTTGAATTTATACGAGCAGTTTCTTCAACGAATCCCAGCCGATGAATTTATAAAAACGTCAAATTAAACAACAAAAGACGAAAAAATCAAAATATTTTGGCATTTAGAATGACCTCGCTTTGCAAAATCACAAACTACAGCGCACCCAGTAATCTCCCCTGAATCAGAATTACGTACCTCTGACGTAATATGTCACTATTTTGGAGGTTGATTCGCACCATAAATATTTCGTTCCATAACTTGTCACTTTGTTTACCGTAATTTGGGCTTTTTCTTTGGGAAAAGGTAAGCTTGACCTTTGCCATTTCTTTCTGTTTCACCCTTTCCCAAACAACTAGACACAAGATAAGACCAACTGATGCTTTCTCTACGCTAGGTTTGCGTGAAAAAAGAAACCAATGAGAGAAAAGAAGCAAATACTGATACAAGCAGTTGTAATTATTTTCTCTGTAGAATTTCTATTTGATTATATATTTTTGTGTTTCTGTCTCGTCTTTTCCATCTCTTTAGCTACTAATTAGGCAGCAAACATGATTCAAACATGACATCAGAAAACTGATATTCAAAAGTTGCTTGTTCACCTAACCCTTTCCCAAACAAGACCTAGTTTTGGCAGAGACCTATCTTTCTACAACATTCCTGACTTTATTTTTTTTTCAAAATGTTTCTTGTGATGATATTACCGCCCTCAACTCACACTCAGACACACAAATTTCTGGGGCATTTTAACAATTTTCGACATATGCATGTTTGGCTAACGATTGACATGCAGATATTATGTACTTGTAACATTTTTATTTCTACCATTGTTAAAGTATTGAAACTTTGCACACATGCTTGTGGTCAGACATGTATATATTCCTTATTAAGGATAAAGACTGGGTAAAGATTCATTACCCTTTCAAATTTCTATTTGGGTAAACTTTTTATTCTTCTCATCCTATGAAATTTCACAATCCAACACTTTTTCGTTGAGCTATCCTGCCCACTGAAAACTCTTGTTTTATAAACATTTTTGTTTATATATATGGTTTTTAATAGTAACATTTACTATTATATAAATATTCCAATACAAACAATAAAAAACCTGTAAAATTCGTATGGAACAATTTATTTAAGTGTAATGAACAAAGAGTGCCATTTTCCTTAAGAAATTGGGCGGTGGTAAAAAAAAGGGGTGTATTAGTCAAAGTGATTTTTTTAAACTTGTGTACGGCGAAACTGTTTAACTTTTACTTTATTTGAAAGAATATACACATAGGAAAATTATGATCTTCCTTTTGTGCCATGCATTTTGATATATCATTGGAATTAATGTTATTTAAAATTGACTATTGTTTCAGATGCGTCCGAAAAGCCTGTCGAAAGTATGGTAGCCATGTATTACAAAAGCAAAAAAAATATTTTGTTGCTGGTTATTATTTATTTACTTGTTAGTCCATTGTTGGAGATAATATAAGCTATTGATTAGGTGCAAACACTTGTGTTTATTGCTTTTAATCATGCAGTTTTTGGGTTTAAAAGCTCACTTGGGAGGTTTGGCATTTCATGATTTTGTATGACCCTGATGCAAGATATAAAATTATCAAAATTTCACTAACGAAACGATCAAAGTTGATAAAAATTGGCAATTAGATGCGGGATACCATGCTCTTTTTAAATTTATATAGTTACTTATGTATCGTTATTATTCTATTGATGGGTCGTATACCTTAAGAATCTTTTGAAAACATTCAGACAAAAGAAACTGGTGAACAGCATTTTCTCCTTTTGCCACAATATTTTCAATGCCATAATATACACAAATCACATCTTGACCAACATAAATTTTGTTGTCTGCATAGTCTTCCAAACTGGACCACCCTAATTTTTTATACGCCGCCGGAGGCGGTCGTATATTGGCATCATCTTCTCTGTCTGTTCATCCGTCTGTACGTCTGTCCACTTTTCTTGTGAGCGCAACTCCTCCTAAGTGTCTGGCTAAATCTTTTTGAAACTTAGTCAATGTTATCACCTCAATTGGTAGATGTGCATGAAGAAGGATTTTATGGTTCATTGATTTTTGCCTGAGTTATGCCCCCTTTGAACTTAGTCTCTGGGGCGGCGTATATTGTGACCATGGCACTCTTGTTGCCATTTTGGAAACATTTAATCAAATTGTGTGATCCTTAAATAAATTTCTCATCTTCAACTCTTTCCAATTAAGTCTTTTGTCATCAGATAAAGGATAAATGAATTTATTGATTCTGTAATATGACAACTTTTTTGTTTACAGTATGTGGCAGCTTTTGCAGTGTCTGCTATATCAAGTAACTGGGAACGAATAGGAAAACCATTTAATCCATTACTAGGTGAAACATATGAATTAGACAGGTATGTTACGTTGAATCCATGCTTTGCTTTTACATCTCTAAAATGTTAGGAACCCATGCTGAATATCTCAGACCTCAGAGCAACATGGCAGTCTGACTTTGAATAGATCTACTTGTGTTTTGCATTGGCTGAAGTCATATTATCTCAGGCCAAAAAGGAAGTAATTATAGCACTGGTACCAAGTTTTACATTGTCTATCGAGGAGTAGTTTCCCATAAAAGTTACAAGAAATTAAAATTGCTGGTAGGTCAAAACCATGCAGACTGGATTTCAAAAGACTAAATGAATTTGATGCCTTTTCTGTAATTAGAAACTATCATTCAGGTTGACCAGTTTAGATATAAATAATATTTTGAAAATAAAATATGAAATTGAACTTTCTTTATGTTAAACAAACTATCTTGGCAACTTAAAATCTTTTCTAAATATCTTAATGCAGAATAATAGTTACTTGATGACCAAAGAGATAGAATTTATGTCCCAACTGTCTGTTTGCCTGTGAAAAAACACAATACAAAGCGATAGAGCTTTCATATTTTAGTTACGGAAAATTTTGTGTTTTTTTTTTTCAGACCTGACCTCGGTTTTCATCTTATCTCGGAACAAGTCTGTCACCATCCGCCCATCAGCGCTTTCCACATCGAGGCCAAAAACTATAAATTCCACGGCTCTATTCATCCAAAGTTGAAATTCTGGGGACGATCTGTAGAAATTAACCCAAAAGGTGTTCTTACTTTGCAATTAACTAAGTAAGTATATCAAAGATTTAATTCTTTTCCAAACAAAAGCTGGTCCCTAATTATAAATTCTTTTGAAAAATCAAGGCAAAAGAAGAAAATAGTGACAACCAAAATTTCCTCCTTTTTGCCTTAACAGTTATGCCACCTTTCGAAGAAAATGGTGTTATATTGTTTTGCAAGGTTTTGTCTGTCCGTTGGTCAGTAGTCTGTAGACCAAACCTTGTCCGGAGCATAACGTTTCTTCTTTGCTTTTTGAAATGATCTTTGTTTAATTCGGAATCATTCATTGGTGGGCGTTTATCAGAATCAACCTTTTTTTTTTGCTAAAACTGTGCTTGAAAATGCAGATTTTCAACAATTTTCAGGGATGTACATTTATCAGAATATGGTTGTTTCGTAAAATAATTATGGTATACATGTGTAATTTTTGTGGGTATTGTTTGATGTTTTATGTTATAATAAAATGACTTGTGTTTTTTCAGATTTGGTGAAACCTATACGTTGCAGAATGTCAATTGTTGTATACATAATGTGATAGTCGGGAAAATATGGATCTTGAGCAGACTGAGAGTATCTTCGGGCTGATCTGTGTCCATGTTAGTCTCAAAAGCAATTTTTTTTTTCAAGATCATTGTTTGAGGTATCCCACCCATTATTAGATACCAAACACTTTCAAATTCACTTCCATCTTTGCCGTTTTCGGTGGCAACTGAAATTTACAAGGGTATCTGGATTTTAAAAATCTGGATACCCTTGTCAATCTCTGTTGCCACAGTTGACGCCAAAGAAGCCTGAAATGTTTGGTATCTAATGGTGGTGAAATACCTTAAAAGAAATTGTTGTTTGTTTACAGATTTGGTGAAACCTATACATGGCAGAATGTCAATTGTTGTATACATAATGTGATAGTCGGGAAAATATGGATTGAACATGTAAGTTGGTTTTGTTTCTACATGAAAGTTAATTCCTGGCTTAACCCATTACCACACAGTGACTCCTTTTGACTCCTTACAAGATAATAGTTTGGGAAAACAATGTGGAAAATGAAGAAATTGCTTGTGACAAGCAATTTCTTCATTTACCTCAATGTTTTCTACACAAAAAGACTACAAAAAATTGAATTTCATTCACTTGAAATTGTCTCCTTTCGAATTGAAACAGTCCAAAATTTTGCTGTCTGGTAATGGGTAAATAGATCTAAATGTAGAAATATCTTGTGAATTTGATCTGATATTTTCTGGGGTATTCTTTGGACTTGAATTTTGTCTGGAGCATGTTTTTGGAATTATGAAACTTAATGGATGGAGCATGTTTTTGGAATTATGAAACTTAATGGATGGATAGATCTCATTGAGGAGAAGTGCAATGAACAAGAACCATATTTCTGGATATTTTTTATGCCCCTGTATCGGAAGACCAGGGGCATGTTATTTTACAGTCGTTTGTATGTCTATCAGTCTGTCTAACTACTTGAAAACTTAACAGGAAAACTTAATAAGGGGGTATTGGTGTTAGATAACACATTGTCTTTCCTCTGGGAGACCATTATTTTGGCAGTCGTTTTGGAAAGGGAAGAAACCTTTATGTGTTGTGGATAATTTAAGGTTTGTTTTAATCTTCATTTTCTTACATTTCAGACCGGCATAATGGAAGTTTATAACCACAAGTTAAAATATAAAGCAGTGTTAGACTTTAAGAAGGGAGGCTGGTTTGGTAAAGATCTACATAAAGTGGAGGGGTATATATGTGATGCAAAGTAAGTGACATTTATTCTTGAAAATTATGCTGCTTAGGCAACCTTTTTCTTCAACATGCTCTGACAGTTCCTAGGTATTGAATGTGTGTGTGAGTGGGCCTTTACCATTCAGCAATTTGAATGTCTGCAAAAAATTTTCCAGTCCACATTAATTTTCCCAAACCTTGTCACAATTTATTTCTATGATATCTTGTTCTGAACCCGACCATCTATATTTGGTTCTTACATTGTTCTGCCTTTGGATATTACCCTTTTTAGCTCCACTGGCCGTCAGGCCAGCGGGCTATTATTGTCATGGTGGTGTGTCTTGTCATGCATCCTGAGTTTTATGCACTTGAATTTGGCAAAACTGTCCTTGTTTTCACACTCGCCTGAATTATCTAGCATGCATCCCTTTAATTCAATACTCCATGAAATCATTTATGTAAAAGTAGTCATGCATTTGCTTGTTTGGACTGCCTGAACTTTTGAAATTGCATTCAACAAGACAAACAATTCAGGCCTGAGGAGGGCTTCCAGACCGCTAGGGCTGTCTAGTTTATACACCACCATATGGACATAATGGTGTATTGTATGTGTTTGTCGGTCTTGGCATCTGCATGTCAGTTCATATATTTTGGGTACATCTTTTGAACACAAATGGATGAAATTTTCTCAGAATGTTCCCAGTCACCTGACCTTGGGATTATTGTGTCTGAGTTTTGCCATATTAGGGCTACCTCACAGAAAAGGGGGCTTTATGCCAAAAGGTGGGATATATTTATGACTATGGTACTCTTATCACTGAAAAGGACTTGTGGGGTTTATGATTGTGTACTGCTCAGTAAAGCTTATTTTATGTAATATGGTACAGGTCTATTCATTGAATCATTACAGCAACATTTTTAGCTCGACTTTTCGAAGAAAATGAGAGCTTATACTGTCACCTGGGCATTGGCGTCGGCGTTGCAACAAAGGTTTAAGTTTTTTCAATACTATCAAAGCGATCAAAAGTCGAGCGCGCTGTCTGCGGACAGCTCTTGTTGATCATTTGTATGCTTATCACATACTTATATTCTCGTTACAGTAAAACAAAATTAAAAGCCCTATATGGTAGCTGGATCTACGATTTGTTTGGTGTAGAATATGGTAAATACGAGGAATATATACGAAACAGGCAGGATAGTCCAAACCACACTGTCTCAGTGAGTAGCTATCTAATAAACACATCTGAGTGTCAAAATGGTGTTCAATAAAGGTAGTCCACATGTCGTCAGAATTGTTCGTGTGACATTCATTAACCCTTTCCCAAACGACAAATTTTAGGGTGATCCACTTCAAAAACTGCCACAAATGACAAAATGGATGTTATTAAAGATAGGATTTGTGTAAAATATGGCACAGAAAATATTGAGACAAAAGGAGAAACTGCTGGTTACCAGCAGTTTCTTCTTTTGTCTCAATGTTTTCCAAGGCCTTTTCTATTAGGGATGTCAAAACCAGGTCTTGTTTGGGAAAGGGTTAAGGTAGTCCACATGTCGTCAGAATTTTTTTGTGTGACATTCATTAGATTATTGATTACATGTACGTATCCAAACCTATTTGGGTAATGTCGTAAACATTTGGTGGGGGAACATTTCACAGCTGAATGTTTACGGCACCACCCAAATAATTATGACATTGTGTGAATCTCATTAGGGGTTGAATATTGTAAGTTAGTTGAATAAACTACATCACATGATATAAAGATGATCACAAAGAAATTTAATACATGTACTTCTTGTTGTGTGGCAAGTCGCTAGCAGGATGTCACGTTGTAATGAAAAAAATGCTTTTGGTTTTTATGCCGACATATCAAGAGATTGGGGGCATATTGTTTTACTTGTGTCCGTCTGTCTTTTGTGTCTGTCTCTCCGAAAACTTAACATTTGCCTTTTCTCCAAAAGTGTTTGACGCACAAAGCTCAAATTTGGTATGCAACGTTCTTTCAATGATATTTATCTGTTCCATGCAATTTGACCTTCCTCAAGGTCATCTGTTAATCCTTACCAACCCTTTACACGAAAACTTTACATTTTAGAAAAATAGCCATTTCGGGGGCATGGTGTTCCACAAACACATCTTATTTGTTTTGTACGAACACATCTTTGAGCAATAGGTAAGAGGGTGTAAAAGAAACTCTTAAGTTCATTATATCATATCTAAACCCCATGTTTATCTAAAGCCAATGAGATGATTCTAAGGTAATCTGATCTATAACCTAGGGTTTTATTAATGCATTACCACTCAATGACACCTTGACTTCTTACAAAATAATGGCTTTGGAAAGCATTGTGGAAAATGAAGAAATTGCTTGTAACAAGCAATTTCTTCTTTTCCCACAATGTTTTCAATGAAGAAAGACCAAAAAATGTAAAATATTCATTCACTAAAGATTGTCATCTGAATCATCTTTGAATTTGGACTCATCTAAAATTTTGTTATCTGATAATGTGTTAATGATAAATGATATTTTATAATTTGAATAGTCAAAAATCCCCTCTTATCTGTTGCATTGTCTTGCTTTGTCCATTTCAGGAAAATTGTAACCAAGGGGATGAAGATAACATTCCAACTACACATATGTCAACATTTAACCTAAATATTCCGGATCAGGTCACATTGTGGCAAGTTGTGCCTCGACCAGAACACTCAGCACAGGTAATTACACATATGTCGGCATATATCTACACATATGTCACCGCATATTACACATATGTCAACATTAAACCTAAATATTCCAGATCAGGTCACATTGTAGCAGGTTGTGCCTCAACCAGAACACTCAGCACAGGTAATTTTTCATATGTCAGCATTTAGCAACACATATGCCAATATTCCAACTACACATGTACCTAAATATGCCAGATCAGGTCTCATTGTGGCAGGTTGTGCCTCGACCAGAACACTCAGCACTGGTAATTACACATATGTCAGCATATAATTACACATATGTCGACTTATAATTACACATATGTCAACATTCAAACTAAGTATTCCAGATAGTAGCAGGTTGTGCCTCGACCAGAGCATTCAGCACAGGTAATTACACATATGTCGGCATATATCTACACATATGTCACCACATATTACACCCTAAATTTTTGCTGTTTGGGAAAGGGTTTATAACAAACATATCAGCATTAAATTAAAAGTTAAATCTAGACAGCATTGTAGTACGTGGACATGTCTTTTTTCCCGACATTGCTCTTACATATGTGCTGAGCCTAGATAGCGTCAGAGTCTGTAACATCGGAGTCTGTCAATTAAGGTTTCGTGGGTTTGAATCCTGGCTTGGCCAATATCCAAATGGTGTGATCATCTATGTTAGATAGCAGCTGGAGGCTCAGATTGGATATTGTGGCAGTACTTTTGAGAGAAATACCAGGTTAAATGCTCCAGCCACAGTGATATGAACATTTCAGAGGCGCTAAACCCCAATCAATCATATATAGTTTAGAGGATTCTATATTTGCTTATGAAATCAGCTGTTTTACCTTTGTTTATTTTCAGTATTTTAGTTTCACCAATTTTGCAATGGCTCTTAACGAGCTGAAAGACTACATGTTAAGAACTCTACCTCCTACAGATTCAAGATTAAGACCGGATGTAAGAATCCTCGAAGAAGGAAATATTGGTAAGCTTTTGTGGTGAAACTTTAACCCATTATCAAACAGCAAAACATTAGGCTTTTCAGATTGGAAAGCAGCTGCAGACATCACAATAGATGTAAATTAGTAAAGAGTAAGTGCCTAGTATAGCCAGGAAAATATTGAGGCAAAAGGATAAAATGCTGATTATCAGCATTTTCTTCTTTTGCCTCAATGTTTTCCCAAACAATTTCTATCAAGGGCGTCAAAACCATGTCTTATTTTGGGTAAAGGGATAAATCAATGGCTCTAAATGAGCTGAAAGACTACATGTTAAGAACTCTACCTCCAACTGATTCAAGATTAAGACCGGATGTAAGAATCCTCGAAGAAGGAAATATTGGTAAGCTTTTGTCTTGAAACTTTAACCCATTCCCAAACATAATAATATTAGGGTTTTAAGATTTGAAAGCAGCCGTAGACATCACAATAGATGTAAATTGATAAAGAATAAGAGTCTAGTATAGCCAGGAAAATATTGAGACAAAAGGAGAAAATGCTGATCATCAGCATTTTCTTCTTTTGCCTCAATGTTTTCCCAAACAATTTCTATTAAGGGCGTCAAAACCATGTCTTATTTGGGTAAACGGTTAAATCAATGGCTCTAAATGAGCTGAAAGACTACATGTTAAGAACTCTACCTCCAACTGACTCCAGATTAAGACCGGATGTAAGAATCCTCGAAGAAGGAAATATTGGTAAGCGATTCTTTGTGGTGAAACTTAAACCCATTCCCAAACATAAAAATATTAGGGTTTTCCAATTCGAAATCAGCTGTAGACATCACAATAGATGTAAATTGATAAAAATAAGTGTCTAGTATAGCCAGGAAAACATTGAGGCAAAAAGGAGAAAATGCTGATCATCAGCATTTTCTTCTTTTGCCTCAATGTTTTCCCAAACAATTTCTATTAAGGGCGTCAAAACCATGTCTTATTTGGGTAAAGGGTTAAATCAATGGCTCTAAATGAGCTGAAAGACTACATGTTAAGAACTCTACCTCCTACAGATTCAAGATTAAGACCGGATGTAAGAATCCTCGAAGGAGGAAATATCGGTAAATTAAAGTGACTCTTTCACACTTTTTTCCTGATCTCTTAAACCTTTTCCCAAACAGCAAATATGTAGACCTATTCCTATTTGAAAGCTGCCGCAAAGGACATAATTGCTCTAAATTCATATGGAATTTGTGTAAATTACAGCACAGAAAATATTGAGGCAAAAGGAGAAAATGCTGATCATCAGCATTTTCTTCTTTTGCCTCAATGTTTTCCTAAACAATTTCTATCAAGGGCATCAAAACCATGTCTTATTTTGGAAAGGCTTAAAGCAATGGCTCTAAATGAGCTGAAAGACTACATGTTAAGAACTCTACCTCCAACTGATTCAAGATTAAGACCGGATGTTAGAATCCTCGAAGAAGGAAATATCGGTGAGCGACTTTTTGTGGTGAAACTTTAACCCATTCCCAAACATCAAAATATTAGGGTTTTCCAATTTGAAAGCAGCTGCAGACATCACAATAGATGTAAATTTATAAAGAATAAAAGTCTAGTATAGCCAGGAAAATATTGAGGCAAAAGGAGAAAATGCTGAAAATCAGCATTTTCTTCTTTTGCCTCAAATGTTTTCCCAAACATCTTCTATTAAGGGCGTCAAAACCATGTCTTATTTGGGTAAAGGGTTAAAGCAATGGCCCTAAATGAGCTGAAAGACTACATGTTAAGAACTCTACCTCCTATTGACTCCAGATTAAGACCGGATATAAAAATTCTCAAAGAAGGAAATATTGGTGAGCGATTCTTTGACACTTTTTTCAGCTCTTATTTAACCCTTTCCCAAACGGCAAATATGTAGACCTATTCTAATTTGAAAACTGCCGCATAGGACAAAATTGCTCTAAATTCATATGGAATTTGTGTAAATTACAGCTTAGAAAATATTGAGGCAAAAGGAGAAAATGCTGATTATCAGCATTTTCTTCTTTTGCCTCAATGTTTTCCCAAACATCTTCTATTAAGGGCATCAAAACCATGTCTTATTTGAGTAAAGGGTTAAAGCAATGGCCCTAAATGAGCTGAAAGACTACATGTTAAGAACTCTACCTCCAACTGATTCCAGATTAAGACCGGATGTTAGAATCCTCGAAGAAGGAAACATTGGTAAGCGATTCTTTGACTTTTTTTCCAGATCTCTTAAACCCTTTCCCAAACAGAAGATATGTAGACCTATTTAAATTTGAAAGCTGCTGCAAAGGACAAAATCGCTCTAAATTCGTATGGAATTTGTGTAAATTACAGCACAGAAAATATTGAGGCAAAAGGAGAAAATGCTGATCATCAGCATTTTCTTCTTTTGCCTCAATGTTTTCCCAAACAATTTCTATTAAGGGCGTCAAAACCATGTCTTATTTGGGTAAAGGGTTAAATCAATTTCTCTAAATGAGCTGAAAGACTACATGTTAAGAACTCTACCTCCTACAGACTCTAGGTTAAGACCGGATGTTAGAATCCTCGAAGAAGGAAATATTGGTGAGCGACTCTGACACATTTCCCAGCTCTCTTAACCCTTTCCCAAATAACAAAATATTAGAGTTGGCTAATTTGCAAGCTGCTGCAGACGACAAAATGGATGTTAAAAAAGATGGGCTTTTGGTACAATATAGCATGGAAAATATTTAGGCAAAAGAAGAAAATGCTGATTATCAGCCTTTTCTTCTTTTGCCTCAATGTTTTCCCGAGCCTTTTGTATTAGGGACGTGAAAACCAGGTCTTCTTAAACCCTTTCCCAAATGGCAAATATGTACACCTATTCCTATTCTAATTTGAATGCTGCCACAAAGGAAAAAATCACAATAAATTCATATGGAATTTGTGTAAATTACAGCACAGAAAATATCGAGGCAAAAGGAGAAAATGCTGATTATCAGCATTTTCTTCTTTTGCCTCAATGTTTTCCCAAACAATTTCTATTAAGGGCATCAAAACCATGTCTTATTTGGGTAAAGGGTTAAATCAATTGCTCTAAATGAGCTGAAAGACTACATGTTAAGAACTCTACCTCCAACTGACTCCAGATTAAGACCCGATGTAAGAATTCTTGAAGAAGAAAATATTGGTAAGCGACTTTTTGTGGTGAAACTTTAACCTATTCCCAAAAATCAAAATATTAGGGTTTTCCAATTTGAAAGCAGCTGCAGACATCACAATAGATATAAATTTATAAAGAATAAAAGTCTAGTATAGCCAGGAAAATATTAAGACAAAAGGAGAAAATGCTGATCATCAGCATTTTTATACCCCCGCAAAACGAATGTTTTCGGGGGTATACTGGAATCAACCTGTCTGTCTGTCCGTCTGTCCGTGTATCCATTCTTGTCTATCTTGTTTCAAAAGATCTTTTCTTGTTGACTAAATAAATCCGTATAATGCAGATCCTAAAATATTCCTGTAACTTTTGCATGCAACATAGCATCAAATCAGATGCAAGTAGATGCATTCTGACCTGCCTGCTTTAACACAGCATTTGAATGGTGATTGATTGATTGATTGATTGATTGATCACCGCCAAAAAAGTAAATGATGATTTAAAATGAAATCACTACCTCTTATTTGGAGTTATCAGTTTTACTAACTAATTTACAAACATTTTTTGTATAAATTATGTCACAAGACATCTGATTGAACATGAAAAAATGTCTTTGGTCAATCAAATTGGTTGTTGTGAAACATCAAATTTATGAAAATTTACAGATCTGGCAGGGGAAGAAAAGAACAGATTAGAAGAAAAACAGAGAGCAGCCAGGCGGGAGAGAAAGAAGAAAAAGGATGAATGGACGCCTGTGTAAGTTGAATATTTTTTGGACTGGTCCAAATTTTAAGGTGCTGCAGATTACTGTTTCATGTGAATATTGTTTTTCATTTTTTGTTCTGAAGAAGGAAATGTTTGCAAGCTGTCTCGCCAAGTTTCTTTATGTGATGAAACTTCAAATCACTGTCATATCTTCATATGACTTTTACTTTCGAATTGAATGTAAATCTCCATTCTTATCTATCTTTTCTTAAACATGGGTAAAGAAATTAATATAACCCTGGTTTGATTTATAAGTCTCTTTGTGTGACCAGTGCTTGTTCTTTGTAAATTGAAAGATTGAAAAGCTCATGATTCTCTTATTTACTTGCAGATGGTTTAGACTGGGAACCCATCCAGAAACTCAGAAAGAAGACTGGTTATATACTGGGAAATATTGGGACAGAGACTGGACACCCTGTCCAGACATTTTTTGATGACAATCCAGTCTATAGTTCATCTTGAATTAACCCTTTCTCAAACAAGACCTGGTTTTGATGTCATAAATAGAAAATGCTTGGGAAAAGATTGAGGGAAAAGGAGAAAGTGCTGATAATCAGCACTTTCTCCTTTTACCTCAATATTTTCTGAGCTATTTTGTGCACAAATCATGCCTTTGACAGAATGGGACCACCCTAAAATTTGTTTGTTTGGGAAAGAAAAAAAACAATTGTGTGTGTCAAGTTGCATCATTAGCGGGATTAATGAAATGCAATTATAGTAACACATGTATCAATGCTTTTCTTTCAAAATTTTGTAAAGACAGCTTTAATTAAGCTGTACTTATAACATTTTGAAGAAAAGCAATGATAAGATATGTTAATTGTTGACAATTGATAGGGGAGGTTAGAGATGATTTAAAATCATTATTTTTCTGTCAAACCCTATATTGTGGTTACTTATTGGAATTGTCTATTTCATACAATTCAAATGAGTACCCACAATATAAGATTTGTTAAACAATAAAAAATGTTTTGCATTTAAAAGGTGACCACGTTCTGCTCTGGTTTTGGAATTTAATTCTGAGGGCTTAGTGCAAAACTATCGTTAGATAATGACAATTTGATTATAGATATGTTGCTTTTCTTCAAGAACATCATAACTATTGCTTGTTTTAGGATTTAGTTAAAAGGTTTAGAAGAAAATCAATGATATATTTTGCTGTTGATACGAATAGGAGTATAGCTAAAGAGCAAAAAATATATGGACACTTTCAATAATAGTGAAAGGATCAATTGAACTCCAGTCTTTCCGAAACTTGTCAGACCGACAGACATGTCTGGTAAAAATTGACTCGATCTGGTATGGATTTATAGATCACAGGACCGATTGTCCAGTGAAATATTTTAATCCAGTTCAAGACTAATCCTTTCCATCATATCTAACTAAATTACTTATCATTCCAAAATTTAACAGTTTAAGGCCTTGCTGAGAACAATTAGGTTGTGAAAATAGTTAAAAATTCCATACAGAATCATCAAAAACTTGGAAACACATGGAGAAATTCATATTTTGCTTGAAGATCAGATGTTAATTTTGTTACTTGTGAAAATTTTCGGTCTTGTTAAAAAAATCGGACTGGTAAATAATTTGTTTTACCAGACAGAATGTCCAGTAAACATTCTGCAACTTTCGGAAAGACTGGAACTCTTTTCCACACAAGACCGGATTTTGACATCCTTTGAGGGGAGAGGCTAAGAAGACATAGAAAGAAAAGACGAAAATGCTGATTTCAGCATTTTCATCTTTTTCTTCCATGTTTTCTGTGCTTAGTTGCACTCAAATCCTGTGTTTATCAACATCAATTGTGTTGTCTGCAGCAGCTTTCAAATTAGATTACTGTACACTTTTAGTGTATGGGAAAGGGTTAAGCCCTATTGTTTGCTGCATATTTACATATATGGGTAAGAACTAAATACTCATGGCTTAATGTCTTTTCAAAATGCAATATATCTTTCATTGTGTTTGGAACCTGATATTGTTGGTTCCTCATTGGAATAGTCTTATTCTGATTCAAATGAGTACCTTCAACATTGTGTTTGGATTTAAAAAAAAGATGTTAGAATTTGTTTACCAGCTCTTATTGTCTGACTTTGCAAGAGACTATCTGAGCTATAGACTATAGTTTGGCTGTTCTATCTAATTGATATGCCTCTATAGTGTGTCGGTCAATCAATATCATTGTTTACTCCGACACTAATTGACTTGCTGTTTTCATCTGGGCCTAATGGCACGATTTCTTGACCACAGATTTCAGGATGGTTAGAATAGTCTTGCAGAAATGACATCAAAGATCTCAAACTATTAGCGTTCGTTTGGAGGTATTGTCAAGCGATTGTCTCACATGAAGTTGGCCATTGTTTGCTCTAAACTCAGTGAGGTTAGTTAGTGATAACAATGAACTGTGATTGGCCAGTGAATGTGCAATGTTAATCCTTTCCCAAATGACAAAATCTTAGAGTGGTTCAATTTAAATGCTGTTGCTGATTGTAAAATAGATGTTGATAAAAAATGATTTTGTTAACAATATAGCAAAGAAAATATTGAGGCAAAATGAGAAATTGTTGATTATCAACATTTTCTCAAGCCTTTTCTGTTAGGGACATCAAAACCAGGTCTTATTTGAGAAAGGATTTTAAGTCATCTGTTTTTTTACATTGTTTGATACACGCAGATTGAAAATACTGATGCAGATTAGTCAAATCTTGTGATAATGTCAATTGTAACCTTTAACCTTACCCAAAAAACAGTATTTCAAAGATATTTCAAAGATATCCGGAATTAAAGGTGTTGCTGAAATTTAAGCAAATGTTTCTATAAATAAGTAATCTATACAATTCATAGCATAGACACCATTGAGGGAATAAGACAAAGAGCTTTCCTCATTTTCTAAGTTTTCCTTTAGGAATTGTAATCTATCATTTATAAAGGTTAAAAAAAGTGATTGTTTTGGAATACTTAATACCTGCTCAAACAGGGCAAACATTGGAAAATGCTTAAATTTGTTATATATGGAATCTCTAATGGATACTGTCTTTCTTATCAGTATTGTTATATGATTTGATATTCAAATTTCTTGTTAGACAGTTATTTAGCATAATTATGATTATTATATGAAATTAAGAATGTGTTCAAAAGAAATTTATATCATCTAGGTTGAAATTCACCTATCCAAATCTTAAATTACAGAACAACCAATCTAATTGGCTGAGACGAAATGACTCAACCAATAAAATTGCTTTCAAAGTAATTTAGAATCAGAAAACAGACTTTGGACTGACAATACAACCACATAGTTGTAAAAGCATCTCCCATTTAAAGGGTTTTGTAAAAAAAGGGTATTAAATGTATAAATGTTTGTCAATAATTTTTTCCCAAACAACCCATTGTTTTCATGACGCTGGAAAATTTGATAAAGCATAGGGAACATTGAAAGAAAAGTTCAAAAGGCTGATGATCAACAGTACCTTCTTTTCTTTCAATATTTCTTATCTTGTGAGATGCTTTTCTGTTTAGATCAGTGTATAAATTATCCTCTGGGAAAGGGTTGATAGGACTACACCCTTTCCCAAACAGCAAAAAAAAAAAAAAAAAAAAAAAAATAGGGAAGTCTCATTTGAAAGCTGCTGCAGAAGACAAAGAAGATGTAACTAAAGGTAAAAATGGTGAATAATACAGTTCAGAAAACATTGATGCAAAAAGGAGAAAATGCTGATCATCAGCATTTTCTTCTTTTGCCTCATTTTTTTCCAAGCCATTTTTTTAGGGACGTCAAAACCAGGTTTTGTTTGGGAAAGGGTTATTTGTTTGTTATTCATTGTACATGTATATACAAATTGTCACTTAGTCAACGAACTAGTTCACTAAATTATGCAATGTTTTATTATTAGCTCATATCAACAGTAGGGCTGAAATGAGTACCAGAGTATTTTTGGGAAGACAGGTATCTTGGTAAAAATTGTGTACTCCTTTCAGCCTTAATCAACAGATGAGGGTCTTTTGTTTTACTGATGTCTGTCTGTAGATTAATTGGCATGTTAAACCTGTGAAAGACCAGAAATACAGATAAGAGTGTGGTGATGACTTTTTGAAATGTAATATTTCATGTATTATTCATCAAACCCTATGGTGTGGTTAATCATTGATATTGTCTCATTGAGACGATTCAAATGAATACCCACAACATAGGGTTTGAAGTTGAAATGACAAGTCTTCACGTCCTCTTATCTGTGGCTCTGTTAGACAATACAATTTTAAACTACATCATGTAGTTCAACTTGGTAGCTGTTGCGACAAAATATTCGAGGCTCAGCGGCGGATCCAGGATTTCTGTTAGGGGGGCTCGGATAAATACAAATGGGGGGTTTGTTTTTCTAGTACCACACAATTTTGACTGAATTTCTGCATGAAAATGAAATAATCAGGCTTCAGAGGGGGGTTCGTTCGAAACCCCCCCCCCCCAAACCCCCTCTGGATCCGCCACTGGAGGCTAAGGAAAAATACTGTCTAATTTAAAGCATACAAAGCCTTAAGACAAAATTGTTTGAGAAATTGTTGATATGTTTCTTTCATGGTTTTCAAAACCATTTCTTTTTGGGTTGCAATACCAGTCATTAATTTGTGAAAAGTTTATGTACAGATGTTTATTCAAAATCTTTTCAGTAACGAAAAAGAAGTAGGAAAGTATTTGTTTACAGTAAAAACTAGGGGAAATATTATAAAAAGGACATGCTTATCTTCAGCAGCTTCTCCTCTTCTGACATTATTTCTGACATTATTTTAAGTCAAAGATGACTAGAAATGTGGCAAAGTGTTTCATAACATACTTTATGAACTAAGTGTTACTTAATTTTTAGCTTGCTTGTTATTTATACTTGTTTCTCTTAGTTTTAGAGAAATTGCATCGAATCTTTATGACCCCTTTCTCTACTCTTTTTCTCTAAACAAGTATTTTTTCCTTTTGCCCTGATATTTTGGTACAATATATTGTATGCAAATTCTCTCTATATCAGCATGTATTTTGGTCGTCTTCAACATCTTTTGAATTGGATTTCTTGTAAATTCTCATGGCAATGTGTTAATAATAAATTGTGTTCAAATGTCTCTTCATTGATACTCCCACCTCATTATTTTTCAACCCTTTCCAGACAAATCCTGGGTTTGATGTCTCTAAAAGAAAGTATTGCTGATGTTGTTCAAAAATCCTGTGAGCCAGGATCTGGAAAAAGTCCCCTTATAGCATTTGTAGCAGCTATATTTCATGATCAGCATGTGCTTAAATGGAGACTGACAGAGATTCATACTGCTCTTCATTGGTTGCTGCAGGTGAGAAAGAAGCTTTTCGAGAATAACATGGTTTCTGATCAGACTACATGTATATGCAGGCTGATCCTGAATCATGTTAGGCTCCAAAGCCTTAAGGGACCTTTTTTCAGATCATTGTCCCTAATAGGCTATCTTTATCAAAATTCATTTTCTTGTCTGTAGCAGCTTTCAAACTACCCAAAAAATGTCAGTCGGGAAAAAGGTTATCCTTTATAAAAAGATACCTGTTTTCAATGTCCAGAATATTGGACGCTATGGACAAACTTTTCATTAGGGAATAGAATAAAAATCTGATTACCAGTATTGTCCCCTTTTCCTTCATTGTTTACACTGTTATTACTTGTGAATTATTGCCTTGGGCGCCACAATATTTATGGTCTACAATGGCTTTAAATTCTGGCCAGTGTAAAAAAAATATTGTCAGAGACAGGGTGTAAAAAATTGTGATTAGTCAATATATTATGAACCATTGGTGTTGCACACTGTTTTAATTTTATTTTATGTTGAGTTTATGTTTTATGTTGAGTTTGTATTAATCATGTAAATTATCACTGAGAAAAAAATGAAATAAAAAATAAGATAGAATTGCATATTTTGTTTATTTTCTATCAGATACCAATCATCATACCATACCCTGAATCCAGATTTTGGTCTAAAACGGACCTGGAGCTGTTGATTAGTCTCGACTCTATAACTAAGAAGTTTTGTTGAGGTTTTATCAAATACCATCCTCTGAAACCAGATTTTGGTCTAAACTGCCTTGGAGTTGATAATTTGTGTCGACTATAGACCTAGCAAATTTTGTTTATTTTCTACCAGATACCAGCCTACGAAACCAGATTTTGGTCTAAAACGGACTTGAAGGTGGTAATTAGTGACCACTATAGACCTACCTTTTTATGCCCCGTATCGAAAGATCGGGGGCATATTGTTTTTCTCGTGTCCGTCCGTCTGTCTGTCCGCCTGTCTGAAAACTTAACATGAACACTTAACATTGGCCAAGTTCTCCAAAAGTGTGGGACATACAAAGCTCAAATTTGGTATGGAAATTCCTTTCAATGATGTTGTTTCATGCACTACGGCCTTCCTCAAGGTCATCCCTTAACCCTTATCAACCCTTTACACAAAAACTTAACATTTTAGAAGAATGGCGACTATATAACTAAAAATTTTGTTGATTTGCTATTAGATACCATCCTCTGAATCCAGATTTTGGTCTAAAACGCACTTGGGGTTGATATTTATCGTCGACTATAGAACAAGCAAGCTTTTTTTAAGTTTCATCTTACATCCTCTGAAACCAGATTTTGGTGTAAAAGTCTTGGAGTTGATACATAGCGTTGACTATAGACCTGGCATATTTTGTTTATGTTATATTAGATACCACCCCCTGAATCCAGATTTTAGTGTAAAGCAGACTTTGACGTCCACTATATAACTAAGAAATCATGTTGAGCTTCTATCTGGATCCAGATTTTAATCTAAAACGGATTTTGAGTTGATAATTGGTGTCGGGTATATAGACCTAGTCTTGTCTATTTTTATCAGATAACATCCCCTGAATCCAGATTTTGGTCTAAAACGGAGTTGGAGCTGTTGATTAGTGTCGACTATATAAATTTTGTTGAGTTTCTATCAGATACCGACCTCTGAATGCAGATTTTGACTAAAATTGCCTTGGAGATGTCAATAAATGTGAAATATAGAACTATGTCTTGTTGTGTTTCTATCAGACAACATACTTTGAATCTAGATTTTGGTTTAAAACTTCCTTGGAGTTGATAATTGTTGTCGACAATAGAACTAAGAAATTTTGTGGAGTTTTTATTAGATACCATGCTCTGATTTTGGTCTAATACGGACTTGGTTTGATAATTAGTGTCACCTATTTCGTTTAAAATAGATTCGAGAAATATAATCATTGTCGAATATAGAACTTGGAAAATTTGTTAAGCTTCTATCAGATACCAACCTCTGATTTTGGTCTAATACGGACATGGGGTTGATAATTAGTGTCGCCTTTAGACCTAGCTAAAAGAAATTTATTTTCTATCATATGCCATCCTCTTAACCCTTTCCCAAACGTCAAAATGTTAGAGTGATCCACTTCAAAAACTGCCACAAATGACAAAATGGGTGTTATTAAAGATAGGATATGTGTAAAATATGACACAGAAAATACTGAGACAAAAGGAGAAACTGCTGTTTATCAGCAGTTTCTTCTTTTGTTTCAATGTTTCCCAAGCCTTTTCTATTAGGGACGTCAAAACCAGGTCTTGTTTGGGAAAGGGTTAATCCAAATTTTGGTCTAAAACGGACTTGGGGTTGTTGATTAGTCGACTATAACGTATAGAGACCGCAGTTTTATGAGTGCTGCTCCAGTATTATGGAATTCTCTCCCATCCGAAATAAGAGCTGCTTCTACAGTTTCATGTTTTAAGAAATACTTAAAGACTTATTTGTTTAAGCAGATTTATGGAAATTAAACACTGATTTTTTTATGTGTATCGTCTTTCACGGTTCATTCATTTTTATACTCATATAATTCTTATAACGTATGTATGACATTTCTTATAAGTATGATTTATTTAAGTAGATTTTATGTTTTATGTTTGTAAAGCGCTTTTGAACGTACTTTCATATGATAAAAGCGCTATATAAATTCGGTACTTAAATTAATGATTATGAAAAAAATAATATAGAGCTAGTAAATTCTATTGAGGTTGTAGCAGATATCATCCTATGAAACAAGAATTTGGTCTAAAACTGCCTTGAAGTTGATATTTAGTGTCGACTAAAGACCGAATATATTTGTTTAGTTTCTATCGGACACCATTCCATGAATCCAGATTTTGGTCTAAAACGGACTTTGAGCTGTCGATTTGTGTCGACATTATAACTAAGAAATTTAGTTGCTATCATATACCATCCTCCGAATCCAGATTTTGGTCTAAAATGGCATTGGAGTTGTTAATAAGTTTCGATTATAGAACTAGGAACTTTTTTATTCGTTTTTATCAGATACCATCCCCTGAATCCAGATTTTGATCTGAAATGGCATTGCAGTCAATAATCCTTGTCGACTATAGACCTAGCATATTTTAGTGTTTTTTTTTTTTTTTTTTTTTTTTTTTTTTTTTTTTTTTTATCAGATATCATCCTCTGAATTCAGATTTTGAAACAAGAATTTGGTCTAAAACTGCATTGAAGTCGATAATTAATGTCGACTAAAGACCGAACATATTTATTTAGTTTCTATCAGACACCATTCCCTGAATCCAGATTTTAGTCTAAAACGGACTTGGAGCTGTCGATTTGTGTCGACATTATAACTAAGAAATTTAGTTACTATCATATACCATCCAGAATCCAGATTTGCGAAGCTCTTGTTTATTCTTTACAACTTCCAGAACAATAACTCCAGCTTTTCATTAAAACCATTATCAGACTACAAAACTTAAGACTTGTCAAAACTAAAAGAAGTTGCAGAAGAAATTTTCTCAGTATCTGGTTATATAATCCGAGTTTTCTCTGATGAAAATCGCTATTTGATATGTTGATGTCGCTCATTTAAATCAACATATCAAAGAGAGAATTTCGTCAGAGAAAAATCGAATTACTGGTTATAATACTTTGTGGTAAATGAAGAAATTGTTTGTCACATGCAATTTCTTAATTGTTTAGTCAAGCCTTCTCTTTGAGGGTGTAAAAATGTTTTTAATATTTTCGACAAAAACTATATTCTTACTGAAATTTTCAGTGTGACCTATCTGATTCTTTTTGGTATATATTGAAAAGTCTTAGAATGGATTATTGTGTAAGCCATGCAGCCCAACCCAAAGTCTATAGCATTTTTACTCTGTATTTTTTTTAGCCAAAAGTATACAGGAGTGACACCATTAAGGTTGCATGGAAAAGGTCGGGCACCTTGTCTATTTTCATGTTGTGATGACGTCATCATAAACAGGAAGCCATTTTGTCAACAAAGTGAGCCGATAATCCCGTGACATTTAATAAAAAGTCGATATTTGTGCAGTTAACAAGCGATCAACATGGGTTGTATCGTCGGAAGTGTGAGTTTATTAGTGTGCTTTCATAAGAAAGTCTAATCTTCAGGGAAATAGGGCTGTTACGAAAGAAAAAGGCTTGAAAAATTGACATGAAATATTGCGTTTCAAGAAAATATTTTCTCTCCTTTCGCAATGTCATTTGACAGTGTCCACATAACAGCACACCAAAACTCAACTCTGAGACCAAAATTTAAAGTGCTTTATTTTGGGAAAGTTAGTGTTTCATTTGATTACTCTTACTCAAATAAAGGCAAAACAGCTGAAACTTTAACATGGCATATCAAAATAATGATTTTATTCAACTTTTAATTTTTCCGTAGCTAATGTCAAAATTGGACAGAAAAATTGGACAGAAAATCATGACATTAGCAACAGCATTTTTATAATTTTTCTATGTAAATAAGATCTTAAATGTTTAAAATGTACTTTTTCTTGTTAAGAATCTCAAAATGCATTTATTTGTGAGAATTGTTAGTTTCACACCAGCTCATGTCATAAAAGCTGACCAGACCAAATTTTCCAGCAATGATCTGACGGAAGACACAAAATTTTCTGTCAAGCATCTGACGCTAGACACACGGTGACCTAGAAAATGCAGAAAAATCGTGTTGTGTAAACTTTACATGATGTATTAAATGCCTCATCTTAGTGTTTCAAACATTGTAAGCAATAAAATGGCGTGTCGGAACAAAGAAAACAGAATGTGTAGTTTCGATCGTCATGGGTGTATAACGTCAGAAACAATTGACAGACACCTGAAATTCCCTTTTCGTCCACTGTTTATTTATTTACTTTCAAACAACCGCCATCTTAGGGGAAAGGGAAATAGATTTCGAAGCGCCTCCAGGCGGTAGCGGCTGTCGCAACAAGGGAGGTAATCAGGCTGATTCGTTTGATTTTTTCGAACGTCATTTACCGAAACAGACAGAATTGACATTCGCAGTTTTTGGGAATAAATTTCTTCAACGTAGAAATTATGAATACTGATTGGCTAATTGGAAACAGGCGTTTGTCGCATGTATTTGTAAATTTGCATAAACGTGGTTGTGGACTGTGTCCCAATTCTTTTCCGATCGCTCAACTGATCGAAGTTGATATCGTCAGAAAACTGGACAGAAAGAAAAACAATGCTTTCTTACTTTCATTTTTTTAATTTTTTCGTTCTTTTTTGCTGAACAGGAAAAATATAAGTGAATATCCCATAAACAACAATATAATTGTAACAGTAAAACTATTTTTCCTTTCACCAAAACAAGAAATACTGTCATAAAAACACTCCTGAAGCCTTTACCGTCGTAAGCGCTGTCTAGTGCGATCGTCGATTTTTACAATTTTTGATATTATTTTTTTTTTATTTTCTACATATTTTTTCATCAAAAACATTTTAGTTGATTTTGATGATTACATAGGGTTTAAGAAAATTTAGCAAGATAAAATTATGTTCCTAATTCGTATTTACTAAAAATATCAGATCAATATATTTCTGGACAGAATTTGATTCATTTTTCGTGGAACCTGTCATTTTTATCCGTTAAGCAGTGTTGAATCTAGCTTGGCCCGAGAGGGGGCCCGTCGGGCCCACAGCCATCAAAACAGGGGGACATTTGGGGAAAATGGGGGACAAAAAGACAAACTTAGAAAAAGAAGAAAAATTATGATACTTAGCCTCTAGTTTCCCGTATTCGAGCAGGTTCCCTTATTCGATAATTCGTATTTCCACATGTTGTTGTTGTTTTCTTGCAATGGCCGAGTGTTTATAAAGTTTTGAGATCGTAATGTGTTAAATGAAAACTAAAATGAAAAAAATATCGGAAATAAATTTTGTGAAAATGCGTCATCCATTTGTCAGAACTCGGCCAATTTCCGTGAGCTCGACAACACCCGAGTATGCAAAACAATCCACCATATTGACACGTGTCACATGCACATGCTATCATCACGTGATGTTCATTGTGGCAGCGATTACCTAGCTCTGACGTTATCGCTGTTTGGAGGTTGAAAGCATGTGTGACCTTGACCCTGGAAAGTAAATAATACCCGTGCTCGATTAGAGGAAACGTTTTCTGGTGAAACTGATCAGCTCATGTACAAAGAGCAAGATATATATTTATTTCTAATTATGTTGAAAAGGCGTAATTTTGCAATACCAGAATTTTACAATTAAATTTGTCTTACTTTCATTTCGATTACTAACACCGGATGTTGATTATTTTAGTGCGCATGCGCAAAAGTAATGCTTAAGGTGCTCGAATATGGGATACTACAGGCTACTTTTAATTGGTTTATACACATGAATGTACGTTGTTTTCTTGCATTAGTAACCAAAAAAAAAAAAAAAAAAAAACAATGTGTTGACTTCATGGACTTTGTAATATTCAAATTTAAAAATGTGTAACGATATGTCAACTTATGGCAGTTTCGCAATATTTTACCTTACGATAGCGACATGTCCATAGAACTTTTAAAAGTCGATAAATATCACGATAGTTCTTTCGAATATCAACTGTTTACGATAGTTTTCTTAAAAACGAAAGTAGAACCAAAATTAACAACGATCGAGTCCAGTAAACGCTTGATTCTAAGTAAACATGAGCTCATAAAAGCGTTTCAAAGATCATGAGTAAAATTACCTTACTCCTAGAGGGGTACTCTCAATGAAGTTAATTGATCAATTACTCGGGCAGGTGCGTGGAAGCGTCTTTTTTTAAGCAAGTCAAATCGGGTTAGAAAAAATATCAATGAAGGCATTTCATACGAAGGAATGTTTTCTGTTTTTGTAGGAAATTGGTTTAACTTTCAGAAAATAACTGAATTTGAAGCGTATTCGATCGTAGGTTTCGGAGTTTTCCTCTCTGATTAAATCGCCCGGTAACCTACTCAAGCCGTCAGGTTCCGCCCATTTATGCAAATTTCTCATCGATCTCTTCCTTACCCATGCGCGTTAGCGGATATTGGAAAAATGTAAACAAACCAAACAAGGAACCTCTAAATAAGCGGAAAAGTTAAGTTAAAAATATCAAATGAATTATTTCAAGAAGAAAGTGAATTTTAGATTTGAAGTTAGGATGACCATACGGGCTTTATAATACCGGAATTGACTTTTTACGAACGAGAAGCGAGTGCGCCCGTCGGGCCCGAGCTTGTGTTTCCATTGCGTCATTTGCGAATTTTGCCGGCCCATGGCGCAATGGCGCACTCTAGATTCAACACTGCGTTAAGAACTCTAAATTGGTGATTTCATGTTCAAATCCCTTTTGGAAATCCATGTCTATTCTCTAGTAGAGACAAAGAAGGCTTCTTGCAAAAACTGGGGGTACAAGATTCATTTTGGGGGTAAAAAAACCCATTTGGAGGTTTTTGGACACCCTGACTCATAACATAAAAAAAGAAAAACCCACAAAATTTTATGATGGCCGAGATATACTTACTGACAAGCTGAATTTGAAAGAACGCAGGTAAAATAATGTCATTGCGGTTAAACCGGGTAGCTGTGCGTAGCCATAAACTTTATTATATAATAATTATGGGTATTGAAACCCAGGTCTAAATTCAATAGAGTTGTATATCGGACAGCAAAATCACTATCGATAATCGGAGAGTCATACCGATTGATTATCGATTGTACAATCGTTTTTTTTAAACAACAACAACAACAATTTAACCTAGTGAATTACAAATAACATATCATTCATGAGATAAATGATCATACATAATATATCAGAGATACTTAGAGGTATATTTAAGTAAAGAATATTGTTTATTCAGCTCAAATGCTGTAATCTATCCATCAAAAGTCATTGCTAATGTCAGATTAATTTTACTGATTAAGCAAATGGCAGATTACCAATCAAGTCATACTCTTAGACTCATATATTTTGCATAGATTTACATTTTTAGCATTAACTTCTACATCTACTTTCCTTTCTTAAAAGCTATGGTATGAGAATGGGAGGGAATAAGAAAATCTTCTTCTTCTTCTTCTTCTCCCAAGTAAGAACCGGGTCTTCCGACGTAATTGGTTCTGCGTTTACTGCGCCTCCGAGAATAAAACAACAAGCCCCCCGAATGTCTCTATTTACAGGTTAAAACCAGGATTAAAACTATGTACAGTCTGTTGTTGTCTTCTACGGGAGCAACACTGGAGAGCTGGATGCCAGGCAGTGCCTGAACGAGTCCAGTGATCTCGCAGATGTTGTGCTGGTCGGAAGAGAGTTCCAATCTCTGACTGTCCTGGGGAAATAGGAGTCTTTGTAGATCGGGTGGTTGGTTCTTTCTTGGAAAAAAGGGATGCTGGCCTCGAGTGCGGCTGTCACTAGCTTGGAGGTAGATATTTCGGTCGATATCTACCAGGCCATAGGCAACTCGGTACATCATAGTGAGACGAATGTTCTTGCGTCGCTCGGCTAAACTGTCCCATTGTAGGTCATGAACCATTTTAGTGACACATCCAGGGGTGCGGTCGGTGTAGTTGTTGAAGACGTAATGGGCCGCCCTTCGTTGCACTTGTTCTAACGAGTTGGTGTGACTTTTGCTGGTAGGGTCCCAGACCGTACATGCATATTCCATGGCTGGTCGTACTAGTGTAGTGTAGGTAGTCTTCTTGACTGGAATAGTGCAGTCTCTAAAGTTACGTCTGAGGAAGCCGACTGTCCTGTGCCCCTTGCCTGCAACGCTTTGAATATGGTTGTCCCAGGTCATGTTGTTGGATATGGTGACGCCCAAGTACTTGCTCGAGTCTGCCGTGTCTAATACATGTCCATGGAGCTTGTACGTTGATGTGATGACCTTTTTGCGTTTTGGTGGGATGTTGATTACTGTGCATTTGGCAGGGTGGAAGCTCATCTGCCATGTCTTCTCCCAGTTCTCGAATGCAGTAAGGTCCTCCTGCAGAAGTGCAGCATCTCCTGGGTTTGTAATTGGCCTGTATAGTAGGCTGTCATCGGCAAATAGTCTGGTGTCCGAGTGTTTTGTCCATTCCGGCATGTCGTTGATGTACAGGAGAAACAGAAGTGGGCCGAGCACTGTGCCTTGAGGAACCCCTGAAAGTACATCTGCTTGGCTTGAACGGCTTCCTTCTAGGACCACTTGCTGCTTTCTCCCGACCAGGAATGACTCAATCCACCTGTTGATGTTATTACGTACACCATAATAGTCTAGCTTGAGTAGAAGTCTTGTGTGAGGAACTTTATCAAAGGCTTTAGCGAAGTCTAATAGGATGATGTCAACTTGGTTCCCATTGGCGATGTTTCTGCATATGTCGTGTATTGTCACAATGAGTTGTGTCTCGCAGGATCGTTTCTTGCGGAAGCCATGTTGGTTGTCACAAAGTATGTTGTGCCTATCAAGGTGTCGCATCACGGTGGTGTGTACTATGTGTTCCAGGATTTTACATGTGATGGATGTTAAGGAGACGGGGCGGTAGTTAGCTGGACTATGTTTCTCTCCTTTCTTGAATATCGGCACTATCAATGCATCTTTCCAGTCTTGGGGGACTTCGCCACTATTGATTGATAGTTGGAACAGCTTGGTCAAAATGGGAGTAAGTTCGTCTGCTGCAGCTTTCAGAATATAGGCTGGAATGTCATCAGGGCCTGTAGCTTTGTGAGACTTCAGTCCTTTGAGAAGTTTCAGTACTCCCTTCTGGTCGACTGTAATATTCCCCATTGTTGGGTACGGGCTCGGACCTTTAGCTGGAAGGTGACTTGTGTCCTCTGATGTATATACGCTTTGGAACTGCTCGTTGAGAATTTCGGCCTTGCTGTTACTATCGCTTTTCAGGTAGCCATCTTTGGACTTGAGAGGTGACACACCTGAAGATTCTTGCTTCTTGCCTTTAACAAATGACCAGAATCGTTTTGGATTATCTCGGTAATCCTCGCTGACAACTTCTTCCATGAACGCTTTGTTGGATTCGCGCAGCTTGAATTGGACTTCTTTCTGTAGTCGTTTGTAGCGGTCAATGTCTCTTTTCTTTTTGGTGTATCTAGCCTTTTTGTGGGCTCTCTGTTTTCTCTGTATGGTCTTCCTGATGTCTCTGTTCATCCATGGAAGTGAATGTCTTGCCTGGTCTGGAAGTTTTATTTATGCCAAGAATAGATATCTACTTTTGAATTTGGAATTTTAATTTTGATTCAAATGTCCAAAAAATTACCTGCAAAAGAACAGCCTAACTCTAGCGATAGTATCGATAGTGAAAAATTGCAATCGATTGTAGCCGATTTTTGGCTCAATCCGATAGCTTTCGATAGCTGGAGACTATCGGTACAACACTAAAATTCAAAAAGGTTTTGGTTACATTATTGCAACTAGGGTTTGGGTATTAAAGAATATAAAGAAGATTGCATAATAAAATAGCTGTAAGTAAAGCACAAAAGAGAACAATGACTGCATGATCCTCATCATGTACTCCATTCTTTTACAGTTGGCATGTTGTGTGGGCAGTGCTGCATGCAGCCTGTGTTGCTCTGCCTGTCCGTCCTGCAAGAACTCTACTTCTACAAGGATTGCCTACTCTATGATGCTGTTGGTAGGCACGATTGTGGCGGCCGTGATGCTGGCGCCGGGACTTAGGGATAAACTCGATGATGTGAGTACATGTGTAAATGGTTCCCAAACAAGGAACGAAAAAATGTTTGACTAGTCCAAATTCAATGAAGTTGCAGATTACGATTCCATTTTGTGTAGAAAACATAGTGGTAAATGAAGAAATTGCTTGTCACAAGCAGTTCTTCATTTTCCACATGGTTTTCCAAGGCCTTTATCTTATGGGCATCAATAAGCGTCAATGTGCAGGCATCAAACTTTTAGGGTGAGTTTCATAATATCCTCATTTAACCCTTTCCCAAACAAGACCTGGTTTTGACGTCCCTATTAGAAAAGGTTTGGGAAAACATTGAGGCAAAAGAAGAAACTGCTGATTACCAGCAGTTTCTCCTTTTGCCTCGATATATTCTGTGCCATATTGTACACAAATCCCTTCCTTTTTAACATCAATTTTGTCCTCTACAGCAGCTTTTAGATAGATCCACCCTAAAATTTTTAGCTCCACTGGCCTTCAGGCCAGCGGGCTATTGTCATGGCGCTGTGTCCGTCGTGCGTGCGTCCGTCCGTGCGTCCGTCCGTCCGTCCGGTCGTCAACTTTTTCTTTAAAAATCTTCTCCTCAGAAACTACTCAATGGATTTCAATCAAACTTCACAGGAATGATCTTTGGGTGGTCCTCTCTCAGATTCCTTCAATTGATTCTGATTGAATCAGAAAATCTGGAGTTATCTGCCCTTGAATTTAAAAAATGGCTGTTCTGGCTTTTTTTTCACTCTAGCAACTACAAATATTGACCAATCAAGACAAAACTTGGACAGAATGATGGTGACTATAAGATCTTGCCTAGGTGCAACTTTCAGCTTGATCTGACAATTACATCATGAGTTATGTGCCCTTGAAATTGACAAAATTGCCATTTTCAACTTTATTTTGACTTTGTTTTCACTCTAGCAACTACAAATATTGACTAATCAAGACAAAACTTGGACAGATTAATGGTGACTGTAAGATCTTGCCTGGGTGCAACTTTCAGCTTGATATGAAAATTGCATCATGAGTTATGTGCCCTTGAAATTGACAAAATTGCCATTTTCGGCTTTATTTTTACTTTGTTTTCACTCTAGCAACTACAAATATTGACCAATCAAGACAAAACTTGGACAGAATGATGGTTACTATAAGATCTTGCCTGGGTGCAACTTTCAGCTTGATTTGAAAATTGCATCATGAGTTATGTGCCCTTGAAATTGACAAAATTACCATTTTTGACCTTATTTTTACTCAAACGACTATAAATATCCAACAATCAACAGGAAACTTTGTTATAATCTTAATTGTCCATAAAATCTTGCATGGATGTAATTGTCAGCTTCATTAGAATCGTAAATCATGATTTATCTGCCCTTGAATTTGACAAATTGTAGTTTTCAACTTTATTTTCATTCTCTTTTCAACCACAAATAATGATCAATCAGGTCAAAACCTAAAACAAAATGTAAGTGAGGCAAAGATCTTATTTTAGTGTGATTCTTAGCTTTAGAGTAATATAACATTCCCAGTTATATGCCTTTGAATTTGACAAAATTGCCAATTATGACTTCATTATCAAACTAGATCAGTCAAATTCACTCTAATCAAAACAAATCTTGGTAACCATTAAATCTTATATGAAGGTATTTTCAGCTTTCTAGTTACTTTGTTATTGCTCTAAGACCCAAAAGTATTGAAAAATCTTGTAAAAACTTGGATTTGAAATTACAAGAAAATCAGGGCTTTCTGGTTATTTTATAAATAGGGTATTTCCCCAAATCTATTTTTAGAACAATGAAATCTATTTTTAGAAATATGAACTATTTTGGAGTAATCAATGATAGTTTAGATCTGTTTGGTCGAAGGAAAAATGATCATTGCCAGTATCATCCTGATCTGGAATTTTCTCTTGTTTCCTTTTACCCTTTCTCAAATGGCAAACAGGGTTTTACTCTCTTTGCTCAAAGAACCACATGTTTTGTACAATCTAGTTTTACTTTCTTTTTGCTCTTAGAAACACAACTATTGAACAATCTAATCAAAACTTGGATTGAATATTTAAAGAAATTCAGGCCTGTGGAGCGACTCAAGACCTTCAGGTCTTCTAGTGTTGTTTTGGAAAGGGTTAATTAATGGAAACTCTGAAATGCTTATTGTTAAAACTAATTTGAAGAAAAGCATTTCTGTAACCTTCATGATAGATCTAATCTTTGATGTTCTCAATTATTTTAATGTCAAGATTATTACTTCCACTAAAAAGGGAATAGATTTTTGTACCATTGATTCATTTGAATACTATTTTTATTTTTCAACTTCAGTGACTGTTATATGTTTATATGTTTTCTCAGATCCCGGGATTATGTAAAAGTTTTGTCAGTCCACATGTGTGGGAGTCCCAGTTACTACGATCAGAACAATGTGACGAAGTTGTGGGGTATCTGGCCGTCTACAGGGTCTGTTTTGCCATGGCAGGATTCTTTGCTCTGTTCTGTCTCATCATGATAAAGGTGAACTCGTCCAAGGATCCCAGGGCCAAGATCCAAAATGGGTAAGTGATATGTTATATTGTATTTTATTGTATTTACTTTCCATGTTTTAAGCATTTACTGTCAGGGTTTAGTTAAGATTATACAGATGATTAGATTGTATTTCCAGACATTCATTGATGAAAATTAATCTGTTGCTTCCAACCTATTTGAAAATGAAAGAGTTAATAACCAGTATCTAGTCCAAGTATGTGATATATGTATTACTTACTTGTGAGCCAGGTTGCCTCTATATTGTATTGGGGGTATTTCTGGGGAACAGTTCTTGTTTCCTATATTGTAATTATAATTTCAACCATTGTACTGCAAATGAAACCTATCTTTATCAACATCCTTTTTGTCATGCATGTTATTATTCATTATGGAGAAATCTAAATATTCGCTGTTTGGGAAATGGTTTATTACTAATTTTATGTATTTTGTCCGCAGATTCTGGCTATTCAAGGTCCTCATTATGATTGCTATCTGTGTGGGAGCCTTCTTCATTCCCAGAGGGGAATTTGGAAAAGGTAAGTAATGATGAAATGGTTAAGGTGAGCGATTTAGGATCATCATGGTCCTCTTGTATGTATTATCCCCCCCCCCCCACACACACACCCTCTCAGATTCTGGCTATTCAAAGTCCTCATTATGATTGCTATCTGTGTGGGAGCCTTCTTTATCCCCAGAGGGGAATTTGGAAAAGGTAAGTAATGGTGAAATGGTCCAGGTGAGCGATTTAGGACTATCATGGTCCTCTTGTATGTATTATTCCCCCCCCCCCTCTCGGATTCTGGCTATTCAAAGTCCTCATTATGACCGCTATCTGTGTAGGAGCCTTCTTCATTCCCAGAGGGGATTTTGGAAAAGGTAATTAATGATGAAATGGTTCAGGTGAGCAATTTAGGACCATCATGGTCCTCTTGTATGTACTATTCCCCCTCCCCTCTCAGATTCTGGCTATTCAAAGTCCTCATTATGATTGCTATCTGTTGGAGCTTTCTTCATCCCCAGAGGGGAATTTGGAAAAGGTAAGTAATGATGAAATGGTTCAGGTGAGCGATTTAGGACCATCATGGTCCTCTTGTATGTATTATTCCCCCTCCCCTCTCAGATTCTGGCTATTCAAAGTCCTCATTATGATTGCTATCTGTTGGAGCTTTCTTCATCCCCAGAGGGGAATTTGGAAAAGGTAAGTAATGATGAAATGGTTCAGGTGAGCGATTTAGGACTATCATGGTCCTCTTGTATGTATTATTCCCCCCAGATTCTGGCTATTCAAAGTCCTCATTATGATCGCCATCTGTGTGGGAGCCTTCTTCATCCCCAGAGGGGAATTTGGAAAAGGTAAGAACACGGTGGATAATCATGTGATACAATATTTTCAGAAAATCTTCAATAATTTTGTAAATACTGGACCGATTTGAATTCGGTTTGAAGCAGAGAATGTGGACAGACATCACACATTAGATGAACGTGGTTGATTTATGAAAAATCAACTGATAAAAAAATTATTGAAGATAAACCAAAATTTTGGTTTATCTTCAATAACTTTTTTATCAGTTGCTTTTTCAAAAATCCAACATGTCCAGCTTATTCCTGGCATTTTCCCACATTCTCTGCTTCAAACCGAATTCAAATTGGTCAAATATTAAAAAAGATATTGAAGATTATCGGAACTGAGTTACTGATTATACACTGTGAAGATTGTACAATATCTACTTGTGCAAGGGATATAAATCCAAACTTTTATTATGTTGAAGATAAAAGTGCCTACCTTTAGGGCATATTGTTTTACTTGTGTCAGTCTGTCTGTCCATTTGTCCATCTGTCTGTCTGCTCAAAAAGTTAACATTAGCCATTTCCTGGGCATTGGTGTTTCACAATGATTTCTAGTTTTGTCATAGAATTTATCAATGGACAAAATTTCTTTGAAATTGCAAGTGCAAGCACAAAACTTTGCGAAATGTTGTCTTGTTGAAATAATATTAAAGGAAAATCAATAGTAACAACTCGCAATACATGTATACGTTTTAAGAGTTTTTATGCCCCCCACATCGAAAGATCGTCTGTCCGTAAAATTAACATTTTCCTTTTTCTCCAAAAGCATTCAACATGCAAAGCTGAAATTTGGTATGTAACTTTCTTTCAATGATAAGTATCTGTTCCATGCATTATGACCTTCCTCAAGATCATCCGTTAACCTTTATCACCCTTAACAGGAAAACTTAAGATTTTAGAAAAATAGCCATTTTGGGGGCATCCATGTTTCACAAACACGATCTTGTTCAATCTGACTTTAGGAAACAAGTAACTTGCATTGGAGAATGTGTCCTTTGTATGGATCCATTCAAAGAAGGAAAGGTATCAATGTTATGTGCCTTCTTATTTCTTTTTCAGACATGGCGAAAACCATCAGACAATTAGACATATCTGATAAAATTTCCCTTGGTCTGATGATTTTTTGCTACTGTCCGTTCGACTGTCTGACACTCCTATTGATCTGTCAAGATAGTAAATAAGTGTTCGGTCTGACAAAATTTTATTTGGTCTGACAGATTATTCGGTATTGTCAGACCAAATGTCTAACAAATATTTCTGGTCTTTCGCCATGTCTGTTTTTTTAGCCCATACATAGTTTCACATACTAGTATAATGTATACATTTTCAGCTTGGATGTGGGTTGGTCTGATCGCAGCCTTCCAGTTCATCATTATACATCATTCTGATCCTATTGACATTCAAAATCAGAGCATTGTATAAAGATACAAACTTGGATCTGGAAAAAGGTCACTCAAGGCAATTGAGAACAAGATGGATCTAGATCATACTGTGCATACGCACAGTCTGATCCAGATCCATATTGTTCTCCAACTGGTTGCTTATGACCAGTACTCTCTGAAGAACAGAGCTTAAGAGATAATTATCTCTACATTCCATTTCGATAGAATGAGCTCTGTTCTCGCGGGGTCATTTCACGTCTAATCTCGGGGCCTTGGCGGGATTTCATTATCCAATCGTTGGCTACACACAACAAAACAATTTAAAAGGCTGATACAAACTTTCATTGGCTGACGCTTCAAATTACCGGCTTCAGCCAAAAATAGAAGCGACGTAATGTATACGTAATCAAACAAGATCAAACTGAATGATTTTGATTCGATAATTCAAATGTTACCGGCTTCAGCCAAAAATAGAAGCGACGTAATGTATACGTAATGATCATGCAAGATAAAACTGAATGATTTTGATTCGATAATTCAAATGATGTGCTATAATTAGATTATGACAACCAAATAGGCTGTTGGCGTACCGAAAACTGCAGAGGTCTTATTTGATGGTTTAATCAATAGACCTCGGCTCAGGAGAGTAATGACCAGAAGCAATTGCAAGTTAGCAGATTTGATCCATTTTAGACTACATTCAACCACAAACTGATCTTAAAGCTTGATTTTCCAAAATGCTATAAGGGCCCTTTTTTCCAGATTCAGACTTGAATATTGATTTTTTTCAGCGTGGATGTGGGTAGGTCTGATCGCAGCCTTCCTGTTCATCATTATACAGCTGATCCTTCTGATTGACTTTGCACATGGCTGGAGTGAAAGCTGGGTGGAAAAATATGAGGAAACGGAGGCTAAATGTTATTATTACGGTAAGTTATATGTTAGTTAGCCATGATTGGTGTAACAGGATGATATAGGCTACTTTCAGTATCATTAGATGCATTTCCATATCCAATTTAACAGTATTGGATGGAGTGAAAGCTGGATGGAAAAATATGAGGAAACGGAGGCCAAATGTTATTATTACGGTGGGTTATGCGTCGATAAGTCATGAAGTAAACCCTTTCCCAAACAACAAAATATTATGGTGCTTCTGTTTGAAAGCTGTTTACGATAAAATGAATGATATCAAAAGAAGAAGATGTGTATGTCATAGCATAGAAAATATTGAGGCATCTTTTGCCTGAATGTTATCCCAAGCCTTTTCTTTTACGGATGTCAAAACCAGGTCTTATCTTGGAAGGGGTTGATTAGTCATTGGTGAAGATTGTTTTCCTGTATCAATGCATTACAATCTGTTTTAGGGATACTGTATTCCCTATCATTGAAGAATGGGAACTTGAATATTAGAAACTTACTGGTTACTGTTATAGGCATTTCACAATTTGAAAAACATGGATATTTTATAATGCATATGTGACCCGTCGCGCTAAAAGGGACCTTATCAGGTGTGTGAAAAAGATCGACCCTAGTCAGTCTGCGCAGTCCGCGCAGCCAGACTAGGGCCGACACTTTTCACTTTATGTAATTTTCTAAACCGGGAATGTTTTCCCTATCTCACTATATGTTCATTTTTCGCATTCGGGATCTGATTAACCTGTGGTGAGTCTGACAAGTTTGTCAAAATTTGGATTTGGGGTATTCGGATAAGGTCCCTTTTAACGTGACGGGTCACATATATATCTTCTAAAGACAAGTGATAATCTTGATCGGGTTGTATATGTCATCTATGCAAGCATGCTTACTAAAATGAAATCTTTTATTTTCAGGCTTGCTGTTCTTCACGGTGATATTTTACCTGATATCCATCACAGCTATTGTCCTGTTCTACGTATTCTATGCCCATGTAAGTAAAACAGGCCAGTTATGACTTTGAAGCAGTTTTAACCAGATACAACAGTGACTCTTTTTGACGCCCATCAAGAAAGATGCCTGGGAAAACATGGTGGAAAATGAGGAAATTGCTTGTGACAAGCAATTTCCTCATTATCTACCATGTTTTCTAACCAGAAAAGCAACAAATATTAAGATTTCACCAACTTGAAATTGTTGTCTGGAACACCTTTCAAATTGGAACAGACAAAAATTTTGCCATCTGGTAATGGGTTTAGAATATCAAAGATTGAATCAGTTATATTTTACCTGATTTCCATCACAGCTATCGTCCTGTTCTATGTATTCTACGCTCATGTAAGTAACACAGGCCAATTATGACTTTTGACCCATTACTGCACAGTGACACCTTTTGATACCAGCATTTTTAGGAAATGGCTTGGGAAAACATGGTGGAAAATGAAGAAATTGCTTGTGACATGCAATTTCTTCATCATCCATCATGTTTTCTAATCTGAAATGCAACAATTTAAAAAAAAATCATCAACTTGAAATTATTGTCTGCAACACCTCTCATTACATGGTGAGATAAGCAGCAACTGATAAAGAAATATTTTTAATAGAATTTGAATTTTTAAAAGCCTTTATGCCTTCTTATCTAGAGATCTTGACCAAGCCATGCACTATGGGTATTCAGGTGTGTAGGGAAAACAATCTGTCATGAACTATAACTCGAACACTGTGATGTAGGCGCTTATTTGTCTCATTTAAATTTGACATTTCTGTTGAGTATCCAAAAGATTTATATAAGTTAAAGGGGTCCATTCTAGGTTTTTATGCTTCCGAACTGTTCGGGAACTCATATTTGTGCATGGAAAAACAATTTACAATGCATAAAAACCTCAAACACGGCGAATAACCACCTTTCCTTTGCTATAGATCAATCCTTTACAAGCGTGTTTACACATTCTATTTCTACTTCAACACGAGATAAGGTCAAGGTCAACGAGACACACCTCCGTGGTATTAACACACCGTACAACCGGCTGTGTCGATGACTGTGACCTTATTTGTGAGGGATACTTGGAAATGTTTATTTTGTACAAACACTGAACATTTAAACGCATATTTATCAACTGTAGAATACCAAAGATCCTTTTGTTAATTTATAAAAGTTAATTCATTTGACCTACCATGCACATGACATCAGATGCCGAATCTGTCTTCGCAAACTTTCGACGCAGTCGGTTGTACGGTGTGTTGAATCTCGCTGAGCACAGATGACGTACATCTGACGTAATTGATTTTTGAAGGTTGGGCATATGTAGCCGTTACAAAACAAAAACAAGGACAATAAAAATTGGCTGCTGGTTATTAATTGACTTAGATTTTAATACTTGATAAAGCTTGATGAGTGCTAAAAATGGACGTAAGTGATCTACCCCTTCAGGTTGGTAATTTCATATGTTATTTCTGGTTTGTAATTATTGTGTCATTTGCATTTTCGACAGCCTAGCTGGCCCCCCTTTAAAGTAAAAGTTTTGGTTTCAAGTTAGAGTCTACAAACTGAATTGCATTTTACAAATTTTACACTTTAATCCATGATCCATATGTTTCAAGTCAGCTGTTTACATGGTTTGATAAACAAGATCTATAAAAGAAGTTAATCCCTTTACTGTAAGCATTCTTGAATATGAATATGTATTTACTTACAGGATGGAGAATGTGGATTACACAAGTTCTTTGTGAGTTTCAACTTGATTCTGTGTGTTGGTGTGTCTGTGCTGTCTATCCTACCCAAAATACAGGAATGTAAGTTAACTTGGCTTATTTCATTACATTGTCAAGATATATTTGTCTTGAGATAGATGCGGAAAATTATGCTAGTACTTTCTTAGATAATTTTAAAACAAGAATGGGAGAAAACTTTGTTTCTCTGTCTTGAAGAAATGGTAGAAAGTGAATCGTGTCAGTGTAAAACTAACCTTAAGTTTTGAAAAACTTAGAAATTGCTTTTAGAACAGCTTTACAGCTCTTAATGGAGTGTCAGTCAACTCCTAATCTTGACTAGTTGAGAAACCTAAAGGTCTTTTTATTCCATGTCCAACACACACTACACTGGGCATGTTTGTAAGTTTTTGAGTATTTTAGAACCTCAGTGTGGTACTGATTTTTAAAGTAATGCACATAGATAAGTAATTTTGTTTATATATGGCTTAAAAATACAACTTCAACCCTTTCCCAAACAATACCTGGTATGTTAATGTATCAAAAGACATTGGAATACATTGAGTTGTACTGAATTGTACATAGTAACATAAATCATATTTTTATGATTATCTATTTTGTTGCCTGCAGCAACCTTCATATATCTGACTACCCAAAAATGTATTCATGCCTCAAATTTTTCATTACAGGTCAGCCAAGATCCGGACTTCTCCAGGCCTCTGTCATCACTATCTATGTTATGTATCTGACCTGGTCTGCTATGACTAACAACCCAAGTAAGGTTACATCTAATATTTTTACAAAGCAATTAAATAATTTTTCAACTCGCCAAACAAATTGTTTTATTATATGCTATGATATTGTCCCTATGTATTTGAATGGGATGAAAGTATACAATATTTTTTGATATTGCACGGGAACTTTAACATGCGCAGTCGCCAAGAACGGAACTATAATTTCAGGCATCTCTCCCGCTTCCCAACTTTCAATCCTGATAATTCACACATACATCCATATTGTCCATTACAAACGCTTAGAGAACTCCACAAATGTTAATTGGAGAGTAAAGATTTTAAATTTTCTTTCAAAATATCACGGATATTGACTCTTTGAAGTAAGTTAAGTCTGATTGCAAATACGCGAAATTAACAAATTTCAATAAATGAAAATATACAATTTTAGAAAGATTGCTACCAAAAATCTGTAACAAATATCTCAAATACAATACCTTTTACGACAATTCCAGTCCAAGTCGAAAATAATGGCCGCCGCCATTCAATGTTGTTTACACTTCGTTGGTGACGTTGACGTAATCATATGCTGACATTACTTTTCCCGCATAATTTACATTCAACCGCTAGACGTTTTAAAAACATTTTCTATCTTAAGTAATTTCTACCCGATAGAATAAAAACTATTTTCATGAATTTTGTGTATGATAACTTTTCTAAAACAATATCAAAGTATATAATAAAAAGGTTATCGCAAGCTCAGCCTACTCTGCCAAAAGAACTTGTCCGACACAATATATTCCCATATAAATGCAATAACCAATAATATTGAAGCAAAGCAAGTAAAGCATTGACATTAGTTGGCCTTCTATAACAGTTCAAAGTTGTATTACACTATAAAATACTTTCAATACAAGGTCCCATCAAAGATATATCTTATTTGCAATGTGTTAATTATTGCCAAACATAATTGTAGGTTTAGCAATATATCAATGAGTAAGTCAACATCATAGATATTGTATCATTTTCAAGAATAGGAAAATATTAATAATATGGATACTCAACAAGACTTACTCTAAGGAACTTACACATATAATTTTCATATCCACAGACACCAAATGTAACCCAAGCTTGTCCCAGATAACCAACCCTCACTCTCAGAATGGTACTGCCGCATCTGGTGGAGATTATGCTAAAATGTGGGGCGACAACAAAACATTTGACTGGCAATCCATCATTGCTCTCGCTCTCTGGCTCTTTGCTGTCTTATACTCAAGGTAACTGATCAAATAGCCACTGTCTACCTAGCACAATATTACAATCTAAAATTGAAAATGTTAACTTGCATTCTCTGTCTCACTGACACAGAAAACCAGTAAACTAATTGGTTCATTTTCTTTGTCATCAACTGCAATTTGTATTCTTAGAGATGTTTTTCATCCTTATCAGTTTAAAATTGGCACATCAAGAACTAGTTAACCCTTTCCCAAACGACAAAAAATTAGGATGGACCAATTTGAAAGTTACTGCAGACGACAAAATGGACATTGAAAAAGAAAGGATTTTTGTACAATTTAGATAAAAAAATTATTGAGACAAAACGAGAAACTGCTGGTTATCATTAGGGACGTCAAAACCAGGTCTTGTTTGGGAAATGGTTAATTAGAAAGATGCTGGTAACATGTTGCTAAAATTGACAAACAAAATAACTTTATATTGTAAAGAAGATAATTTGCAGAGTCTGAGTATAATCTTCTAAAGTTCAAATCTACCATTTTGTATTCCAGTATCCGCACATCAGCTAACAGTCAAGTTGGTAAAATAACAATGTCAGAGAAAACCATCCTACAGAGTGACACTGGTAAGTCAAATCTTTGTTATGTAGCATAATGGTTTGTTAGGGCTAGATCATGGTCGCAAATTAAATTTTAAGATATTTATAAACTTACAATCTTTATTATGCTCCCCGAAGGGAGAGCATACAGTCGCCGCTTTGTCTCCGTCCGTCTGTCCTGTCCGTCCGTCATTCCGTCCGTCCATCCGTCCGTCCGAAGCGATTTGTCTATAACCCTTGGGCCAAATCAAATGAAACTTACCATGTGAACTCCCTATGACATAATGCCGATGTACTTTTCCCGGTTTTTGGATTTGAGGCCTCGTCATGGGAAAAGGGGACTTAAGGTAAAATACAGTTTTTCTCTAATTTCTCATAGTCTAATGGTCAGAATTTGATGAAATTTCATATTTGAGTAGCAAATCAGATGCCCTTGACAATAAACTATTTGAAATTTGCGTATAGAAAATATGTCATGGAAAAAGGGGGCTTAAAATTTGTTAGCTTTATGTTAGCTCACCATGGCATACATTTATTGTGACAATGCCTTATTCGGGGAGCATTGTCCGTCTCTGACGGCTCTTGTTTTTATGGCAAGAATTATTAGTACTTTAAAAAGTGACTTGAAAAAGTATCTTCTATTTGATTACAAAGATCAATAATGTTTGCTGTTCTTACAAAAGAAAGTAATATTAATTCAACCCAATGGCTCATCTTGTGAAATTGTACACTTTTCTTTTGAAGTTTTACTGCGAGAATGAAATGATTTTCTGCTAAACAGTATTCTACTAAAAAAATTAAATACGGAGGCAAAGATAGTAAGATTAAGATAGTATTCCTTGTTATTATTTGAACTGTAAGAATTAAAGAGACTGTGATCTACCTCCTGACATTTCAGGAGGGGATACTCAGCCTTTGACTGAAAATGAGGGTATGAACCTATTTTATGTGTGATGGCCTGCATTTTAGATCTTATACGATTTCATTTTCCTTGCTTTATTTCCTGAAATCGCATGCCCACAGTGTTAGTGCAAAATTATTGTAAAGTGCAAATAAATTTGAATGCACTTTTGATCTTTTTGCAATAAGTTCTTGTGTTGTTGACCTGTAAATGAAAGGAGTGATGGCCTTCTCCGTCTGATTTTATTTAGAACAAATGGTCAAGATTATCACTTACTCATTAACAGAAAAACAATAGTTTTCTAAAAGAATCAATAACAATTTTTGACACAATTCTTTTCTTTTCATTATGTTTAGAATATTGTTCAATGATTGTTAGTAAATTCTATTTTAAATTTCGAAATGCCATCACTTCTTGATGTTGTAATATTTATCACCAGCCCATTTAGTTCATATATTTTTATAAACCTTCAAGGCCAATTGGTTGGATATTTAACCCATTACCAGACGAAGAAACTTTAGACTTGTCCAAATTTAAAGATGTTGCAGACGACAATTGCAAATTGATGAATTTTTTTTTATAAATTTTGCTTTTTGGGTCAGAAAACATTGTAGAAACAGAAGAAATTTATTGTGACTTGCAATTTCTTTATTTCTAAGAATTTGTTCTAATGTGGGGAGTCAAAAAGCGTCAGTGTGAGGTACCGTGTTAAACACTTAATGCTGAACTGTGAATGTTCCTAGCTTTGCAAACAACATAGACAAAGACCAGTTTCTCATATGTGCAGCAGGTAGCATAATCACAAATTACTCATTACATAGGTGCAGTCTGATTTTAGTCTAGGTAATCTTCATGTCATTGGCAGATCGGGATGTTTGAAACAAGATTTATTATTTTCATTTGTACATAAATTCTTGCACATATAAATATTTCCTTTCACCACATTAATTTATATTAGCACCTGTATTTCACATTTATTGTCGCATATCAAGATAAAATTTCTAGAAATTCTGGGTAATGTTAGGATTAATCAATAATAACTTGCAATGAATTATTAGTTTTTGCATGTTCTCGATGATGATAGCAATACATTCCTTAGCAACAACATGTTTTGTCCAAATTGAAGAGTCAATTTATGCCAACTTAATGTTCAATAGATCAAGTAGTTGCATGAAGAGCATATCTGTTTTAGGTTCTTCAAATGCAGGTAAAAGACTTTTATGGGACAAAAAACTTTTTTGGTATTTAATTAGACCAGGTGTCATTAATATTATTTTCGCTAGAATATCATAACATTTTGTAGAATCATGCTTCTTAGAATTCGGCTTCTTCTGTCAAAAGATGGCGAAATTAGGTGAAATTAGTTATTGTTATAGGCTAAGAGATTTAAGCTTTTTTATGCAAATGAATGAAAAGGTAATGTAATGCACTGCAGATGTCTCTGGGAAGTCATCTAGTAAGAGAAATTTATTCTTAAGGTATACAGCCCATCATTGAAAACAACACTATCTAGCCATAGGAAATGCATCAAATTACACACCCTTGTAAATACACTTCACATAAGTTGATTCACTGTGCTGGATTTCAAGATTATGCTTCAAGAAGAAGATAATTTACCAATATTATCTTACCCTATATTCATATGCAAGGGAGGTAATTTTTGAACATTTTTGTCAAATGTCCATAAGTATGCATTAATTTAAAATTCTAAACTTTTAAAAATGCTTATGTTTGTATTTTGGAATGGAAATGTAACACAGTTTAGGAATTACTGGCACATTTAAAAATTCGCTTCTGACTCTTTAGTGCTAATGATGGGTTGTATGTATGTTAATGTGACTCTTTAGTGCTAATGATGGGTTGTATGTATGTTAATGCAAAATTACATTGAATAAAAACATTTGTCACATCAGATGATAAGGACTTGCTCAGAGGAGCTAAAAAGTTGGAAAGAAAAACATAATTGGTAGACCCATCTAGATGAGTATGCAATCAAAGACATTACATCTCAACTTGACACTTATAAAACTATAGGTGGAAGACATGCAATGGAAATTCTAATTGTTGTCATGTATTTTAAACTATGATGTTGCATGCTTAATTAGATATTTTAATGTAATATGTATCCTGCATGCTTTCTATATTGTGTTTTACAGGCAATTATCACAGTGGTGGGTATTGTGTTGGCTGTTTGGGTGCTTATTTCCTCTTGTTATAGTTTATAGTGTTATAAAGTAGTAAAAGAAAGTAGATTTACATGCTGGTGCCAGGTCGTCCAAGAATCAAGCTTTAATTGCAAAGACAGCCACTGCAGTCGGCAGTCCAATCACATAATCATAGTCATACTTGTATTTGAATGTTTATTTTGTGATACAATAATGGCCATTTTGATGGATACAGGATTGTCCTGTTTTATGGAATGATAGGCAGACAAGGTATCAGCCGTTTTGATTTTAGTGTGTGTGAGAGAAATTTGAAAGTGTTACAACATTATGAATTTTCCTTCTAAAAGACTGGTATTGATGCATGTATTGAAATAACAGATACATCAGCAAATCTATAATGGATCATTATATGGTTCGTTTTAATAGTTTCTGTTTCGATTCGCACTATTTACTTAAACAAGAGGATTGGTTTAGTTTATCACCTAGATGTGTTGTTTCACATTTTAGTATTGCAGTTTTATGCCCCAATGTTAACCTGATATTCAGTACTTAGAGTGTAGTTAAAGAAAATATAACATGTTTTACCATATTACTTATTTACAATATATTTTATTTCAAATAATTAGAAACATATGACACTCTTATAAGTATAATAAATAAGTGACTATCTGAGAATTAAAATCTTTAGGCTAGGTTGCCTTTTAACAGCCCTAAAATCTACAGACAATGAGAAACAATCCTTGGATAGTTTTGATGGTCATCATCATTATTATGGTTTAGATATGGCACACACTTTACTTTACAAAGTTTACCTATGATTATAAAAATTCTTTTTCAAAACAATTTTGCATGTATTGGTTTGGATCTTGCAATGTGAGACACTTTAAAGATTCGAACCATTGCAGGCAAAATAACAGTAGACTGGAATTCAATTTTGTAATGTATACTAGTAATGTGTGTATTTTCTTGTTTACAGACTACAGAGGTAAATTTTGTGCCATGAATTGAATCTTTGGCTAATTGCATTATGTTTTTCGAATGTTCTCAGATAGTTGCTAATTGAGTGAGGGTCACATAGTTAGATTTCTGCAGTAATATCTAATATTCAGACAATACAATTAATAGACTTTTGTAGCTTTATTCTGGTAGTAAAATATTTGCTAAGGAAAAACAATTGTCAATTTACTTTAATGTTTTACTCATCATTTAAAGATAAAATCTCAAAGTACATGTATATAGTGTAGTTCAAAGATATCAAATAGCACACGGTTTAATTAATGTATGAATATGTACTTGAACAACTATATGTATTTATCCATAACCAAAGATTAGGCCTAGATGTGGTTGAGTTGGGATCTCGTAAAGGGGTCCCTTAACCCATTACCAAACAACAAAATTTAAGATGCTCGAAATTCAAAGATATTGCAGACGACAATTTCCAGGGAATGAATCTTTTGACATCTTTGGTCATTTGGGGTAGAAAACATTGTGGGAAAAGAAGACATTGCTTGTCACAAGCAATGTCTTCATTTTCCACACTGTTTTCTAAAGCCTTCATCTTTTTGGGAGTCAAAAGGAGTCAATGTGTTAATGTGGGTTAAAGCAACTGAGTCATACATGTATCTAGACCAGCCTTCATATAAAGACAGTCTAATTAAGAGGCTTGTCGAATATTCTTTAATACCTTCTCAATAGGGAACGATTTTATCAAGTTAATCGTGACATTATTTCGGACAAACAATGGTATTTCACAGGTATTGTTATAAAATCTCGTAACTACGGCTTGATTCAATCAAGCTGTAGTTTTGAGATTTTATAACAACACTTACCATTTATCAATAAGTAACTGACAACCATGTCTATTTTTAGTACAAAATTCATTCCTATTACCTGCAGCAGTGGTCAGGGAGCAAAAGGTACCCTGGAAAATCATGTTTTCGTGCTGGCGCATTTGATTTTATGATGGTGTCAAATACCGTCAAGGTCCTGTTTCGAGATTTTGGTCAATTTGTTTTAGTTGTCTACCTACAGGCACAGCCATATTGTGTTTTACTTGATATAAATCTTAATATTTCATTCCAAATGATACATTCAACCCTTTCCCAAACAGCAGTATGTTAGGGTGGTCTAACTTGGAAGCTGTTGCAGACCAAACAAAGAATATTGATAAAGATAGGATTTTTGTACAATATACCTTGGCACAGAAAATATTAGACAAAAATGTGCTGGTTATCAGCTTGGTCTTGTTTTGCTTTAATATTTCTCGATCCATTTCCACTATGGAAGTATAAACTAGGCCTTGTTTGGGAAATAAAAACTAGGTCTTGTTTGGGAATGGGAAAATCATTTGTTCTTTGACAACAACTTGGTCAATGATTTGCAATGTCTTCCAATTTTGCCGTGATAGGGTTTTCTTTCGTTGGACAAACCATTACATAAATGCCGCTTGAATATCTTAACAACGATTCAAGTTTGAACTTTTGTCTGAAAATATGTTTGACTTATGGAAACTTAATTGGTATGCAGCTTGGAGAACAGAGAAAAGCTTTAAGCTTTATCATTTGAGTAATTAAGAAATCTTGAAGAAAATATTTCTGCTTGGTTTATGCGGTGCAAAAGGTGTAGATGGTACGAAGTTAAAAAAAATTTAAAAAGTGCTTATGTTTTGCAAAATTGATGCAAGTTCATATTATGATATAAAGTTCCGATAAAGACAATTATTTTTGGTGTTTTTCAGGTTCGTCTGACACTACAGATGAGGAGAAAGGTGGACAGAAAGTATGGGACAACGAAGAAGACCAAGTGGCGTACAGTTACTCCTTCTTTCACTTTATGTTGATGTTGGCCTCGCTCTATGTCATGATGACTCTAACCAACTGGTTTAGGTAGGTTACCAAGTGGTGTACAGTTACTCCTTCTTTCACTTTATGTTGATGTTGGCCTCACTCTATGTCATGATGACACTCACTAACTGGTTTAGGTAGGTTACCAAGTGGGTGTACAGTTACTCCTTCTTTCACTTTATGTTGATGTTGGCCTCGCTCTATGTCATGATGACTCTCACTAACTGGTTTAGGTAGGTTACCAAGTGGCGCACAGTTACTCCTTCTTTCACTTTATGTTGATGTTGGCCTCGCTCTATGTGATGATGACACTGACTAACTGGTTTAGGTAGGTTACCAAGTGGCGTACAGTTACTCCTTCTTTCACTTTATGTTGATGTTGGCCTCGCTCTATGTCATGATGACTCTCACTAACTGGTTTAGGTAGGTTACCAAGTGGCGCACAGTTACTCCTTCTTTCACTTTATGTTGATGTTGGCCTCGCTCTATGTCATGATGACTCTGACTAACTGGTTTAGGTAGGTTACCAAGTGGTGTACAGTTACTCCTTCTTTCACTTTATGTTGATGCTGGCCTCTCTCTATGTCATGATGACTCTGACTAACTGGTTTAGGTAGGTTACCAAGTGGCGCACAGTTACTCCTTCTTTCACTTTATGTTGATGTTGGCCTCGCTCTATGTCATGATGACACTGACTAACTGGTTTAGGTAGGTTACCAAGTGATGTACAGTTACTCCTTCTTTCACTTTATGTTGATGTTGGCCTCGCTCTATGTGATGATGACACTGACTAACTGGTTTAGGTAGGTTACCAAGTGGCGTACAGTTACTCCTTTCACTTTATGTTGATGCTGGCCTCACTCTATGTCATGATGACACTGACCAACTGGTTCAGGTAGGTTACCAAGTGGGTGTACAGTTACTCCTTCTTTCACTTTATGTTGATGTTGGCCTCGCTCTATGTCATGATGACTCTAACCAACTGGTTTAGGTAGGTTACCAAGTGATGTACAGTTACTCCTTCTTTCACTTTATGTTGATGTTGGCCTCGCTCTATGTCATGATGACTCTCACTAACTGGTTTAGGTAGGTTACCAAGTGATGTACAGTTACTCCTTCTTTCACTTTATGTTGATGTTGGCCTCGCTCTATGTCATGATGACTCTAACCAACTGGTTTAGGTAGGTTACCAAGTGATGTACAGTTACTCCTTCTTTCACTTTATGTTGATGTTGGCCTCGCTCTATGTCATGATGACTCTAACCAACTGGTTTAGGTAGGTTACCAAGTGATGTACAGTTACTCCTTCTTTCACTTTATGTTGATGTTGGCCTCGCTCTATGTCATGATGACACTGACCAACTGGTTTAGGTAGGTTACCAAGTGGGCGTACAGTTACTCCTTCTTTCACTTTATGTTGATGTTGGCCTCACTCTATGTCATGATGACTCTAACCAACTGGTTTAGGTAAATACTTTTTAGCATGTCAGGATTATTTATCTGGGGAGGTAATGTAATAGCCATAGTGTTTACTTCTGTGTTGCATTGTTATGCAGAAAAAACTTTAACCTGGTCTATCTCATGTACTTTATAGGGTTAATTCATGTTTTTGAGGTCGTTAACATTCGCAGAGGCCCAAGAAATATGTTAACGCCCGACTGCGAAGCAGGAGGGTTGTTTTCATATTTTGCGGGCCTCTGCAAATGTTAACGACTGAAAAATACATGAATTGATGCTATTATTGCATAAAAAGCACAAAATTCCAATGATTACTTACCCCAAACCCCTTGATATGTGCGAAAAATGAACCGAGGTGAGATAAGAAAATGTCCGCCATTGTTGTTTTGTTCTGATAAATCTTCCGAGAATTTTTTGTTATGCGTGACGTTGGTAAACAACGTTACGTCATAATTTGGCGCCAAAAGGCGAAACGTTGCTTATTTAACGTAAGGCGTTGAGAATTTTGGGGGAAAGAGACAATTGTTTATTTTGAAGGGTCAAATCGAGGATATTTGAGTGCAAAACCGCTCCGATATCGCACGTGAATCTGCCGATTAATGCACGATTTCTCTGGATATCTGCCCGGTTTCTTCTCGTTATTCAATGTTGATAACGGCCCAAAAACACAAATTTTATGCAATAATGCGAGATAGAGCCTGGATATTTCACACATGGATACCTTCTGCCAAGATCTTTCATTTCAAACCCTGACCCTTGGTCTTTTGACTTTTGAGTTCAATGACCTTTTGTCATGGAGTTTGACCTTCTTTGTGACAAGCTCCTGTGTAGGCGAGCTACTTTATCCACAGACAACTCTTGTTGGTTAATAAGACAGACAGAATTCTTCTAAGTGAATTTAAAGAAGTTCTTTTTTCCATTTGGGAAAGAGTTAAGGTCATAACTTTACACATGTTTACATTTATATTACAGCCCAAGCTCGGACTTCAAGAGATTGAGAATTATTGGCACAGAATAATTTCTCTTCCACAAAACACTATCCTATCAAGTTATAAGTGCATATTTTACACATGTTACGTTTATATTACAGCCCGAGCTATGACTTCAAGATGTTGAGAGGTATTGGCGCAGAATGATTCTTCCTTCCACAAAACACTATCCTTTCAAGTCATAAATGCATATTTTAGACATGTTATATTTATATTACAGCCTGAGTTCTGACTTCAAGACAACGAGAATTATTCGCTCAGAATTATTTCCCTTCCACGACTTTATCCTATCAAGTAATAAGTGCATATTTTACACATGTTTATATTTATATTACAGCCCAAGTTCTGACTTCAAGACGTTGAACTCCAACATGGCTTCAGTGTGGGTGAAGATCGTCTCCAGTTGGCTTTGTCTGATCCTGTATGTGTGGACTCTGATCGCCCCCGTGGTGCTCAAGGATCGAGAATTCAACTAAACAGACAGATTTGTAGTTATAAAATGTTGAAAAAATGGGAGATGAAGGTAGAATTTGTGTAAATTATAGGGCAGAAAATATTTAGGCAAAAGAAGAAATTGCTGAAAATCAGCAATTTCTTCTTTTGTCTCAATATTTTCCCAATCATTTTCTCTCCGAGATATCAAAACCATGTCTTGTTTGGGAAAGGGTTAATTGACATTCCTTTCAGTTAGTGAAATACTGGCACAGAACAATTTCTCCCTTCCACAAAACTCTATCCTAAATCAAGTTATAAGTGCATATTTTACACATGTTATATTTATATTACAGCCCTAGCTCTGACTTCAAGACATTGAACTCTAACATGGCTTCTGTGTGGGTGAAGATCGTCTCCAGTTGGCTATGTCTGATCCTCTATGTGTGGACCCTGATCGCCCCAGTTATACATGTTATATTTATATTACAGCCCAAGCTCTGACTTCAAGACGTTGAACTCCAACATGGCATCTGTGTGGGTGAAGATCGTCTCTAGTTGGCTGTGTCTGATCCTGTATGTGTGGACCCTGATTGCCCCCGTGGTACTCAAGGATCCAGAATTCAACTAAATATACTGTTATATATTTATAGACCGCTTAGTTCTAAAATGTTGAAATTTTGGAAGATGAAGATATAATTTGTATAAAGTATAGGGCAGAAAACATTGAGGCAAAAGAAGAAATTGCTGATTATCAGCAATTTTTTCTTTTGTCTCAATATTTTCCTACACATTTTCTTTTCGAGATGTCAAAACAATGTCTTGTTGGGAAAGGGTGAATTGACATTCCTTTCAGTTTCAGAAATACTTTCACAGAAAAATTTCCCTCGCATGAAACCTTACCCTCTCAAGTTATAAATGCATATTTTACACATGTCACATTTATATCGCAGTCCAAGCTCTGACTTCAAGACGTTGAACTCCAACATGGCCTCAGTGTGGGTGAAGATCGTCTCTAGTTGGCTGTGTCTGATCCTGTATGTGTGGACCCTGATTGCCCCCGTGGTGCTCAAGGATCGAGAATTCAACTAGAATTTGTGTAAATTATAGGGCAGAAAATATTAAGACAAAAGATATAAGAGCATATTTTACACATGTTATATTTATATTATAGCCCAAGTTCTGACTTCAAGACGTTGAACTCCAACATGGCGTCGGTGTGGGTGAAGATCGTCTCCAGTTGGCTATGTCTGATCCTGTATGTGTGGACTCTGATTGCCCCCATCATACTCAAGGATCCAGAATTCAACTAAACATGCAGATGCATATTTATAAAATGTTGAAAAATTGGGAGATGACGATAGAATTTGTGTAAATTATAGGGCAGAAAATATCGAGGCAAAAGAAGAAATTGCTGATTATCAGCAATTTCTTCTTTTGTCTCAATATTTTCCCAATCATTTTTGCATCGAGATGTCAAAACTATGTCTTGTTGGGAGAGGGTTAAATGTCATTCCTTTCAGTTAGTAAAGAACTGGCTCAGAGTAATTTCCTCTTCCACGAAACACAATCCTTTCAAGTTATTAGTGCATATTTTACACATGCTACATTTATATTACAGCCCGAGCTCTGACTTCAAGACGTAGAGAAGTATTTGGGCAGAAAGATTTGCCCTTCCACAAAACACTATCCTATCAAGTTATAAATGCATATTTTACACATGTTATATTTATATTACAGCCCAAGTTCTGACTTCAAGACGTTGAACTCTAACATGGCCTCAGTGTGGGTGAAGATCGTCTCTAGTTGGCTGTGTCTGATCCTCTATGTGTGGACCCTGATTGCCCCCGTTGTACTCAAGGACCGAGAATTCAACTAAAGAGAAAACAGACAGATATGTGGTATACTAAACAGTATACAGAGAAACTCAACAGATTATATGTCTGTGTAATTCTAAAAACTTGTAACTACAGCTTGATTGAAGTTGTAGTTACAAGATTTTAGAACAACATCCAAATTGTATAATATAAACGCTTCAAACAAAGATTTGATTAATCTGAGTTGATTGAACTTATAGTGATCTTGAAAAAAGAATTAAACTTGTTTTGTGTTATTTTCATATCTTGCAAAACTAGATGAACTTACAATATAATAATGCAGGCATTGTGCATAGTAATGCTAGGGCTGCAAGAATTTTAACCCAACATTCATTAACATTCTATATAATGATAAATCGTATACAGAGATTGTAAACTGTTATTGTATGTGAGAAATATGTCTGTATTAATAGTAAAGTAAAACCTTTGTCATGTTGATTTAAAATTCCTCTTTTAAAACTGTCCAAAATCCCTGGCAAATAGCACTGAAAGTATTCATGCTAGATCTGTTTACCACTTTAACTCTTATAAAAAAAATCTGAAAAAATCAGAAAAAAATAGAAAAACAGGTGGCCTAAAGATTAGACTGCTTGAAAATAAAGGCTGATCTTTGTCTTTGCAGGCTGCCAAGAACAGATAATGATAAGCTGATCATCATGGCAATGGTTAAATTATTTTTGTTTGTATTTAAGTATATGAATATTTTTTTTTAATGCTTTACCAAACTAAAAAAGTATCAGGTGATCCTGTTTGAAATTAGCTACAGACTACAAAATGGATGTTGATAAATAAAGGATTATTGTATAATGTAGCAAAGAAAATATTGAGACAAAAGGAGAAAATGCTGATTATCAGCATTTTCTTCTTTTGCCTCTTATGTTTTCTCAAGCACTTTCTCGCAGGGATGTCACGCCTCTTATGTTTTCTCAAGCACTTTCTCGCAGGGATGTCAAAACTAGTTCTTTTTTGGGAAAGGGTTAATACCCTGATGCAGGGTTTGTTGTTCTACCATTGGTTATCTGTCTTTGTGTAGTTTCCATTGTCTAGTGGCGAAAGCCGTACAATAAAGAGGTTCTGTATATAAGAAGTAAATTTTTGACTTTTTAATGGACCACATGTTTAGCTAGAAAACTTTGTTTTACATAATTGGTTCTTTTAAGACACTTTAGACAATTTCAATTGAGCTGGCTAGAAGAATAAAGAGTATATTTGTTGAATCCACCGAGTGTTAAATCATTAAAAACATTATGTTGTAATCTCACATTAAAGCGTTAATCCAGTGCTCTACAAATTAGACCATTTCTGGGATTTTATTGTTTCTCAAACATAAATTGTTTTTCGTTTTGTTAATGTTTTCACTAAATTTTGCACAAGCTTTGATATATTGTATTTATTATAAAAGGACAAACACTTGCACCAATCAAATTACTTGCACAAAAGATGCAGGAAGATATTGTGTTTCTTTATGGCTTGTTAGAAAAAGATCATCCTATGTGTACCTTTAAAATTGTGGTTCCTTCTTTATATTGTTAAATCTATCTCGAGTAAATATTGAGCTTTTCATTTTAAACCATGTAACTGCAGCTTATTGTAAATTGCAGTTACAAAGCTTTTGGTGAGTATCACTGTTATATACTGAGAGGCAAAAATAAGTATACACCCTAGTTCTTCCACGTTGTCTAAGAAAATGATAAATAGATTATATATGATGTTTAATCGCCATCGAATGTGGTGGTTTATTGATGTAACCTTCTCCGCCTATCCGATCTTCCTTCCGTTGTGATTGTGTTTTCATAGTATACAGCGTCATCAAAAAAGGGGATTTAATCTATTAATTAATGCAATAATTTACGTTGACACAACCGCTACAATTATGAACGGATTGGGATAAAATTTTCACAGAAAGTGCCTTGTCATCTAGGATCGTGCGAACATGATTATTGCTTTTCCTTATAACGATGTGTCATGGCAAAAGGAGCCTTGATGCAAACAAGGTATCTGACGTTCTTTCAAAATTTATTGACGGAATTTAATGAAATTTGTGCAAAATGTCCTTAGCCACTCGAGTGAGTGTACAAAGTGTATTGTTAGTGTATCCTTTCTTTCATATCATCCTGTGTCGCATAAAAATGGGTCTTAATGCAAAAAATGGCATATTGATTGGTTTCTACCTGCTATCGAAAATTGTGTTATACCGTTAGAGGAAATTTAACGTTGTGATTTGTTGTGATAAAGAATAAAAAAATGAAATATGGATTAACGGCAATATTTGATGCTACACTAAGTCACACGTGCACATTTTGCAAAATCGACATGTAGCAAGAGTATGAGTCGTTAAGTAATTTCAGGTAAAAATCTATTACAACTGTATTATTGGTTGATGGGTAGAAATAAAAAAGAACACAATTTTGAGCCAATATGATGGAAATTAGGAGAGATATTGAAAAACAAAAAGTGTATACTTTCTTTTGCCTCTCAGTATATATAGGTGTTAGAATTAAAATTATTGCTTTAGATTGCCATAACCCGTTTCCTCACAGCCCAATTATAAAGTACTCAGATTTGAAAGAAGCTACAGAGGATAAATGATAAATGTTAAAATTAGAATATGTGTTAATCTTTATTAAGAAAATATTAAGGGAAAAGGAGAAATTGCTGATTATCAGCAATTCTTTCGTTTTCCTAAGCCATCTCTATAACTTGGATCAAAAGGGTTGGAGGGAAAGGGGTTATAAAATCAAGCCATGATGTTTGAAGAAATTTCAATTCAATTTTTGTTCTGTGAGGCTGTGTTATAGCTTTTTGTGTTGTAAAAAAAGATGCTGGATTTCATCTTGTTTTTGTTTAAATTTTAACCTTTTCCCAAACAAAAGCTGGTTTTGACTATAAAAGCTTTGGAAAACATTGAGAGAAAAGAAGAAAATGCTGATGCATTTTCTACTTTTGCCTCAATATTTTCTGTGGCACGATGGACATATTACATTTTAATCCATGTTGTTGACTACAGCAGTTTTCAAAATCGAATTGTCTTTGTGTTGTTTGGGAAAAGTTAAAACCATGTTTTGATTCTGTATTAGGTAGTAGATAGGCCTACATGTAATAATTTTAAAATTATGTGAAGAAAGGAACAAATGTATGATTAAAGAGGTGTCAATGTGCATATTTGATTGTTTGCTTTTATTTTTACGTCCCAATTTAATTGATTGATTGATTGACTTGGGTGTTCATCAATTTTCCATTCTTTGTGGCTGCTGGTGCAACTGACCTTGTATTCCTTGTACTGTATTTCTAGCAAACATCCAAATGGAGCCACTACATCTAGCTGATCACCTCACTTAGATGATTCATGACCAATTTGTCCATTGGTGAAATGCAGAGGACTTGCCAAATGTCAGAAAGGATAGTTGCTGAGCTAGGATTTGAACCCACAACCCCTAGATTGACAAGTCAATAGTTTGGCTCTCAGTTCAACAATTCATCTTTTAACCCATTACCACACAGTGACACTTCTTGACTCCCCACGAGAAGTTAGCTAGGGAAAACATTGTGGATAATGAAGAAATTGCTTGTGACAAGCAATTTCTTCATTTCCCACAATTTTTTCTTAACAAAAATACAAAAAAATCCATTCACTTTAAATTGTTGTTTGCAACATCTTTGAATTTGGACAAGCCGAAAGTCTGGTAATGGGTTAAAAGAGCTTCAGATGAGAGAGCCTAATAAGTAACAGACTTTATAAAATGAAAAATAGCATTTATTCACCTCTTGAATCAAACCTAACATGTTCGGTCCTCTCCTCAAGACAATTCTAATTAATACCCATAAAGCAGGGTTTGAATTGACTTATGAAAGATGCCTTTACTTCCTGTTATCTGTTGCCCTCTAACCCGTTACAAAACAGCAAAATTTTACACTATAATAAATCACTTGATTCAATATTTCGGCAAAATTGGCCTTTTTCAAGAGGTTGAAAAATTTAATCCCACTACATAATCTCGCAAACTATCTCAGCCATTTTGTTTTAGTCTAACTGCAGATATGAAGTCAACGTTGTTTTCTCTGCGGTTTCCCAATGTCAACGTTCCAGCGCATTATCAGTCGTCAAGTGACGTTATTTAGAACCGTGCGTCATTAACGTTGCAGTTAGATGGCTGTACTTTATGCACGCTGATTCATGGACCTGTCTATGGAGTAAAATTTGAGTAAAATTTTAGACAAAATTCAAATATTTTGCAGACAATTTCAAGTGACAGATATTTAAAATCAGATTATGCAGAAAACATTGTGGAAAAAGATGAAATTACTTGTCGCAAGTAATTTCTTCATTTTCCACATGTATTTGGAAGTCATTATCTGTAGCAAGTCAAAAAGAGACACTGTGAGGGAATGGGTTAAACACAAAAGGAAGAAATTGCTGAGGAAAAGAAATTTTTCTTTCTGGCTCAATGTTTTCTCTGCAGACAGGAATATGGGATAACTCTTTCCAAAATGGGACAATTTTTTTATGTTCTTTGGCTTCAATATTTTCTGACTCAATATTTTACACAAATCATATTCTCTACAAATGTTCAGTCATCTGCAACAGCTTTCAAATCCAACTACCTAAATACTTTGCCATTTGGGAAAGGGTTAAGATGGACAGAAAACTGGGAAAGTAAAATACATTGGGTAAGAAAAAGAAAGTAAACACTTGAAAAAAATATATTTTTAATTTTTCAATGATTTATCTGTTGATGATCTGTCGTGCTCTGCATGATATAAATTGACAGTTTGAACTATTGTCTTAAACCCTTTCCAAAACAGCAAAAATTTGGGCTGTTCCAATTTGAAAATCCCCAGGGACAACAAAATGGATGTTGATGAAAAGAGAATTTGAATAAACTATAGAACAGAAAATATTAAAGCAAAGAGAGGAATGCTTGTTATAAGCATTTTCTTCTTATGTTTCAATGTTTTCACAAGCCTTTCCTATTAGACGTCATAACTTTTAACCAGGTTTAGTTTGGGAAAGGGTAAATACAGAAGAATATAGTCGGCAATTAGATAGACCTGTAAAAGATTAAAAATGTAAATAAAGGAAAATTGTGAGATGAACCAACTAAATATCAATAAAAGATCACTGAGGTAGTTAATGCTACTTGGATAAAAACTCGGAAAACAATATGAATAGAACAACACCATCAGTCTCGTCTTAACCCAATAGTACCACACATTGACTCTTTTTGATTCCCAACAAGTTGAAGGTTGAGAAAACATTGTGTGAAATGAAGAAATTGCTTGTAACAAGCAATTTCTTCATTTACCACCATGTTTTCTACCACATAAGACCAAGAAATGTAAAATCTTGAAATTGTTATCTGCATCATCTTTGAATTACGAGTGCGACCAATTTAAAGTTTTGACATCAGACTCGTTCTTTAGAGCGAGATTTTTAAAAGATTTCTTTAAATGTTTCAGATATAGCGGTTTTAAGATCTTGATTATGACCAAGGTGTTTCAAATGCTCCATACTTCATACAAATGATGCCATGATGAGCAACACCAAGTATGGAGCATTACCATGGTACCATAGAGCATTCGGAACAACTCGGCCAATTCTCTCTTATATTGTTTCTACAGCTACAGAGTCAACCGAGGGGTGCCGCACAAAATCTAAAGAAATCTAAAAAAAATCTTGCTCTAAAGAATGTGTGCCTCTGGTAATGGATTAATCCTGGTCAGGCTGCACAACTAGATATTAAAACCAATTCCCACATAGTGTTGCTTACCCAACACCCCTCAAGAACAAGAGCTGTCCGAAGACAGCCCGCTTGACTTTCTAAGTTGCTTAGTATAAAGGGGGCATAACTCCAAATATAGTGGAGCCAGGGTCATGGGCCCTGGTAGTAAGATAGAGGGTGTGATGGTGAATAAATATTCCAAGTTTGGGTTGAATCCCTTTGATAGCATGGAAGTTATTGATGTTTGAAAAAAACTTTAACCTTTGTTGCAATGCCGACGCCGACGCCCGGGTGACAGTATAAGCTCTCATTTTCTTCGAAAAGTCGAGCTAAAAATGTGTGGGATAACATTATGAAAAATGCTTGTCACAAGCAAACCACAATAATCCACAATGTTTTCTTACCCAAAATATGATTATCAAATTTTCCACAAATCAACATTGACACCTGCCTCACCTTTCAATAACATTTTGCTGTCAGGGAAACAGCAACATTAGACATTTAGGCGTGAAGGCATTCTAGATTTGTTCTTTTGATTCATTACAAAAGGGCCAACATTTTAGACTTGTCAAAATTCAATAATGTTGCAGATATCAATTTCAAATGAATGGAATTATAACTTTTTGGTCTTCCTTGAAAGAAAACATAGTAGAAAATGAAGAAATTGCATAGTTAATTTCTTCATTTAGTACAATGTTTTCCACAGCTGTTACATCTTTTGGCATCACTGTGTGGTAATGAGTCAAAGCTAGCATCCAACCTAACCTGTAGCTCTCGACTCAGATCCTATGTATTTACATATTTTAACAAAACAACATATTTAAACTAAGATCCATTTGTATTCACAGCATTCAACTAATTCCACTAACCATAATTTTGACTATCATCTGTCAATTGAGTATCTAAAGTACTTTGATCCAGCGAATCTAAACTCGACATCACATATTTATCACCATCCGTCCGTGAATTACTCCGCTGTTTATATCGAACATATCTCGGAGACTTGGGTTCTATTTTTAGAATGAAAGGTAAATGGACTCTGTATCCGAATGCCATAATTAACGTCAACACGGCAATAATTACAATAACGATCAACATGAATGGCTGCCACTGTGCGGGGATCTCCGCGAAGAATAGTCTAAATGATCGACCAAGTCCGCCAAATAGAATTTCCGCTGGGTAGATGATGCAATGAGAAAATGCTGATGTTATCACCTGAAAAATATAAAAAACAGAGGTCAAGCATGAAAACAATTGCGGTCTATTAACACATTACCTTGTGATGATACCTTTTCGTCTCCTAATATTATAAAAACCTCAAAAAACATTGTGTAAAATGATCTTTTTAACTTCTCTCAAGATAGAAATCTATTGGAGCAAACATTTAAAATAAGTAATTTTATAAAATTACCTAAGGAAAAGCAATTACTTCATTTCCCACTCTTTCGACCCAAAATGACCTAAAGTGTAAAATTTCACATTAAATCGTTGTCTGCATCACAGTCACCTCTAAATTTTGACTGCCTTAAAACGTCATTTAAGAAAGGGCATAACAAGTCTATTACTACACTAACAAACCTACCATAAGTGGGTTGACTTGCCACATTGGATTGACATGTAAAGCTTTATGATAAACAAGACATGGATCATCCGACGACAGCTGCATTCGGAGAAACGACAAAATAATAAAATACAATGGGGTTTGAATGGAAAATAGAACCAACTGTGTGTATTATTCAATGGATTACTTGATATGGCAAAAAATATTGAGGGAAAAAGGAGATAATGCTGGTATCAGCATTTTCTCCTTTTTCCCTCAATATTATCCACATCTGTCTCTATGAGGATCATCAAAACCTACCATAAGTGGGTTGACCTGCCACATAGGGTCGACAAGTAAAGCTTTATGATAAACAAGACATGGATCATCCGACCACGACAGCTGCATTCGGAGAAATGATTGAACTCGCTGATAGAATGACATGTCTTCTGGTAAACATTCTGGTGGAATGCCCTGAAAGTGGTTGAGAATTTATATAGTCCTGTAACAATATTATGGCACATATAGATAACTTACAAAATTTACCTAGATGTAAACAACAATATATCTAACTTCTATCTAAATCTACTGTAATTTTGCATGCAATTTAATCTTGCAGGTGCTTTACCTGTCTAACATTTTATATGTTGCAACATGAACTTTTTGTGCTATTGTTATCTATAATCTATCAAATTGTATTTTGTTATCTGCAACATCTTTTCAATTGAACCACGCTAAAATATTGTTGTTTGGGAAAGGGTTAAGTGCCCTTTCCAGGGTTTTCCCTGAGCATGAGAAATTAGGGGTCATTGTGACCCCCTTGCCTTCAAAGTTAGGGGTCATTTCTACTATTTAGTGGGTCAAATGCCCTAGGACTCAAGTATCATAAGAAAATCTGGATTTCAAAACTTGCGTCATTAATGTCCCTCAAGTAAATTTGTAAGGGGTCATTTGTTCTGAAATTGCGACAATGACACATGATTTGTGCGTCATGGAAAACCCTGCCTTTCCCTAAAAGAGGAAATATCTATTTTAAAGAACTGATAGAGAATCGGATAACTTAGAAGAATTATAAACATTTATGATCTCCTTTAAAATTTACTTTTCATTCTATGGTGTCCTTGCTATCATGCATAAAATTTCTGTTCAACAAAGCATAAAATTTCTGTTCAACAAAGTGAAAAATGCTTTGAACATTGTTCACAGCATCTGTCAAGAAATCTCGTGCTTAGCGAAGATTAATTTAATCCATACCACTTTCATCTGTGTCACTTTTTCCGCCACCATAGATTGATACAGTCTCACAAACTCCCACGGAATACTGATTAAAAATGCGAAGAAAATAAGTCCTGAAGCCCATCTGCGATACATTTTCTTCCGTAGCGACACAACCGGTTCCTTGATAACATCATTCTCTTTACTATTTGTCCTTTTGGTCTTATTCTTTCTTTTCTTGTCATTTTCTTTCATTTCCGCCTGATCCTTGTATCTATATGTGTAGAATATGATATAAGAAATCATCGCCATTCCTACACAAGTCACCAAAAATATGTAAACATTCACATTTGATAAAGCTCCAGTGTCTAGAGCTAATTTTACTATGAACATAACACAGTTTATAAAGTCTTCGTAAATACTGTAGAACAAATCTTTGTAGAACTGTTTCTGGAACAAGGCTGAATACACGCCTCCGTCTTTACTCTTGGCCCACAGTAAATTAAAGTACCATCCATCACTTGACTTTTGATGCAATGCCACATGACCTGAAATCATGAGATAGTGGTAAGAAAATTGTAAAATTGTAAAATCCAGAAATGTCAGTTAGTGGTACTTACATAAAAGAACTAAGTTAAGCCATCAAATTAGAAAAAACAAGCAAATCAAATTCTAATGAACATAAATTTGCATGATCTATAGAATTTAAGAAATGAACATTAATTTATACCTGCATTTTACATTTTAACTACACACTATATCGGACAAACATATTTAATAGGTGCAAAATTCATTTTTCTCCAAGATTTATAGTAAAATAAAGGCGACATATCCGACAAAAATTCTGTCCGAAATATGTGTTAGTTCACAGTCACAGTTTTTCCTCCTTTGAATACTCAACATTTAACGAACGTGATAACTAAAATCGTTTAAAAAGTAAAAAGAAATATTGAAATCTTACATAATTTGTTCCAAAGATAGAATGTTAATGCAACAAATAAGACAAATATGCAGAAAATCTTCAAAAATTTAACTCTCCCAACTTTAGATTTCGGATTGGATTCCATTTTGGATCAAGTCTAAAACGAACAGTGCAACAACACCGTCTTGTATCTCGATTTCAAACCTTCCGCAATATCGATCGATCAATCGATTGATCAATTGATTGATGATTGATCAATTGATCAATTTGATTGATCAATTTGATTGATCAATTGATTGATGATAACAACTTACGCCATAACAACTTACAGCAAATGGTCAACCTCCCAACCAGATGTGACAATGTTCTAGACCTTTTCCTTACAAATTACCCAGCACTAGTACAATCCACCAAAACACTGCCAAGCCTTGGGTCCTCAGACCACGACATAGTTTTCCATGAATTAAATATCAAAAGAGGCCGCCCCTCTCAACCCATCAGACCCATTAAACAATATAAGAAAGCTAACTGGGAGGGATTCAAACACAAATTGCTCAAATTTAGCAAGGCTTTTGAGCAACCAAATCTCAAAGAGCCAAACACGGCCTGGCAAAGTTTCAAATCTGAAATTCAAAAATTAACTGCAGAATTTATCCCAACCAAAATGTCAAAGCTGCGCCGTGACCTACCCTGGCTCACCCGCCCCATTCTCAAGCTCATTCGCAAAAGAGACAAACTCTACACCAAGGTTAAAAAGTCCAGAAATGATCCTCTCTTAAACAGTCACTTTAATGCACTCAAATCCTCTATCCAGAAACAACTGAGACAAAGTTATTGGTCTTACTTAGAGTCAATCATTTTTACTGATGACTCACAATGCGGCAACAAAAAGTTTTATTCGTTTATAAAGTCACAAAAAACGGAGAACAGTGGCATTGCCCCTTTAAAGCATGAAGGAATCACCTATAGGCCTACTGATCCCACCGAAAAAGCAAACATCCTCAATAAGCAGTTCGAGAGTGTCTTTTCTAAACCTCAACCACATAGTTTAAAACAGCTCTGCGATGACAAGATCCCTGATCCAACTACACCCAAAATGCCACCTATCATAGTTTCAACCGAAGGCATAGACAAGCTCCTTCGTGGTCTCTCCCCCAACAAAGCTGCCGGCCCTGATGAAATCTCACCCAGAATCCTCAAAGAACTACACCATGAAATAGCCCCAATTTTCAAGGTCATCTTCAATCTGTCACTAGAAACTGGTATTGTCCCCGACGATTGGAGAAGTGCAACAGTAGCCCCAGTATACAAAAAGGGTCCAAAGTCAAAAGCCAGCAACTATAGGCCTATCTCCCTAACTTGCATAGCATCTAAAATTATGGAGCACATCTTGGTCACCAATATCATGAGCCATTTTGATAGGAATAACCTACTAAGCCAGTTCCAGCATGGCTTCAGAGCTAAACATAGCTGTGAATCACAATTAATTAGTTTTACCCAGGAAGCCTATGATAATCTTGAAAATGGTCAACAAACAGACATAATAGTAATGGATTTTAGCAAAGCTTTTGACAAGGTTGATCACAGCAAACTCATCTTCAAACTAAATAAGCTGGGCATCCATCCTCTGATCTCAAGATGGATTAGATCCTTCTTAAAGGATCGCTCCCAAAGGGTAGTGGTTGACGGCCATTCATCTACTACTCTCCCTGTTCTTTCAGGGGTCCCTCAAGGTTCAGTGCTCGGTCCATGTCTCTTTTTAGCTTACATCAATGACCTCCCTTCCTGTATTCAAAGCAAAGCTAGACTTTTTGCAGATGACACCATCGTTTATCTAACTGTAAGGTCCGAGTCAGATGCAAATATCCTCCAAAATGATCTAAGAGCACTGGAAAAATGGGAACGGGACTGGGCAATGGAGTTTAACCCAGACAAGTGCGAGGTCTTAAGAATCACCCGCAAGAAAAGCCCGTTCATCTACCCCTATATGCTCCATAACACCCAACTCCAAACCACTGAGGCTGCCAAATACCTAGGGGTCACTATTAGAAACGATTTAAACTGGTCAACACACATAAACAACATCTCTGCAAAGGCAAATAACACCCTTAGGTTTATCAAAAGAAACATCCGCACCACTAACCAACAAGTCAAAACCAAAGCCTACACAACATATGTTCGGCCGCAGCTTGAATACTGCTCTTCAATATGGCACCCTTGGCAAAATTCCCACTCCTTGAAATTAGAAAGAATCCAAAGAGCTGCAGCACGTTATGTCCTTAACAATTACGATTATACAAGCAGTGTCTCTAGTATGCTCGAATCCCTTCACTGGAAAACCCTCCATCAACGGCGTATACAATCCTCTCTGATCTACCTCTATAAAATAAGAAATGGCCTAGTATACGTCGACCATGACCACTTAACCCCACCCGTAACCTTAATTACCTTATTCCACAGTCTCGTACTCAATATCATATGAACTCATTCTTTCCTAGAACCATCAGACTGTGGAACTCCCTCCCATTTGATGTGAAATCAAGTCCAAGCCTGGCTATGTTTTCATCAAGGCTGGACTCGACGTTCTCAATGTAATTCTAACCCTTCTTTTACCTTTTATCTTTTTACCCTTTTATCTTTTAGCGCAACTTTCCTTTACTAACAAAACCTGGTGATAGGTGTCCCCTCCCATTAATAATCAGTATTGATTGCCTGGGAGTACCTAGCAGATGCAGATACCTAGCAGATGCAGATGATTGATCAATTGATCAATTTGATTGATCAATTTGATTGATCAATTTGATTGATCAATTTGATTGATTGATTGATTGATTGATTGATTGATTGATTGATTGATTGATTGATTGATTGATTGATTGATTGATTGATTGATTGATTGATTGATTGATTGATTGATTGATTGATTGATTGATTGATTGATTGATTGATTGATTGATTGATTGATTGATTGATTGATTGATTGATTGATTGATTGATTGATTGATTGATTGATTGATTGATTGATTGATTGATTGATTGATTGATTGATTGATTGAGTTGCTGCAGTATGAATGAAAGACTAGTAGACCTTATATTACAAAATTGAAATTTCCAATTCAAAACAAAATAGGTCTGTAAGGATTTGTCAAAGGTCATAACATGATTATTTTTTAGCCTATCTAGTCGCCGCCGCAACAGTGTAAGATCCCCTTTTATACGCAGGATTCTGGCAAAAGTCGGCAGCATCCAACAGAAATACAGTACATAGTCGGTGTTATTGCAAAACCTCGTAGGGGAGACCGGGGCAAGATGATACACGGGGCAAGATGATACACTGCAATTTTAAGCAATATAACGCCATATATGACGCAATATACATTCTATACTGTAGCGTCTTTTTGTCATCTATATTTGGCAAAATATCTCAGGAGTACAACAACACATACAGAAATAATACAGAAATATCGTTTTTTGGGGGTATTTTAGTAATTTATTTCATTTTTACTAAATTCCTTCTGTAACGTTAGAATACGAGATTTTTTTAAAAAAATCTTTTTAAGATTAGAACATGTCTTTTCAACATTTATTTACCATTCTCATTTTCATCTAAATATCGTTTGTTTTCTAATGAGTTGAATTGTAACGAGGTGTCACGGGGCAAGATGATACAGCATAGTCGGGGCAAGATGATACAGCATAGTCGGGGCAAGATGATACAGCATAGTCGGGGCAAGATGATACAGACCTGGTGACTGCACAATGTTTTGCAAAAGATGTATTCAACCCATAAAAACAGTCCCCTAGAACTTAATATGGTGGTCATATATTTGTTTCAGAGTGGTTCTGCTAGTAATTCTGATCTATATATCATATTTGTCAAAATTTTGAATTCGAGGATCATTCATATTTAGGATTCGTTAAGAGTGACTTAATATGTATGATATTAAAAGGAATTTAATTCAATCAATCTTTTCAAGAGAGTAAAGATCTACTAGGCTATATTCTATCAATTTACTTTAATAGTGGAATTCATAATACGTGCACTCTTTTCTTTATTATTTTTGTTTTATTATTATTATTAATAATATTATTATTTGAAAACATCTTTTCCTATCCATAGATATATATTTTGATTATGAAACCATTTTATATCCTTGCAAATGTTAGTTGATTCAGAAAGAAAGAGACCATTCTAATGAAAACGTAATCCATTTGGCATCTTTTCTAGTATTTGCTGACTTGATTATACTGAGTTTTAAATATTTTAGACCATTTCTTTATGAAGACACGAAATAAAAATAATAAAAAAAAAAAACATTCCAGGGCGCCATACGACATGGTTACTTTTTTATTCCCACATCTTCGTTAAAATAGATTAGTTTCTCTATTGTTTTGACATGAAACATGCCCCTTTATAAATTCTGAACAACCTCGTAGTATATTTCTCATAGTTAATGTATTTATTAATCGTAAAACGACGTTGTATCATCTTGCCTCACCACCTGTATCATCTTGCCCCGAGCACGGGGCAAGATGATACATCTTACCAGTCTTCCATATGTTGCAAACATTTCACGAGTGCGGATTTCGGTCTAAATAATAGTCAAGAAATCAAAATTTCCTTTCTGTCCTAAATTAAACAGCAGAGCAAGCCATGGAAGGAGAATTTTGAAAAATTCGAAAAAGTGTATCATCTTGCTCGGTCTCCCCTATCTCCAGCTTGATTAAAGTTGGAGTTACGAGGTTTTGCAATTAACACAGACGAATTCTTATTACTTTGTAGATTTGCCAGTCGCAGCAGGTTAATTAGTAATTGCCAGGAAGCTTTGAAATTCTTCTATGAAAGTGAAATCTTTCATCAACATGTGTAATCTTCGCGTCGCGTCGCGTCGCGTCGAAGTGGGAAACTTCAATGGATTTCTTTCTTTTAAAGCAAAACGAGTTACAAAATTTTGAAAAAGAACTCCCGTCATTACATAATTATAACTGTTTCGTAAAATTATAAATTCCTAAGAAGCCGGTAGATTGGCAGAATTCTCCAGAATTCTTCAAAAATGCCGTTTTCTCTCGATCTGTTAGACACACCATGTTATTATGCTGAGCGACTTTTGAATTCTCATATGAAAGCATTTACTATTTCTTTCACCTGTATGTTTGGTTTTGCAAATTTTGTCTTGTAAACACCCTAATTACGTGGAACTATTTTGTATAATTAATAGATTCCCAAGACTCCGGGAGGCTGCCAGCATTCGACAGATTTCGACAAAAATACTGTTTTCTTGATCTTCTAGACACAGCATGCTATTAGTCAGAGGATTTTTGGTTCTTTTTTTTTTTTTTAAAGCGAAACGTTTCTTTCACCTACATATTTGATGCTTTGTCACGTCCAATAAGCGCTTCTGGTTTTGTTCCTCTACACAAAAATGCTTATATCAAATATTTATATGGGCACTTAACCCTTTCCCAAACAGGACCTGGTTTTGACGTTCCTCAAAGAAAAAGCTTGGGAAAACATTGAGACAAAAGAAGAAACTGCTGTTAACCAGCAGTTTCTCCTTTTGCCTCAATGTTTTCTGGGCTATATTAAGCACAAATCTTACCTTTATTATCATCTATTTTGTTGTCTGCAGCAGCAATCAAATTGGACCACCCTAAAATTTTGTCGTTTGGGAAAGGGTTAAATTGATATCATGCGCTCAGGTGCAATAAGACATTCACAACACACATTAAGAAAAATAGATTGGCTTTTATTTAACCCTTTCCCGAACGGCAACACTTAAGGACGGTCCAATTCAAAATCTGCTGCGGATGATAAAAGGACTGTGTATATAGACTAAATTCTTGTACAAAATAGCATAGAAAATATTGAGGCAAAAGGATAAAATGCTGATTATCAACATTTTATACTTTTGTCTCTACCCAGCAGGCAAAAGACGTCACCCAGACGTCTTTTTTTGGTTGAATAGTGGTCACGACGTCATATAACCAAATATCGACCACAAAAAGACGTCTGTTTCCAGACGTAAAAAAGACGTGCTAATAAGACGTTTTTATGACGTCTTTTTCGGGGTGTGGTCGCGACTTCAACGTGAACATAACGTCTCTCCACAGACTTAATTTCAACGTCATCTTAATTACGTCTTAGGGACCTAGATTTATTGACTAAATTCCAATAAAAATGGTGTTTTGTAAACACTTATTTCCTATTGGAAACATTTAAAGTTACATGATACTTAGGCTACTCCGTAACAGTATCTATTGTACAATCTTTGTCTACAAATCAACACAAGTGTTCTGCATGGCTTCTTGGACCTGACGTCCCTTACAGAAATGAAAAATGTGCTGCAAATTCGCAGCGAATTTGCCGCAAACAAATTAGTTCGCTAGAAGGGTTTGCCGGAACTTCGCCGATGTTTACCGCTAGCTGCAACCTTTCTGCAATCTTGTCGCAAACACATATCAGTTCGCGACAAGTTTGTCAGAAATAAGAAACTTTGCTGGAAGTTCGCAAGAAAGTCGTCTATCGAATCTTTTACTTGTAGTGTGCAGGAACTTTGCAAGAAACTTATCTTTACCATTAATGAATGCATATATCGTGTAGTTTGCTAGAGGTTTGCAGGAAATTAATCTTGGTAAGTGCTCATTCAATGAGTTAAAAAATTATTTCATATACACATAGAAACATTGATAGACTCACAATTTTGCATCAATACAGGTATAAAAATTGACATCATTTTTTATAAAGAGTTTTTTTCAGGCCGAGTTCACCGTACACCTTTATAAATGTAGATTTACAAATAATCTGTATTTTGTCAAGTTCTTGTACGTATAACTTCAAATATCTTTGTAGAATTTAAAGCAAACAATTTAGAACATCAAAGCAGGTTCTAATGTGTAAAAATCGTTTTATTTCACACGGATGTGCGAGAGCACATTTATTTTCTAGTCTACTAAATATAATAAATCCAGTCTAATTTCAGGGGCGGTCACTCTATCAGTCTAACCGTTATTCGGAAAATTTTTAACAAAAAAATCAAAAGAAATTTGAAGCTACGGCAGATTTAAGCGTAAGTATAAACACAAAAGTACCGTTTTCGTATCATTGAAGGGTGTTTTTATGTATTAACCATGTAATTTTATCCTTATTTTTGACATTTCACTGATAATCATTAAGCGGTAATTTCGTACCATAACAATTTCGTACCATTCGCGGGAATAGCCCCTGTCTCACATCTGCGTTCTTTTTGCTCTTGTACATGGTCTTACCTGTTCTGGTTTCTATTTTCAGGATTCAGATAACTTTGCAATGTTTGAGACGTGTACGAAGATGGGTGGTAACTGCATATACAGGGGCTGAGAATCTCATAAAACAGTTGACCCGTTGGCATTTACATATATCAAATCTCAAACCCGTGCTGTGAGGAACCTGTATTGTACTTTTGACTCCATGGGCAGTTAGGCTAAGGGGGTCAATTTACTCCAGAAAATGAAGATTTAACTTTGTTTGACATTTTTAGCCGTTTTGGAAGCATTCAAGAACTTGTTAAACACTTCTGGAAAATGTGATTCCAGGTCGGACTAGCATTAGGTACAAGAAAAAAGAGGTTCAGTGAAAACTGACTTCAGTGATGTGGGAGTCGTAACGGTTGTCAATCCAGTTCTAGAATGTGGTCAATGGAAAATCGGTAGAATCATGCAGTCTTATCGGGGAATCAATATTTTCACATCGTATATACCAACAATCCTGAAGGTGCGGCACGGCACTGCCAGTTACAGGGCTGTGTCTACTAGTAAACAATTCAGTATAAATGTGATAGTGAAAAGTGTGATAGGGGCCATCATAGGGCCCCTACGATAATACCCTAATCGTGTTTTCAGTGAATTGACGATAACAATGCCCTAGTGTAGAATATTGTTTTTCTTTTTAATGAATGGTGTAAGAAAAATCTACAGTGGTAAATAGTCCATAGAAAATTCCATCAAGAAAAATGGACCTCTACAAGATAATCAACGAAAGATTCCTGGACAACAGGCTGAGAAATCATTTCTACGTGTGAAAAGACAGAAAATTTGATATACAGAAAGAACAGTACATTCAGCACCGAGCGGAGACAATCACAAAACATCAACTTTAAAGACTTGATGAATCAACAAAGTGTTTGAAATTGATTTAAAAAATGTTTATTGAGATTCTAAGATTAATACATTGTACATGTCAAAAATTATTGTATGATTGATTGTGTTTGACAGGGCAGTCAATGCATAGGAACATTGGGTTGTTATGAAATTTCCAAAACAGCTAGAATTTAGACTGATCCAGAGCTAAAGATGATAGAATGAACGTCAATAAATAAAGTAATTTATGTTAAAAATAAACAAGAAAATATTTAGACAATAGGAGAAACTGCCGTCTTTTGTCTAAATGTTTTCCCATGCCAATTTTGTTACTTAGGGATATCAAAACCAGGTCTTGTTTGGGAAAGGGTTAAAGAAAAGCTCTATTTTCACATTCATTCTGATCAAAACAGGTTGTTATAATACTGTAGGGAAAGATGTGTGAGCACAAAGATTAAATATTCCATTCTAAAGTATAAAATGTGTATGTTATTACAGAGAAAATACATATATTAAGGAGAAATGAGAAATTGCTGATTATCTGATGTGTAAGCACAAAGATTAAATATTCCATTCTAAAGTATAAAATGTGTATGTTATTACAGAGAAAATACATATATTAAGGGGAAATGAGGAATTGCTGATTATCTGCAATTTCTTCTTTTCTCTCAATGTTTTTCCAATTTTATTCACACTGGAGACATCAAAACAAGGTATTGTTTGGGAAAGGGTTAAATCGTATGCCCTCGAACCTGACAACATTGTGCTACAGTCACATTTATAGCCTCTTCCGGTTTTAACGACGAAACGCAATCAAAAATAATTGCAAATCATTGAAACATAGACTTTTAATTTCATTATTTCCACTGCGTCCAATCGAACATCACACTTGTTTGCAGGAAGATTGAAAGAAATATAAACAAACTAGTTTACAGCTACTTTGCAGCAACATTTTGCAACAACTTTGCGGCAAATAGTTTGCAAGAAAACTAATTTGCATACGAAAAACCAAGTAACGGCAAATTTGCAGCAAATAGTTTGCAGGAAGTTTGCGAGAAGAATTTGGACCAGTTTGCGGCAACTTTGCAGCAACAGTTTGCGACAACTTTGCAGCAACTGTTTGCGGCAACTTTGCAGCAAATAGTTTGCAAGAAAGCTAATTTGCATACAAAAAACGAAGTGGACGCAAATTTGCGGCAAATATTATTTGCAGCAAATTTGCCGCAAACTTGCAGCTAATTTGCCGCAAACATTTGTGGCAGGGCTTTTATTTTGGTAACGAAGTGTAACTTGACAAATCTCCAAAAGGAACAAGCATTTACAAAAAAACACTAGTCTGCAACTTTTACATTTGACTCATCTGTTGTTTTACACATAAAACAAAATCTGTTAATAATGAAATTTCAATAAACTTTCATGTGCAGTAATACATTTTTGAAAATTTTGATACCAAATATGCAAATAGTTTTGTTACATAAGTATTCAAAATGTCCTATAACCAAATGCACAGTTTGTTTTGAATGTCAGTATATATTACATATTTTTTCAAGTATTTACTCCAGTTCAGTGGAAAAAAAAAGAAAAAAAGTTTGAGGCCTTAATCTAAATAATGATTCTTAAATTTTGTAACGTGAAAAACTGAAGATACGGACCAAAAATTTCTTTCTTTTTGTGACACGAAACAACTAAGTAATTGTCAAAACCTTGGTGCTTGTACTTGATGTGAGTAACGGACTGTAGCATTACTGTCAAGATCTTGGTAATAAGTGCAAGTTGAGTGTCTTGACGTTTGCAAGGAATTGATTTAATATTAAAAGAAAAAGATCACTATTGTTGGCGCAAATTCGTATGGAACATGTTTTCATTTTGTCCAAATGTAAACAAGACAGTGTTGTATAAAAGATGAATAAATTATTTGTAAGTAGTGACGTAGACATGTTGAAAATTTAGGTACAGTGATGGAGCGGTCTGTTCACTGTTCAGAGTTTTCTGCGTTTTATCGAACAATGTTTTGTTTACATTTGAACAAAACGTAGACATGTGCCATACGATACTGCGCCAACAATAATTGAATAAATGTTATTTTGATTCAATATCTTTAGTGATTTACCATATTCCTACACAGATAAGCGCACAACCATGCCAGCTTGCTCGTTTTTGAGCTAGGTGACCTCTGAATCCCCTAATCACTGTAAGGGTCAGCAGGTCAGGTTAACACCATGTGGGCAATAAAATTCCGGCCACTTTAGATTAATAGTCCTGATAACAAAATGCAAATGAATCCACCCATGTTTCTTATCTAAGTTCTATAGCCCAATGTCCTTGTTAATTGTGTATTGAGTTAATTGAGTTACATTTACATCATTTTGTTCTTAAAGCCTTTGCTATATACCTAATACATTTATAAAATTTTGCTCTTAAAGTTTTTTTGCGATATTGTTACAAAGCGTTTCTCGGGTGTTAATTTGGAAATTCTATGATACATATTATTTAAATTGTGTTTATTCATCAAAGACTTTTATGCAGACAAATAGATGGGTAATTACTTTTGATTATTAATTTCCTTTAACTCTTTCCCAAATGACAAAATTTTAGTATAATCTAATTTGAAAGCCGCTGCAGACGACAAAATGAATGTTGATAAAGATAAGATATGTGTATGATATAGTACAGAAAATGTTGAGGCAAAAGGAGAAAATGCTGGTAATCAGCAGTTTCTTCTTTTGTTTCAATGTTTTCTCAAATCTTTTCTATTAGAGACGTCAAAACCACGTCTTGTTTGGGAAAGGGTTAAACAGGCTGCACTTCAACCCTTTTCCAAACAAGTACAGGTTTAGACGTCTAATAGATAAAGCTTGGGAAAATAATGAGGCAAAAGAAGAAAATCATGATAATCAGCATTTCCTCCTTTTGCCTCGATATATCTTCTGTGCTTTGATTTTGCCAATATGTCATATTTATTATTTACATTTTGTCGTCTGTAGCAGCTTTCCAATTGGACCAGTCTAAAACTTCTTTGTTTGGGAATGGTTTAACCCTATCCAAAACAGCAAACTCTTAAATTCAATTATTGATGCAGATGGACCAATCAAGGATATCAAATTTCTGAAAATCAACATCTTAATAGAAAATGAAAACACACAAAATTTGATAATAACAATTAACAGAAAGTATAACTGGGAAAGGAGAAGATTTTGGTTATACATGTAAGCATACCTGGTATTTATCTTTTCTATCAATGTAAATATGCGGGAGGTCGGAAGCATATTTAGCTTGGAAAAGATTTTAATATGATTCCTAAAGTAAACCGACTTTATTAATACCATATACTGTTGTGGAACAAAGGATCTCCATAAGATGCTGATCAGGAACTTTGTTATAAAACTATTAGTATCTGTCTGTTATAATTGTTACACACTGTATTAAATTTTCTTGTATATTAAGGGCATTTGTTTTAGTGGCATTCTTACAATATGAACTACCAAATGAGCACCATAAGCCTTATTTAGCTAGTCTTGTCTTAACAACTATCCAACATAAAGATCGTTTGAAAATATTGAAAGGAAAGGAGAAGTGTTTTTTCACGATCATTGTTACCATCATTATCTCCTTTTTACCGCGGCATTTTAGTTTTACTGCTTCCGTCTGTTTGTCCATCCGTCTGTCCGGCTATCCACTCATCTGTTATGAAACACCTAACCATATATTATCAGGCATTTCCTTCCAGTGTCTGGGAAAATAATGTTGTACCGAAATGTAAAATTACAAAAAATAAAAAGAAAATAGTTCCACTTTTCTCCATTCCTTTCCCAGTCAAGACATCCATAAGACCTAGCGTCCACTAGGACGCGGAAGGTATGCGGAATCAAATAATCTTATTTCGGCATACCTTCCGCGACGAAACTATAATTTTTTTTACCGTTATGAATTTATCAGCGCATTGTCCCTGAACTTAACGCAAGCATACCTAGTATTGTCCGCGTAAACAATCCGCAATTGTGCCGAATAAACGGCGACAAATTCCAGACAACGCAGACTAGTTTAGGATTGCATCCGGAAGGATTTAAGAAATCCAGATCAAACATGCACGAGATGGTTGTTAAATGAAATGCCAATTTCAAACATGTTTTTATTCGCTTTCATTAGATGGAGTTTCATCAAAGACGTCGAATGTATACAGACTGCTTTACTATTGAATATTATCTTTCGATGAGGATGTCATACGTTAACAATTATAGACGTCGACGACGCCATACAGATGGTTGATTTGGCCATGGCTTACAATTGAAAGACGGCGTCAGTTAGGGATATATGAAACCCTTACGTACGATCTACGGATTGAAGACGTTTCAGAGAATAAAACTGTAGAAAACATAATTATTAAATGATATTGTTTCAATTATTTCGACACTATTACATTTGCAAGTATGCATCAAATGACGCAACTTACGCAACTTTTCTGGAAAGGATTTTGCTAGCTATCAAGCTTGTATTGTTGTTTTGGTATTAGATTAAAATGTAAAACGGTAAAATGAAGAAAATACCCTTACTTTTCTTCGATGTAATTCCTGATATAATAATAATGATGATAATAATAATAATAATAATAATAATAATAATAATAATAATAATAATAATAATAATAATAATAATAATAATAATAATAATAATAATCAATAAAATGAATTCCGTATCATTTACTCTGTGGCCCAAAATGACTGATACAGTGAATAATTTTACTTTTTAGAAGATCGCGGGGTGTTCCCCGTGAGCTCAGTGAGTATACTGAAACCGTTCTCATCGTCCTGAATTCGTGCCGAAACCCTTCCGTACCGTTAACCCGGATATTCCGTGCAATCAACTGAGTGTCTGCTAGCTGTCCGCGTGACTGAAGTAGTCCGGGTCAATCGCGAAAGATTCGGGATATCATGACGATGTCCTTACGACAACGCAGACAAGTTGCCGAAGATATGCGGACAATCATTTCCGCGTCCAAATTTTGCTCTCGATCAAAATTTCGACGCGGACAAAATTGGTGGTCCGGAAGGCTACGAATCATTCGGAAGATTTGGTGATAACATTAAGAAGGCATTAGGAACGTGCGGAAGGTCTGCAGAACATTACTTTTTCTGTCCGAATACATTCGGCGTATTGTCCGTGCCCTAGTGGACGCTAGGTCTAAAAGAATTGGCTTTGGAAACATTGAGACTAATGAAGAAAATGCTGGTAATCAGCATTTTTTCCTCTTTCCTCAATGTCTTCTGTACTATCATATTCACAAATGATATCTAATTAAGATACACCGATTTTGTCATCTGCTGCAGCTTTCAAATTGGACCACCCTACAATTTTTTGAATGGGCAAGGGTTAAGAAGACATCAGATAAAGAATTTGGAATGTTTTGGCAAATGTAATGAATTTTAAAAGGAGTTTCATATTTGTCACACTGTTTTAGAGACGAACATTTGCTTAATTATGTAATACCTTCACATGCACATTGGAAAAATGTCAAAATTTATTGTATGTTTTTAGCTCCACTGGCCGAAGGCGAGCGAGCTATTGTCATGGCGTTGTGTCCGTCCGTTAACTTTTTCTTTAAACATCTTCTCTTATTATACCAGTGGGCCAATTTTGACCAAACTTGGCAGGAATGTTCCTTGAGGGACCTTTTCAAAACTTGTTCGCGAATTTTAGATTCGTCTTAAAATGTTGGCGTGGCAGGGCGGGGCTTATCAGACTTAGAGAAATAATAAGAAAATTCTTTAAAAATCAACCATTGACCCAATTTGAACCAAATCTGGCAGGAATGTGCCTTGAGTCATTCTTTTCAAAATTTGTTCACAAATAATTAGATATGTCAAAAAATGTGGGCATGGCAGGGAGGAAGGGGTCTATCAGACTGAGAGAAGAAAATTCTTTAGAAATAAACCATTTGGCCAATTTTATTCAAACTTGGCAGGAAGCTTCCTTGAGTGACTCTTCTCAAAATTTGTTCACAAAGTTTTACATTTGTCAAAATATGTGGGCATGGTAGGGAGGAAGGTGCTTACTTAGAGAAATCATAAGAAACTCTTTGAAAATCAATCTTTGGGCCAATTTGAACCAAACCTGGCTGAAAAGTTCCTTGATTGACATGTTTCAAAATCAAGTTTTTGGTGTGTTTCTTTAATAAAACCTTTCCCATACAACAAAGGTTAGGGACTGTTCAAATTGAAAAGTCAAAGCAGCTGACAACATAGTAGCTCATAAAGCTAATGTCTGAGCACAAAATAACTAAGAAGATTATTGAGGCAACAGGAGAGATGCTGATCATCATGATTTTCCTCTTTTGCCTGAAGGTTTTCCAAAGCTTTAATTCTTAACCTTTTACCGGACAGTAAAATTTTATGCTGGTCCAAATTCAAAGATGTTGCAGACGACAATTTAAAGTCAAAATGAACAAATTGCTTTTTCAACAATGTTTTTAGCTCACCTGAGCACGAAGTGCTCAAGGTGAGCTATTGTGGTCGCTTTTTGTCCGTCGTCCGTCTGTCCGTCTGTCCACAATTTGTTGTTACCACTCTAGCATCCACAAATATTGACCAATCTTGAACAAACTTGGTCAAAACATGTATCACCATAAGTTCTTGGATGATTTTGATTTTGAGTCAGATCGGACCAGGAAGTCCAGAGTTATGTGCCCTTGAACATAAAAAATGGCTAGTTTTGACTTTGTTACCACTCTAGTATCTACAAATATTGACCAATCTTAACCAAACTTGGTCAAAACATGTATGACCATATGTTCTCGGATGAGTTCGATTTTGAGTCAGATCGGACTAGAAAGTCCGGAGTTATGTGCCCTTGAATGTCAAAAATGGCTAGTTTTTACTTTGTTACCACTCTAGCATCTACAAATATTGACCAATCAAGACAAAACTTTGCCACAATGTTGGTAACTATAAGATCTTGGATGAGTTCGATTTTCAGTGTGATAGGAGCAGGAAGTCTGGAGTTATGTGCCCTTGAATTTGACAAAATTGCTGTTTACACTGTAGCATCTACATTTATTGACTAATCAAGACAAAACTTGGCCACAATGTTGGTGACCATAAGATCCTGGATGAGTTAAATTTTCAGCTTGATTTGACCAGAAAAACAAGAGTTATTGGCCCTTTAATTTCATAAAATTACCGTTTTCGTCTTTATTTTCTCTCTAACAAACAAATATGGACCAATCAAGACACAACTTGGTCACAATGTTGGTGACCATAATATCTAAAATGTTTTAATTTGTCAGATTGATTGGACTAATAAAACAGAGTTGTGTGCCTTTGACGGTTACAAAATTGCCGTTTTCTACTTTGTTTTCTCTCAAACAGCAATAAATATTAACCAATAAAAAAAACTTGGACATAAAGTTGATGAGAATATCTTTATCAGAACAGAGTTATGTGCCCTTTACTGTGACAAAATTGTTGTTTTCTTCCACTTTTTTTTTACTGTAACAGCTACAAACATTGATCATTCAAGATTATGAAAGCAGTTTTCAGCTGGATCATAATCTCGCATCTTAATTATTATGTGCTCTTGAACTTGACAACATTGGGACTTTCATTCTATCTAGGTGCAGGTGAGCGATTAAGGACCATCATGGTCCTCTTGTTTTCAAAATCTTTTTGTATGAGGGATGTCAAAAAGCGTCATTGTGTGGTAATGATTAAAGCTTCCAATAATATCACTTTGGGAAGGGATTAATGCATCCAATTCTTTTCTTAAAAATTTACACATTACCACACAATGACTCTTTTTGACTCCCTACAAAATAATGGCCATGGAAAACATCATGGAAAATGAAGAATTGCTTGTGACAAGCAATTTCTTCATTTCCCACAACGTTTTCCATCCAAACAGACCTAAATATTGAAAACTCCTTTCACTTGAAATGTCGTCTGCAGAATCTTTGAATTTGGACCGCCCTAGAATGTTGTCGTTTGGTAATGGGTTAATTACACAAATCGATAGTTAAAAGGTGAAATAGCCTTTATCAGAAAGGCCTTCAATTATCGCTTGTATTTTGTTTGGTTTATTGGGGTTTTACGCCGTTTTCAACTGCATATTCCAAATATCGTTGCTAACCATTGACAGTTAGTCATTTAACTTTTCCAAAACAAAATTCTTGACTAGTCAAAATCCGTAGCGAGACAACATATTGATATTACCAAATATTGGAAATGAATACCATAGAATGGAAGACAGTTTGAGAAAAGGCGAAAATTCTGGTGGAATTCAGAATTTCATCTTTTCTCTCAATGCTTTCTTAATCCCACCTTATTTATTCAAAACCAGGAAATGAATTTTCATCAGTAATGATGAATTGTCGAAATTGCGAACAATTAGAGAAGCAGCCAATGGGCCACAACTTTTTACAGTTGATGGCTATACATGTATATTATGATTTTTTTCTATTGTGTGAAGAAATGATTTCAGGACATGCATAATTACAATATAATTATGTTCAACAGAAGTAAACATGTGTAAAGAGTTGTTATAAATCTATTTGTAAACATAAAGGGTTCTCAACTTATATTCTGGGCCTATCAGTTAACATTCCAGTGAAGGAATCACTGGCCCCGTGGGGTTAATTTAGGGTCAGTGTAGTAAAATTAATGGACCAGATAAAATCGGTGTTAGGTTGTGGGTTTGGCAAATATTTCTGGAGAATACTAGCTTGTGCGTAGCACTGTACATGATAAATTAGGTGCTTACATCTGATACCAAAGCTAGTTAACCCTTTACCAAAAAAGCAACATTCTAGGTTGTTTGAATTCCAAAGCAGCTGCAGAAGACAAAATGGGTGTTGATAAAAATTGGATTTGTTTACAATGCAGCATAGAATATATTGAGGCAAAAGGAGAAAATGTTGATCATCAGCATTTACTTCTTTGCCTCAATCTTTTACTTGATCATTCTGTCATAACTGGGAAATGTTTTGGAAAGGGTTAATGATGAAGATTTTATTTCATTGACTTTTTGTTATCAAAGGCCAACAGTTAGTGTTAAATGATTTTATATTAATAAAATGTAGCTTGATTATAAACATGAAGTTGTAGGTAATATTCCTTTCTTCCCAATCATACTTTGTATCAATTCGCTTGTAACCCTTTCCCAAGATGAGAAAATTGTTAAAAAAGATTCGAGACTGGTAGCTGCTGCAGAAATCAAGATGAACGTAGTCAAAAATAGGATTGTTTTAAATTATATAGTTAAAATGCTGACAAACAGTATTTTCCTATTCTGTCTCAATGTTTTCCAAATTTCTATTATGTACATCAAAACTATATAGACCTTGTCTGGGAAGGGCTGATTTAATCCATGATACAGTGATATATGAGATATTGAACACCCTATTTTTTTCAAATATTGTGGAAAAGAGAGAAGTAAATGCTGGTAACAAATATTCAATTCTCATCTAGACCAACAAACTCTCAACCATTCCACAAATGAAAAAATTTAAGACTAGTACAAATTGAGTTGTTGATAAAAAAAAAAGCTTTCACAGAAAATAACTTACCTATACAGCTTTTAACATAGACATCCTTGTGAAAAAGCAGAAATTACTGGTTGTCAGCATTTTCTTCTTTTGCCTAATGGGTTTCTAAACTTACAGCATGTATTCAGCTGACAAAAGTGGTCGGTTTTACGTTGAAAAGACGTCTTTTAGAGACGTTGCGAAAACGTCTTTTTCTGGTTGAATTTGATATAAGGAAAGACGTCTTTTTCAGACGTCTTTTCAACGTCATTAAGTGACATTGTTCAGACGTCTTTTCCACGTCATTAAGTGACGTCTTTTCAACGTCACTTAATGACGTGGAAAAGACGTCGGGAAAAGACGTCTTTCCTTATATCAAATTCAACCAGAAAAAGACGTCTTCCTGACGTCTCTAAAAGACGTCATTTCAACGTAAAAACGACCACTTTTGCCAGCTGGGTATGTTTTCCCAAGCCTGTTCTTAGAGAGATGTCAAAACCAGGTCTTGCTTTGGAAAGGACTAACGAAAGAGTAGGTAGAAAATATGTTCATTTGAAAAGAATACTACGTATTTTGTAACTGTTCGTGCATGAACGGCCAGAATGAAGAAATGTCCCTTGTTCCTGTCTTATTGTATCTGAGTGCAGGTGATAAAATTAGGGTCCTTTTGATATTAAAGTCAAGTTTTTCCTTTTGGTGTGTGTTGGCGTCCCTTCTGGAGAAAGATTAAGAAAATATCGACAGAAAAGTATGATATATGCTAATTAACCAGCATTTTCCCCTTAACACTTTCTATGCTTAAACAAACACATTTTTTCTCATTTTTTCTTCTTTTCCCCCCCTTTTTAGCTCACCTGAGCAACATGCTCAAGGTGAGCTTTTGTGATCACCCTGTGTCCGGCGTGCCTCGTGCGTCGTGCGTCGTGCGTTGTGCGTCGGAAGTCGTCAACAATTTCTTTAAACATCTTCTCCTCCTTAACCACTGGGCCAATCCTAACCAAACTTGGCAGGCATGTTCCCTGGGTGACCCTTTTCAAAACTTGTTTTCAGATTTTTGATTCGTCAAAAAATGTGGGCGTGGCAGGGCGGGGCTTATCAGACTTAGAGAAATTGTTGAATAATTCTTCAAAAATCTTCTTCTCCTTAACCATTGAGTCAATTTCTACCAAAGTTGGCAGAAATGTTCCTTGGGTGACCCTTTTCAAAACTTGTTTTCAAATTTTTGATTCGTCAAAAAATGTGGGCGTGGCAGGGCGGGGCTTATCAGACTTAGAGAAATTGTTAAATAATTCTTCAAAAATCTTCTTTTCCTTAACCATTGAGTCAATTTCTACCAAAGTTGGCAGAAATGTTCCTTTGGTGACCCTTTTCAAAATTTGTTTTCAAATTTTTGATTCGTCAAAAAATGTGGGTGTGGCAGGGCGGGGCTTATCAGACTTAGAGAAATTGTTAAATAATTCTTTAAAAATCAAATGTTTATCTAATTTGTACCAATATTGGCTGGAATGTTTCTTGAGTGACTGTCTTCACTGTGTGTCGAGAAATTTTTGATTCATCAAAAAATGAGCGCATGGCAGGACGGGGCTTATCAGACTTAGAGAAATTGTTACATAATTCTTCAAAAATCTTCTTTTCCTTAACCAATGAGTCAATTTTTACCAAACTTGGCAGAAATGTTCCTTTGGTGACCCTTTGCAAAACTTGTTTTCAAATTTTTGATTCGTCAAAAAATGTGGGCAGGCAGGGCGGGGCTTATCAGATTTAGAGAAATCATGAAAAAAAAATCTTTAAAAATCAACCATTGATCAAATTTGAAGTAAACTTGGCAGATCCGTTTCTTGTGTGACTGTTTTCAATGTGTGTTCATGAATTTTTTTATTTGTCAAAAAATGTAGGCATGGCAGGGCGGGGCTTATAAGACTTGGAGAAATCATTAAACAATTCTTTGAAAATTTTCTTCTCCTTAACCGTTGGACCAAATTATACCAAATTATTCAGGAATGTTCCTTAAGTACCCCTTTTTATTTTTATTACAAATTTCTGATTCGTAAAAAATGTGGACATGGCAGGGTGGGACTTATTCGACTAGGATGATAAGAAAAATCAACTGTTGGGCCAATTTGTACCAGGGATGTTGCTTGAGTGACTCTTTGTAACAATAATATTGTTTGTGAATTTTTGATTTGTTAAAAAAAATGAGTGTGGCAGGGTAGGGCTTATCAGACTTAAAAAAGTCGTACAGAAATTCTTCAAAAATCAATTATGGGGCCAATTTAAACCAAGTATAGCAAACTGCTCATTGAGTTACTCTTTTCAAACACTTTGTTGTAAATTTTTGACAGGTTAATAAATGTTGATGAGGCAAGGAGGGGCTTAAAATATTAAGCATATTAATGCTTGTAATGTATCATTCTGATGTTTCAAAATTTAATTGTATAAGTTAAATCTTGGTTACAAAAATCAAACTGGAACAGCACATGATATTCAATATTTAAGATGTCACTACATGCAATATGATTGAGTACTAATGTGACTTCATTGCATTCATTGGAAATTATGAAACTTTATTAACAATAATTTGATATGACTTATATATTTGTTCACAACAAAATTTATATCATTACACAATCAAATACAGGAAGAACTCAGGTGAGCGATATCAGTGCCTTTCAGGCACTCTTGTTTAGCTCACCTGAGCAACATGCTCAAGGTGAGCTTTTGTGATCACCCTGTGTCCGGCGTGCGTCGTGCGTCGGAAGTCGTCAACAATTTCTTTAAACATCTTCTCCTCCTTAACCACTGGGCCAATCCTAACCAAACTTGGCAGGCATGTTCCCTGGGTGACCCTTTTCAAAACTTGTTTTCAGATTTTTGATTCGTCAAAAAATGTGGGCGTGGCAGGGCGGGGGTTATCAGACTTAGAGAAATTGTTAAATAATTCTTCAAAAATCTTCTTCTCCTTAACCATTGAGTCAATTTCTACCAAAGTTGGCAGAAATGTTCCTTGGGTGACCCTTTTCAAAACTTGTTTTCAAATTTTTGATTTGTCAAAAAATGTGGGCGTGGCAGGGCGGGGCTTATCAGACTTAGAGAAATTGTTAAATAATTCTTCAAAAATCTTCTTCTCCTTAACCATTGAGTTAATTTCTACCAAAGTTGGCAGAAATGTTCCTTGGGTGACCCTTTTCAAATTTGTTTTCAAATTTTTGATTCGTCAAAAAATGTGGGCGTGGCAGGGCGGGGCTTATCAGACTTAGAGAAATTGTTAAATAATTCTTCAAAAATCTTCTTTTCCTTAACCATTGAGTCAATTTCTACCAAAGTTGAAAGAAATGTTCCTTGGGTGACCCTTTTCAAAACTTGTTTTCAAATTTTTGATTCGTCAAAAAATGTGGGTGTGGCAGGGCGGGGCTTATCAGACTTAGAGAAATTGTTAAATAATTCTTCAAAAATCTTCTTCTCCTTAACCATTTAGTTGAGTTTTACCAAAATTGGCAGAGATGTTCCTTTGGTGACCCTTTTCAAAACTTGTTTTCAAATTTTTGATTTGTCAAAAAATGTGGGCGTGGCAGGGCGAGGCTTATCAGACTTAGAGAAATTATTAAATAATTCTTCCAAACTCTTCTTCTCCTTAACCATCATGTCAATTTTTACCAAAGTTGGCAGAAATGTTCCTTGGGTGACCCTTTTCAAAACTTGTTTTCAAATTTTTGATTCGTCAAAAAATGTGGGCGTGGCAGAGCGGGGCTTATCAGAATTTGAGAAATTGTTAAATAATTCTTTAAAAACCAAATGTTTATCCAATTTGTACCAATATTGGCTGGAATGTTTCTTGAGTGACTGTCTTCACTGTGTGTCGAGAAATTTTTGATTCGTCAAAAAATGAGGGCATGGCAGGGCGGGGCTTATCAGACTTAGAGAAATTGTTACATAATTCTTCAAAAATCTTCTTTTCCTTAACCAATGAGTCAATTTTTACCAAACTTGGCAGAAATGTTCCTTTGGTGACCCTTTGAAAAACTTGTTTACAAATTTTTGATTCGTCAAAAAATGTGGGCAGGCAGGGCGGGGCTTATCAGACTTAGAGAAATCATGAAAAAAATCTTTAAAAATCAACCATTGGTCAAATTTGAAGTAAACTTGGCAGATCTGTTTCTTGAGTGACTGTTTTCAATGTGTGTTCATGAATTTTTTTATTTGTCAAAAAATGTAGGCATGGCAGGGCGGGGCTTATCAGACTTGGAGAAATCATTAAACAATTCTTTGAAAATTTTCTTCTCCTTAACCGTTGGACCAAATTATACCAAATTATTCAGGAATGTTCCTTAAGTACCCCTTTTTATTTTTTAATTACAAATTTCTGATTCGTAAAAAATGTGGACATGGCAGGGTGGGACTTGTTCGACTAGGAGAAATGATAAGAAAAATCAACTGTTGGGCCAATTTGTACCAGGGATGTTGCTTGAGTGACTCTTTGTAACAATAATATTGTTTGTGAATTTTTGATTTGTTAAAAAAATGAGTGTGGCAGGGTAGGGCTTATCAGACTTAAAAAAGTCGTACAGAAATTCTTCAAAAATCAATTATGGGGCCAATTTAAACCAAGTATAGCAAACTGCTCATTGAGTTACTCTTTTCAAACACTTTGTTGTAAATTTTTGACAGGTTAATAAATGTTGATGAGGCAAGGAGGGGCTTAAAATATTAAGCATATTAATGCTTGTAATGTATCATTCTGATGTTTCAAAATTTAATTGTAAAAGTTAAATCTTGGTTATTAAAATCAAACTGGAACAGCACATGATATTCAATATTTAAGATGTCACTACATGCAATATGATTGAATACTAATGTGACTTCATTGCATTCATTGGAAATTATGAAACTTTATTAACAATAATTATGCCCCCTTTCGAAGAAAATGGGGGTATATTGTTTTGCAAGTGTCGGTCGGAAGGTCGGTCGGTCGGTCGGTCGGTCCGTATGTCGGTCGGTCTGTCCGTAGACCAAACCTTGTCCGGAGCATAACTCAAAAACTATTAAAGGTAGAATCATGAAACTTCATAGGTGGATAGATCTCATTATGGAGAGGTGCAGTGCACAAGAACCGTAACTCTGCCGATCAAATTTTTGGAGTTATTGCCCTTTGTTGATTTTATAACTTGATTCTTGTCCGGAGCATAACTTAAAAAGTATGTTAGGTAGAATCATGAAACTTTACAGGTGGATAGATCTCATTATGGAGAGGTGCAGTGCACAAGAACCGTAACTCTGCTGATCATAATTTTTGAGTTATTGCCCTTTGTTGATTTTCAAACTTGATTATTGTCCGGTGCATAACTCAAAAAGTATGTAAGGTAGAATCATGAAACTTTACAGGTGGATAGATCTCATTATGGAGAGGTGCAGTGCACAAGAACTGTAACTCTGCCGATCAAATTTTTGGAGTTATTGCCCTTTGTTGATTTTATAACTTGATTCTTGTCCGGAGCACAACTTAAAAATATGTAAGGTAGAATCATGAAACTTTACAGGTGAATAGATTTCATTATGGAGAGGTGTAGTGCACAAGAACCGTAACTCTGCCAATCAATTTCTTGGAGTTATTGCCCTTTGTTGATTTTTACACTTAATTCTTAACCTTGCCTATATCTCCTGTCCTTTTACACATACAGCCTTGATATCTCACACATAGATACCTCCTATCAACATCGTTCACATTTTACAATGACCTTGGACCTTGTGTCCTTGACCTTGGAGTTTGACCTACTTTAAAAAAAAATTAAACCCGGCATATATCTCATGACCTTTTACAAATACAGCCTTGATATTTCACACATGGACACATCTTACCAAGACCTCTCACAATTGACCATGAGTGATTATGACCTTGGACTTTGTGACCTTGACCTTGGAGTTTGACCTACTTTTAAAAAACTTTAACCTGGCCGATATATCATGTCCATTTACACATACAGCCTTGATATTTGACACATGGAAACCTCCGACCTAGACCTATCACATATGACTATGACCTTGGACCATGTGGCCTTGACCTTGGAGTTTGACCTACTTTTAAAAAAAATAAACTGGGCCTATATCTTATGTGCTATTACACATACAGCCTTGGTATTTCACACATGGACACATCTTACCAAGACCTTTCACATTTGACCATGAACTTGGGCCTTTTGACCTTGGACTTTGACCTACTTTAAAAAAAACTTTAACCTAGCCGATATATCATGTCCTTTTACACATACAGCCTTGATATTTGACACATGGACACCTACGACCAAGACCTTTCACATTTGACCATGACCTTGGACCTTGTGACCTTAACCTTGGTATTTGACCTACTTTAATAATACATTAACCTGGCCTATATTTCATGTCATTTTACATATACAGCCTTGGTCACTTCCAACCAAGATATTTCACTTTTGACCATGACCTTGGACCTTGACCTTGGAGTTTGACCTACTTTTAGAAATCTTTAACCTAGCCTTTATCTTATGTCCTATTACACCTACAGCCTTGATATTTCACACATAGACACCTCCTACCAAGACCTTTCACATTTGACCATGACCTTGAATATTGCAACCTTGACCTTGGAGTTTGACCTACTTTTAAAAAGACTGAAACCAGGCATATATATCATGTCCTTTTACACCTACAACCTTGATATTTCACACATGGACACCTCCAACCAAGACCTTTCACATTTGACCATGACCTTGACCTTGGTATTTGGCCTACTTTTAAAAACTTTAACCTGACCTATGTTTCATTTTACTTTTACATATACAGCTTTGATATTTCACACATAGACACCTCTTACCAAGGCCTTTCATATTTGACCATGACCTTGGACCTTGTTAACTTGACCTTGGACTTTTACCTACATCAAATGTAGGCCCTTGAGGGGGCATATATGTTTTACAAACATCTCTTGTTTGATACGACTTATATATTTGTTCACAACAAAATTTATATCATACACAATCAAATACAGGAAGAACTCAGGTGAGCGATATCAGTGCCTTTCAGGCACTCTTGTTGTCGTTGCTAGCTCTTTCCAGTTTGATATGGGACAGGTCTTGCATATTTCAGAAAAAAATGTTGAACCTAAGAATCTTATGTTTGGTTGCCACACCAAACACACACTTACGCATTTCTTCTTCAATACCTTACGCTCCTACGTTAAAGTGACATTTCAGAATTTTTTGTCATAAATATTACTTTAATTTTTATCTGAAAGAGCATATTTCCTTATGAAAATTCTGAAAATTTCAAGCCAAAATATTGCACCGTTTACGAGAAATTTATATTTTTGTGTTAAAATTGAACAAATTGTTGTGGACAACAGTTCGGATTTATATGCAATTTATCGATTATGTGTCAACTTTAAATGCGTGTATCTCGCTTACTGGCAACAACTTAAAAACACTAATAGTATTTATGCTCATTAGAATACCCAATCTTTGCATCAAGACATACTTTAAAAAATTGAAATCGGAATGAAATGTCTCTTTAAGTACGTTCCTAAGAGTCGTAATAAAACAGTCTATAATTACGACAGGGAACCAGACTTTACTACTCTTGGAAATGTCTTTCATGGTTTTTAGTATCTTTTGCTTTATGTCGGCTGCAATTTACATTTGAATATTTGGTCTCGAATTTCGATGTCTAGAATGGTATCAATTTCAATAAGTATCTGGAAAAATGCACAGGCAGACATTTTGACGGATCACCGTTGTCAACCGAATAATTGGATATCCATTGAAAGGAGCGATGATCTAGAAAAAGGGCCCTTGTAGTTTTTGAGACTAGCATGGATCCAGATCAGGCCGTGCATACGCACAGTCTGATCAGGATCCATGTGGTTCTGTAAAAGTTTCATCCGTACCTGTAGCAACTTTTGAAGAACAGCTCAGAATCTTGATCAGAGACTGCAATCAGGTTAATGTAGTCTTCCCATAGTGAGATTCGCATGACGTCGGAATTATTCGGGCGAAGACGAAAACATTCGGCGGTGGAACTTTCCACCGCCGAATGTTTATGACCGCGCCCGAATAACTTCGGATACGTTTTTTAACCTCAAAATGGTCATATTATGGGTATTCGACCTTAAAGCTGATATGGATCCATGCTGGAATAGTGCTACAACACCCATTTCAAGATACCGACTCTCTATTTGTTCAATCAAGCTTTGTAATATTATATATCATTATCTAACGAAATGCAAAACAAATTCAGAAAAATAATTACACATGGGTATTCTTTTATTATTTTTTCTGCTCAGTTTTCAAAACCAGCATCCGGTTCGTCAGCAAAATCCAGCAGTTCCTAGGAAATCGTAGAGCAAAACATGACATTCCAGGAAATATTCAAGTAAACAATATAATTAAGCGAATTTTGTTCTATAAACTGTATAATAATAAAGTAATAGATTGCACTTGAAAAACACGTGCAATTTTATCTAACCCTTTGACGTCGCGCTCAATGTTGGCGTACAATTGCGTAACCGACGTTATTTTGCAACGACGCTACAGTACATACAAAGAAAGAGCGGAAAGCAACTTTTCTCGTGATTTCACTCCGGTTTTAATTCTGTTTCGGTGTGTCACATGCTACATGTATATATTTTAAGCTTCAATCTTTAGATATTGATGTCTTTGTATCAGATCTAGTCACAGAAAAAGAGGCATTTAACTTATTTTCTCTTTCGATTACAAAAATCTCCGAAAGACGTACTATTGTATTAAGAACTTTCTGAAACCGTACCATTTTCATTTCAAAATGGCATTAATTTAAAACAGTCATTATATGAACAAAATAAAATTTATGTATACTCTTAATAGCAATCATAAAAATATAAATGAATAACGAAGAATAAATGTCGCATTCGCAAGAATCCGAAATTAAGATGCTTTCCAATATTTGCCTCTTTGTGTTCCGCACCCGCCATAACCTAGGTATCGAGTAAATATATACATTAAAAGCACACGTGAATCTGATCGTATTAATTTAGAACATGATATTTCATATAAAAATTCAAATTATCTTAATAAGCTTTCTCTCATATTCATGTAGTAACAGATTTTTTATACGACGTCGTTGACGAACGTCGCAGATTATTCACGCTTTTTGTGCGTTCACACATTGGATTGTTTTTTAGATTCTCTTTTTATTTTGTTTTATGAACAAGACATGACATTTTTACATTTCATTATGTTTTTAACCTTTCTATATAATATTGCTACATTTGGGTTGGTATATGAACCGAAAATATCAAAAACAAACTCCACCAAACAATTTTCTCCACTTCCCTAACTGACGTTTTCACTCTTTTTCCATGTCGTTACGTCGTACCATATCCCTAGCTATATCCTTGTTAAACAATATTGAGCATTGAATTTTTTCTAAGTATCTTATATGATAACCTTCTTTAGGTAAATAGAATATCAGAAGTTTTGCTTGAGCACGTTTTGAAAAATAATCGTTTTGTGAAGATTTACAAGTACAATTTCACGGCGTGCTACGGGGTTGCGTTCCTTAACCATTTTAATGAGAGAAAAAATATCGTTTTCATGAATTGAGACTCATGATATTTTATCAGAGAGTTAATAAAATGATAAAATTGCATACGGGAAAAAACAAATGCAATCGAATGAAGGGTAATAAAGTAATGATGAAATTCTACGAACTTTTTGTTCAGCCCTCGTACGCGACGTTGACGTAACGTTTTCGGACAGTGTGACATTTTCGCTAGATTTACAAAAGAACGTTTTTCTTCTCGACAAACAATCAAATTTCGCAAAATTGCACATTTACTTATTGACATATGTTTGTACTTTTATTTTGATGTCTTTATATATTATTAGATGTGCTAATACGATTTTTAACATCTCTTCATTTTTACACATCAAACTATTTAGTGTGTTTTTCGGCGCATGTGACATTGTCGCTAGAATTAAAAAGTTAAATTTTTCACAAATTTCAAAACGCAAAACTCCACTAAAAATTATATCTTTCAAAACTACAAACAATGTACTTCGAACTCAACAATTAAAGTTTCCACAATAAAAGACGTATTTTTCTGTTTTGCCGTACTAATTAAATATATCCAAATAAAAACTCAGAATCTTACCTTTTTATCTATACTAATTATTCAAACATTATTTAAGTCATTTGCTTCTTTTTTCTGTAAAACGTGTTTTGACTTATAGAAGAGATGACTTCACGTCATTCCTTAAACGATTTGGTGAGAAAAGCGTTGTTTTTTGTCATTTTCGGACACATTTTCACTCACGATTGGGTTAATTTTGTTACATCTTACCTTATCATTTAATGACGTTCGTAAACGTTTCGCATTAGATTAAAGCTATTTTGAATCTTTAAAAATAGTTTTCGTCGGAAGCATTCACAAGAAAAATCATTGCCGAATACGAAGATATAAATATCGCAAAAGTTTATTAATCCAATGCATTCTGGTGGTAGTTTGAAAAGGAGCGGTATGGCGTTTTTTCGTTTGTACGTCAACATTGAGCGCGACGTCTTTCATAAAACGCAACATTTGAATTGTAAACATTTTAAAATCTGCCACAGAAAGCAAAATGGTGATGATAAAGATACGATTTACCAACATTATAGCCGAGCACAGAAATATTATGGGATACATGGAAAAATGCCGATTGTCATCAAATAATTTTCATCTCTTCGTAAAAAACAAAAATCCAGGTCTTGTTTTGGAAGGGATTGTGCGATCTTTTATTATTTTTTTTAAAGAAAACCTTTCCAGAACGACCAAGTTTTTGATGCACAAGGGTTTTGATTAGACTGTTAATATGCACATTTGCAAAATGTACATTACGGAGTAGGAATCAAGGTGATGTGATGATGTGATGTCCAGTTTTAAGTCCGTTTTCCTCTACCGAGGGTTGGACTTGTGTGACAGGTCTGCTGCGCAGTCGTCCTGTCCATTCGGACCGGTTCTGAGGGTCAGTGGAAACCACCCGTAATTTTCTTCTGTCATCCAGCACAACTTCTTCTCGTGTTTTTTTTTTTTGTTCTGTCTGAGCTTTTCCGTGCAGTAAATACTGACATCTTATCATTCAAACGGAAAGACATGGGGAGGGATTCACTCTTGCCAAAACAAGACCTGGACCCGGTTCTCGAAAACACTTAAGTATATTCTCATGAGAACACGCTCAACTTCAAAGGGATGCTCTCCAATATGGCGCGCGAATAGGGTCTAAAGTCAATATAGCGCTAGACCGATAATTAAAATAGGGGTAGACCGGTAAAAATAGCGGTCTACCCATATATTTTTACAGGTCTACCGATGAAAATATCGGTCTACCCTTAAAATAAGGGTAGACCCCTATTTCAAATAACGGTCTAGCGATAAATTACCGGTAGACCGATAGTTATTTTTTACCCTTCTGCTCGAAATCTCATTAGCCAATCAAATGGCTCGTTACATCCTCAACCTACCGGGAATATCAACGACCGTATAATACAAGCTCTGTGATTGGCTATCGAAAGAAATAGGGGTCTACCGATAAAAATAGCGGTCTACCGGTAATTTTATCGCTAGACCGTTATTTTGAATAGCGGTTTACCCTTATTTTATGGGTAGACCGATATTTTTATCGGTAGACCGGTAAAAATATAAGGGTAGACCGCTATTTTTAAGGGTCTACCCCTATTTTAATTATCGGTCTAGCGCTATATTGACTTTAGACCCTATTCGCGCGCCATACTCCAACGTTGAAGGATATTCGATTGAAGTTCGTGTGGATTTCGTTCGATTTGAGCGCGGTGCTCAGATTTGAGCATGAGAACGTACTTAAGTTTTTTCGAGAAACCGGGGCCTGGTTTTGACATCCCTAATAAAATACTTTGGGAAAACATTGATGATAATCAGCATTTTTCTCCTGTTGTTTCAATATTTTCTGTGCTACATTATTCACAGATTATATCTTTAACAGTGTCCCTTTTGTGGTCTTCAGCAGCTTTTGAATCGTACAACCTTTACATTTTACGGTTGAGAAAGGAATAAACATATCGATGCCTGTCTAAGGACAAGTGAATCGTGCAAAGGGTAAACAAAATAAATAAAAACAACGACACATCAAAGAATTATTTTGATAGAACATTTCTTTTCTGTTGCACTGTACGAACTTTTAAGAAAGTCTTGAAAATATCGCTGCTTTTCAACCAAAACCTCGTTACTGCAGCTAACAATAAACTACAGAAACGAGGTTTTGTTCAAAAAGCGACGATATAAGAGAACCTGTACTTCTCAGCCTAAATATCGCTGCTTTTCTGCAATAATCTCGTCTCTGCAGCTTAAAACAAGCTGCAGATACGAGATTTTTGCAGAAAAGCGACGATATTCTTTATTACTCACAATTTCATATGAAGTTTGTAATTAACAAATTTTGCAATTAATGAAGTACATCTGCCGGGATCTGGAAAAATGGATCCTTGTCACATTTCAGACCCACATGGGTCCAGGGGCCGTGTTCAAAATTTCGAATACAATTGTCTAAAGTAAAATTACAGAACAAGCCATCAGATTGGACGACACGTATGTGTAATTCTAAAGGTAAAAATGGAATTGGTGAATACAACCCTAGATCAGCCTGTGCATATGTCTGTCATGTTCTTCTCTAGTTGCCGCCGCGATATGACCCTGGTAGTTAAAAACGGCGTAAAACCCCAATAAACTCAAACTCTTCTCTAGTTGCGTCTGCCAACTTGTGACAACTCACTGAACTAACCAGTCTAATTCCAAGTGTACCTTTAAAATGACACAACTACCCATTCGATTTGCCGGGACATCATTTCAGCACATATTGATCTGGACCAATGGTTGTCTAAAATGTTATTAGGCCTACAATCACTTATGTAGATTCTGACTCATTTATTAACAATAATAATAATAATAATAATAATAATAATAATAATAATAATAATAATAATAATAATAATAATAATAATAATAATAATAATAATAATAATAATAATAATAATAATAATAATAATAATAATAATAATAATAATAATGATAATGATAATGATAATGATAATAATAATAATAATAATAATAATAATAATAATAATAATAATAATAATAATAATAATAATAATAATAATAATAATAATAATAATAATAATAATAATAATAATAATGATAATAATAATGATAATAATAATAATAATAATAATAATAATAATAATAATAATAATAATAATAAAAACAGAAAAAAAACACATTTTAAGGCAAAACAGCGCCCATAGATATTGGCTCTTGGTTGGAAAATGGTTAATATAATTATGTTGCACCTGTCTCTATTCTTACGATACTTAAGCAAGAAACCAACTGATTATTGTTTTAGATGTTTGTTTCTAGTTTATGTAAGCTAAACGTTATCATTTAAAAAGACGAGTTGTCTGATAAACCCTAGATACTTTATACATTTGATTACTCTTTCAGAGACAAGGCCCGATTTAAATATCTCCAATGGCAAAAAAGGGCTTAGCATTATCATAACCACTACTTTCTCCTTTTGCATTAATATATTCGGCAATATGTTGTACGCATACACTAAATTTACCAACATTCATCGTGTGCAGCTTTCAAAACGGTAGTCTAAAACTGCCGTTTGGGAAAGGCTTAAAGGATAGGATGAAATTGCTTGTTATTCTAGTTCTTTTTGTAGGTTATGTAAGCTAACAAAAAGATACAAAACATAAGTTCCCTGATGAAAAAATAAGTACTTTTTATGTTTGTTGGTTTAGCTCCAAACTCTCAATCTTACTTCATCTCATTTTACTGTAAATTTAGATTTCTTGCATATTTTTGTAAGCAAAAATGTAAGAAAGACGCGAAAAATACATTATCTGTTGTTTAACCAATTCCCATGCAGTGGCTCCTTTTGACGCCACTCAGGAAAAACGTTGGGGAAAACATTGTAGAAATTGAAGAAATTGCTTGTGACAAGCAATTTCTTCATTTTTCACAATGTTTCCTGCAAGAATAAAGACAATTATATGATTTCATTCACTTGAAATTGTCGTCTGCTGAGCAGATCTTTTACCATCTTATATCAATGGGCTAATATAGTGGTACTATCAACATTGAGACTCAGATGTACTTTTAACTATTGACTGTCCTGCGTGAGAGGGGTGTTGTGATTACATCTAACGGTAAACGCCTTCTTAAAACCACGATGTTTACATACCTGGTTTACCTGTTCAGTTTGACTCGTCTGTCCAGAGGTCATGGTTTATTTATACAGTCCCGAGGTTATCAAATCCTTCTTTCCTTTGTCTCAATGTTTTCGCATGGGATCTCCAACCGTTATTGGGTACCCCCAGAACAAGGTATTGTTTGGCGAAAAGGTTAAACCATTACCAGACTGCAAAATTTTAATTTTGTAAAAAAAAAATATCAAAATATTGATGCAGACGACAATTTCAAGTGAACGAAATGCTACTTTTTTGTCTTTTTCTGTGGACATGGTGGGAAATGAAGAAATTACGAGTACTTGTCACAAGTACATGTAACTTTTTCCGCAATGTTTTCCGATGCCATTATCTTGTAGGGCGTAAGAAGCGTCATTGCATGATGGGTTAAACTTTTTTTTCTATTTTTAATGATAAAGTAGAAGAAATTAGACACTTTTATTGACGTTGCTCTGTTGTATATCTTTATGGCTTATCTCACTTTAGCTCATCTTAAGGTTTACGAACTGAGAATGAAAACACCACTTTCTAGCCATACGAAATGCATCAAATTACACACACTTGTAAATACGCTTCACATAAGTAGATTCACCAGGCCGGATTTCAAGATTATGCTTGAAGAAGAAAATAATTTACAAATATTATTTTACTCTATTTTCATATACAAGGGAGGTAATTTTGAACATTTTTGTCAAATATTTCCATAAGTATACATAAATTCAAAATTCTAAACCATACAAAATGCTTATATTTGCATTTGGAATGGAAATGTAACACAGATTAGGAATTACTGGCACTTTTCAAATTTCGCCTCTGGCTCTGCATTTCATTCTCAGTTCGTAAACCTTAACACCTTTATGGATAAACACGTTGATCTGGATTATTTCAGAGTAATATAGGAGCAGTCATAAACCAGTTCTGCCATCTAAAAAGTGAGAGAGTGATATTTTCTTTTCCAAACGAACATCGGTTTCTTCATTTTTAAACAAGACAGACTGATCACATTAAAATTTTATTGCCGTTTCTCTGTAGTGAATATTTTCATTGCTCATCTTAACACCTTTATTGATAAACAGACTGATCTGGATTGTTTCATAAAAAGGAACAGTCATAGAAGAACAAGAACAAGAACAAAAGTTAATTGATTTAGACTTGAACAAATATGTTCATCGTAGTGAATACAAAAATACATACATACAAGTAATAATGGCATTGACAATGTTTGAAAATGGAAATAAAATATGTAAAGTTTCGACAGTTTTAAAAAAACCCGAGTCATCTGAGAAAGGATAAGGTATGTAAGTCTCGTCACTTGACCTACAAGAATTTATATCAATTTGCATAATTCATTACCAGACAGCAAAATTTTGGATTGGGCCAATTTGAAAAGGTTTGCAAACGGCATTTTAAGTTCATGAAATTTTAAAAGTTCATAGTATTTTTGGTTAGAAAACATTGTGGATAATGAAGAAATTGCTTGTCACAAGCAATTTCTTCATTATCCACAATATTTTCCACAGCCTTTGTCATGTGGGACGTTAAAAAGCGCCACTGTGTGGAAATGGGATAATTCATGGAACAATGGCACTACTGTTAGTCCAGTGATGATGTGATGTGATGATTATTATGGCACATGTTTACAATTTTACCCACGCAAAGAAAGGAAATATATGTTTAATTTTCGATACAATTTTGCATGCGTTGGTCGAATCTTCAAGAGTTTAAAATGCCATTTTTCCTGGATCCAAGACCATACGAGCTGTCTCATTTTAAGATAAAATACTAGAAACTAAATGCCCTTTTTTCCAGCTTATCATACGGCATTTAAGCTTATCTTGACACAATTCAGGTGCTCGTTTTTGTGGTATTTTGTTTGCATAACACACACTCATCATAGCCATGCTAAAAGGATTGCCAATTCAGATTGAGTTATTGACTAACCCAATTCAAGGGCGGATCTAGGGATGGGGTCAGGGGGTCATGACCCCCCCCCCCCTGGAATTGGCCGAAAATTGAATTTTGACTATATAACTTCTTATTAAATGTCATCACGGGAAGAAAAGAAGGAAAAAGTTGGTCAGGATCTAACGAAAGTCGTGATAGTATATGAGACCCAAACAGAGACCCATGAGAAAATGCGTATATGAACGTATATAAACGTAATCTGATCAAATACCTATTTGTTCTGAAATAGGATCTTTATGGCATGTAGCAACTACAATGTATGCCTATATTATATACTGCGTAAAAAAAGTTTAGCACGCTCGGAAAATGTTGGTTCCCAGTTAAAAACTATAGCGAAATCCTTAAAAGGAAAACATTGTTTTAATTGTGCATTCATTTTGCTGACGTTTCCTGAAAATTTTGAGACAAAACTCTTAAACGTTAACTTGATATCTTACGTTAAAGTGAATAGGGGTCAGACATCGAAAGTCAGCCAAATTTCAATATCGGGTAAATTCACCAGAAGTTGCTTTGATCGTCATAAAACGGCTTGCAATGCTGCAGGCAGGCTTTCTGGCTAAACATAGGGGAATCCCGCCCCATTGAGGACGCTCAAAGTCAAGGACGTTACAGACGTCATGGCTTTCGCTAGCCTGGCCTCCCAAATGACATGTACAAGGTGATACGTCTGTAAACACTAAATAGGACATCACTCCAATGTCTCCTGGTTCAATAGCAACGTGTCCATACCCACTGACGTATTGCCTGCCGATGCCTCAACGTCATAGGCGTAAGGTCGGCAGGCTTTGATGCAAGCTGCACAGGAACTATTCCGGACAGTCTCGTCAGTAACTGTAGTGCCTTTGACGTCCCAGAGGAGTCGGGCTAACTTCCTACTAGACGGACATCTGTTACGTCGTCAGGACGTCACAATGAAACTATCCTCTCTAAACGTCGTTTTACGCGATCTGTAAGATTTATGTTGATCATTCGCGACCAAACCTGCATCAATTCTGTACCGTGGGCGTCTGATTGTCGATTTATACCTTTTGAAATGCAAAGCGACACCTCTAACGGGCATGCCTCATTGTGAGCATGCTAAGAGCTCTCTGACGTTGATCTAACGTCATTAGTTTTCGCCTTCCAATTATCGATTTAAAAGAATTTGTAACAGTTAAATTGATTGTGCTAAAAGATCTGTGTAATCGTGCGTTTTGGACAAGCTGGACAATATTGATGACACTGCACACGTGACGCACGTGACTTTTGCTTATCAGGGTTTTGTCAAATATCCTTACAGTTCATTCCACACACGCGCTGTATGTGGGATGGTTGTCAATCGGGACAACTTCACAGCATAAAACAATTTTTATTTAATAATCAGATACTGAAAAAATAATTTGTTTCAAAACTTGCTAAACTTTTTTTGCACAGTATATAATAATTGTCGCTAATAGGGTGCGTTCCATATTCTGTTCTAACCATTTCTAAGACGTAACGTCAAAAGTTGCGGACCAACGTTGTAACACGCATATCGACCGTTTTCCGACGTTAACGTTACGCGAAGGTGTAAAGAAAGTTATAACTTTCCCCAAAACATGAGAAATGACAAATTTTCAATGTTGGAATTGAAGCGGAGAAAGAAAACAAGAAATGGTGATAGCGTGACCGAAAAATTGGCAGGTGATATTTATACTATTACATCGGTACTAGACAATTACTCTTACAATGACCTTAAACCCATTCTCAGTCTACCCAAATCATTAGCAAAAACAGATATCAGTGCCCCATGTAGTGATCAAAGACTTGGTACGTGTTTACATGAACTTAGATTACTCAAGAACCAACTGACTCAGTGTCAAGCAGACATTTTAAACCTAAAACAGGACAAAAATGAGCTGCAAAAATCATTTGGCGAAGGGTTAAAAAATGTCAATTCTGAGATAAATAGACTTAAGCGTGAATTTACCGAAGAGTTGGAGATAATAAAATGCCATGTACAACACATTGATGACGAGAAGAGTTCGGGTGTTGTTAGTCTGAAAAATCAGATGAGGCTTATAAGTAATGACATAGAACAAAGTAAAATGAGTGCTGAAAATGAAATAAAAATTGTGTATGACAAAATTTCTACTGTCAGTAAAAAGGTCGATAGTCATTTTGGTAAACTTGATTCCCGTGTCAGTGACCTAAATAGATTGTATCGTCGGCAACAGTCTACATCCGATACAAACAGTAATAGTAACGTCATCATAAATGCAACAAACAGCGAAAGAAGGGATTCGTTGGAGAAAGAGGATCGCTCTTACCGCGATGTGTTGACACCTCATGAATCGAGCGTGAGGTCAAATTCCAGATCACCCGTACGAGGCCAGATTAACGGAACTAACACTACTTCCTCACATGATCTCCCAGTTAATCACGTAAATACCGTGCAGTCACGTGATGTGTCCAATAGATCAAATGAAAATAATCTCCGTTATGATAATCGTGCACGTGATAAAAGTGTTGTGACGTCAGCAGATCAAACCGGTACAAATGTACCCAATCAAACATATCGGCCAAATCCCGAACGAATGACTAATAACAATCGAACCACTGCCGTTGGTAACAAACAGAATAATGATAAACCTGTGAGCAATAACAATACTAATAACATTTCACAAAGTAACGATAATCCGGGCGAGGATGATGGTGAAGGCGATTTTACAGAATTCGTCGTCAAAAGAACCAAGCGGTTCTATGTCGGTGGGTTTAAATCCACAATTACTGTACCCAGACTCAAGGGCTATGTGAATAGTAAGGATAAGGGAATTAAAGTCACAATGGTACGCATATTTCCCAGTCGATATGGTCGGTCAGTCGTCATTCGTTTAAATGTCGAGTCTCCAAACTCTAACAGGCTTACCGAGTTGGGATTCTGGCCCAAGGGTGTAACCTGTAGACCTTGGATGACCAAAAATGCTTATCAAAAACAATTCAATGATAAACAAGTCAATGAAAATGCTGATGATAAAGCAAATGATGATTATGATATCAGCGAAGATGTGTATTCTCACAATCGAAATCGTCGTACGAGAGGTAACCATGATCGTGCGAGCGATAATCGTACTTACGACAATCGTAGTTACGATGATCGTGCTTGCGATCGTGGAGACAGTCGTGACTGGGGTCATCGATATGGCCAGGGATATGGCGGTGGTGGTGGTCGTGGCTACGATGGTGGCCGTGGTCGTACGAGCGATAATCGTACCTACGACAAGCGTGGCTACGATGATCGTGCTTGCGATCGCGGCGGCGGTCGGGACTGGGATCGCCAGTATAGCCGGGGGTATGTCCGTGGTGATGTTGATGATCGCAATTACGATTCATATTCACGTCAGAGTGGTAGTAGCAGTAATAATCAAAGTTATAATGTATAATTTTGTACACATAGTCTACTTGTTTTTCTGTCTTTTAATAATGTCTGAAATTAAAATTTGTACTTGGAACGCCACTGGGCTAATGTCCAGTGCCTACTATCTTAGTGAATTGCTTGATCAACAATCAATTGATGTCGTCGGTATTTCAGAACACTGGCTTTTCCCATGCGATGTTCATTTTCTGAATAGCATACACCCAAACTTTAACGGTTTGGGTGTATGTAATTCAGATCTGAGCATCTACAGTAGTCGAAGAGTGGGTAAAGGTGGTGTTGCACTTTTATGGAGAAAGAATTTTAATCATATTATAACACCACTGTGTATCGATAGTGATCGGATAATTGGCATACAGCTACAAAAGTCACGTGACGATTTCGTTTATATTCTGCAGGTATATTTACCGAGTGTTAATCATGGTGTTGAGAAATACCGTAGTTTTATTGAATCTTTGTATGATCTTGTTTGTATGTACTCACAATTAGGTAGAGTTGTTTTAATGGGTGATTTTAATGCCCACCTCAACGGCAATACATTTATTAAGCAAATTGATCATAGAGGTTACGCTTTAAGTGAATTAACTTCTTTGCTCAATCTAATTGTATTAACAACTTTACCTTTTTGTACTGGGGCTGATAGTAGCTTTGTGTCTTATGATAGGAGTTGTCGCTCTTTGATTGACCATGTAATTGTATCTTGTGATTTGTTATGGGACATTACTTATTGTCACATACTTGACGATCATTGTCTAAATGTGTCATCACATCGACCTGTGATATTTCATTTAAAGTTTCCGGAGACTCATTTTTCCGATAACTTTGTTGATAATAGCACAGATCGGATATCATGGAAAAAAGTTTCAGAGCAAGAGGCTCGTAACTATGCCAATGTTTTGTCAGAAAATCTCAAGGGTATGGACATTGAAAATCCTGATAAGGAAAATAACATTTTTATTGATAATTTATATGATCATATAGTAAACAATATTCTTTCAGCGTCTGAAATTTGTCTGCCTCGTTCTCGTTTCAATCACTTTTTGAAGCCATATTGGTCTGCCAGACTCAAGCAACACCATGCACTTATGAGACAGAAACGCAGAGTGTGGATTGAGTTTGGCAGGCCTCGAGGGTCGCAATTTATTAGCTTTAGGGAATACAAAAATGCCAAAAAATTATTTCGTAAATTGCACCGCAATTGTTGTTTTGAATTTCTACAAAAAATTAATGAGGATATTGACAATGCATGTAATATTGATAGCTCACTGTTTTGGCGACTATTCAATTCAAAAAATAAAAGTAAGAAATTAAACAGTCAGAGTAGCGGTATCAAATTCAGCGGTTCGCTCGTACGCGATCCTGATCAGATTTGCAAAGAGTGGGGTCGGCATTTTGAAACCCTTTATTCTGACACTGAGTGTGATCATTACGATAAACAACATTTTCAAACAGTTACTGATCAGGTTAGTCACCTTAAAAGTATGCCGTCTGATCCTGACGTCGATCACATTTTTCCGGAAGAATTAACTGCCGCTTTAGCTCTAATGAAGTCCGGAAAAATGTGTGGGTATGATAAGGTGTATACCGAGCATATAACCCATGGTGGGTCTACACTGTTACATTATTTAAAAGTTTTGTTTGATTTAATGTACCAAGAATCACATGTACCTAGAAACTTAAAATTGGGTATTATTATCACTTTGTATAAGGGGGGAGGTAAACCCAAATGCGATTCTAATAGCTATAGAGCCATCACATTATCGTCCTCAATTTTGAAATTATATGAACACGTTATTTTGAATCGTTTGCAAAAATCTGTAGTTACCCCAATTCACAAATTGCAAGGCGGTTTTCAGCCGAAAATGGGATGTACTATGACTTCGTTTATACTCAGTGAAAGTATTGCAATATGTAAAGAGTTAAACAGTCGTTTATATTCGTGTTTTTTAGATGCCCGACAGGCTTTTGACCGCGTGTGGCACGATGGTCTCTTTTACAAACTTTATAATGAATTTGGAGTGCCAAGCATACTTTTAAAAGCAATTATTGCTCTACATAGCGATATGAGTAGCAGAGTTCTTCATAACAGTTTCATGTCTGACTGGTTCCCAATTAAACAGGGTACCAGACAGGGAGGGGTTATCTCCCCTTTTCTCTATCTCATCTACATCAATTCATTGATAGAATTACTAGTTACCAGTAACTTAGGTTTTCAAGTAAACGGTAAACAATTTTGTTCCCCGTCTTTTGCAGATGACATGACCCTTCTAGCTTTGTCTAGGTATGCCCTCCAGTCTATGATAAACATATGCTATGACTATTCCTGTACTTGGAGATTTCAATACAACCCTGTCAAATGTGCCATAGTAACCTTTAATGAAACAAAAAATTCATATAGATACCGTCCAAAACTCTGGAAGATAGGCGATGATTGTATTGAGGAAAAAGAAGATTATACCCATCTCGGCGCTTATTACCATAAGTATGGTAAACCATCTATCTACGTAAAATACATTGACAGAAAACTTAGAGGCTCTTTTTTCGGACTTATTAAAGATGGATTGTATAAAAATGGTCTTAACCCACTTACTAGTTACAAAATTTATGAATCTATTGTTATTCCAAGAGCTTTATTTGGGTGTGAACTTTTGCCATTGCTTTCTGAGCGAGATGGTTTGTCCTTAGAAAGGTCCCATAGATTGTGTCTCAAACAGATGCAGGGATTGAACATAAGATCAAGAACAGACACTGTACTTGGTCTTATCAGTTCTCTCCCGATTGAAAGTCAGCTCCATAAGAGAAAATTGACATTCCTTGGACAACTTTGTCGCTTAGAAAGACACTGCGCTGTGAAAGAAATGTTTTTTATTCGTTTATGTGCTGTTCTTAATGGTAATTCCGTTTCAGGTTTTATTTCTGACATTGAAACGCTTTTACGCAAATACGGTTTATACCAAATTTTATTAGAGTATAGTCGTAATGCTTCATTTCCCTCCAAGTTTGTTTGGAAAAAGATACTTAGTGAAAAGGTGTCGCACCATTTTATTAGTGAATGGGATGTTAGAACTTCTTCTCCTGAGTTTGTTATATACAGAAAAATTCAACCAGATTTTAAAATCAACACTCTTTGGAATTATGCAAAACGTCATCCCAGGGCACTACATGCTTGTTTTTCTGTGGCTCAGCTGATTGTTTATCTGTCACACTCTGAGCCTGTTTGTTCACGTTGCGGTGACAGTAACATTCGGACGAGTCTTACAGAGCACATATTAACTAATTGTGAAAAAATGAAAACATGTTCGTTAACATTCATACATAAAATCAGACAATGTTTCTCTGTAGATGTTGTACAATTTCTTTTTGCCGCTAGTTCGGTCGATTACTTATATGCTTTGTTTGGTATAAATGACCAATTCTACAATGTCCTAGGTGACAATCACACATCTTTTTATCACCATGTATTATGGTTTTTGCATAGAGTATGGTTGTTCTACTGTAAGCCACCATAATATTTCGTTTTCCTTTTCCCAAAGAAGGCATGCGTTAAGAGCCAAAAGAGATAATTGCAAAGGAAGCAGTGAGTGAAACGAATAAATTCCTGTCTACAGGTATTTGTTCTTTTCCCTCAATGCTTTTTGAGCTAAATTATACAAGTATCCATTGTATTTTAAATCGCTGACTGAACTGACAAAAATGTTGCTTTTGGAGAGGGTTCATGTAACTTATGATAACAATATAATGTTTGTCTACGAATTCAATCTGTATGATTGTTAACATTGTATAATATATATGATTATTTAGCCATTAGACATATGTTTATCATTTCGTTTCGGATAAGCAGTTGCACTAAAATGGCAATACTTTTTTTCAAATGTAAGCATAATATACGTATTGAATCACGTGCAAGTATTAGAAAGTAAATATTAGAAAACATCGTCGGGAGATCAGTTTCGTCGAAACAAGTCTTCTGTCCTTTCGATGTTTTCTTTTACTCTCCAAATAGATTCCAGCGTTAGTGGAATAATATTAAGTACACTGCTTGTACACACATGTATACTTTTTCTATTCTGTCTGCCTTTCTGTTTGTATATTTTTCTCTCCTGTTTGTATATCTTCTTTCAATTGTTTGACATATTTGTAACCACTTGTTCATATATGAGAATCTTCAGTATTGGAGGAAATAAAGATATAATAATAATAATAATGTCCCAAAATTTTTTATATTGATTTCTAATCGCTATTGGAAAAATAAATTAGATTTAAAAATTAGACATACCGAAAAAATCAACATGACGTCAAATCGTCAAAAACGCGTTTTTGTGACATTTTTAAGACGCTACATCACACTCTATATCTTCGCTAGTTGAAGAGATATTGACAAATGCATTTATTTTTTCAAATTTTATCCGAGATGTATGTCGAAAATCAATTCAAATTCAAAATATTTTGATTTTCTTAGAAAAAAAAGCTATATATGAAAAAATCACCCTTGCATTTGGGACCGTTTTAGTGAAAATGTGACATTTTTAAGACGCTACAAACACAATAAAATAATGATTTTCTTCAACTCCAATCAAGACAAAAAATTAACTACAAAAACTAGAGCTCAGATGTATGTCCCAAAATTTTTTTATATTGATTTCTAATCGCTATTGGAAAAATAAATTAGATTTAAAAATTAGACATACCGAAAAAATCAACATGACGTCAAATCGTCAAAAACGCGTTTTTGTGACATTTTTAAGACGCTACATCACACTCTATATCTTCGCTAGTTGAAGAGATATTGACAAATGCATTTATTTTTTCAAATTTTATCCGAGATGTATGTCGAAAATCAATTCAAATTCAAAATATTTTGATTTTCTTAGAAAAAAAGCTATATATGAAAAAATCACCCTTGCATTTGGGACCGTTTTAGTGAAAATGTGACATTTTTAAGACGCTACAAACACAATAAAATAATGATTTTCTTCAACTCCAATCAAGACAAAAAATTAACTACAAAAACTAGAGCTCAGATGTATGTCCCAATTTTTTTTACATTGATTTCTAATCGCTATTGGAAAAATAAATTAGATTTAAAAATTAGACATACCGAAAAAATGACGTTTTTTTAACAGCGTGACGCTACTTATCTCTTTCTTTCCATTCCTCCATAGTTTGTTTACACCATCCAACTGCCGTAAGATTTACGCTATATCTTCTGTGACATCACTGACGTAATTTGCCAAAGTTTGTGCGCTTTAAAAAGTCTTACTTTTTATTCTATTGGGATTCTCGCGAGTTTGTTTGGTAATTTCTGTTACACGTGACGACGTCATTTTCTGCGTCAGAGTTTATTTATTTTGTTTATCAAATTGTCTGTAACCAAACAATGTTGAAAATCGACATATATTAATAAATTACAATTCAATATCTTTTATATGATACCAAATACATGTGTGTTTCTCAAATAAAAATAACAAATATGCGGTTTTAAACAGAAGTGCATAGCCAATTTTGGCTTGGTCCGCAACTTTTGACGTTACGTCTAATCATTAATCAAACTGTATAATAAACATCAATAATGCTGACAGATATCGGCGAATTATCCATTTTAAGAACGATAAATATGAAAAATGTACAACACCAAGCATGTGTTCAAAGTTTTTTTATACTGGCATGTAGAGTTTGGTAGGCGTTTAGACCCTCCTCCGGAACAGTAAGTTCCGAAACATTGCGACCGACTTCGATTGGCATTATGGCTCGAGTTATTGCACGCTATCGCTCCAATCGGACACCAAGGGCCCGTTTTACTAACAGACTTACGAACATTTTTTAAACAACAACAAATCTGATTGGCCGAATAATTACTGTTATTATTTCTCTTTCAATCAGATGTGTTGTTACAAGGTTTTTGCAAAAATCTATGTTAGTAAAACGCGGCCCAATAGTACGAGCTATTTGACGTCATTTCCGCAGCTATAGTCCGACCAACGGAACAACTGTGGTCAGACCATCGGAGCGATTATCATTTGGAACTCCTCGGATAAACAGCGGACAAATCAGTGTCAAGTAAACAAAGATATTATTAGCTGACACAAAGGGGCGAACTTAATAAATAGAACAGCGCTGGTTCCCAACGATAGCCCGAGCTATAATCTGATTCGAAGTCAGCCTTGGACAGAATACTTGGAACAGAAACGTACAGCCCAATGGAACACGCCGGAAATGAATGATAAGACTCGTAGGCGATATTTCAATGCTTGTCGTGAACATAAAAATGTACAAATACCACGGGAATATGAATGTAACAGTAAATTGCATTTAGTTTGATATCGGCTTAATGGGACGCTGACTGTCGTTTTAATTGATCTTAACTCAGATCTATTACCAAGCAAAAATCTGAGACTGGTCCAAATTGAATATTAGAGATAATTGTCGCTAAATGAATGATTGGACTGGCGTGCCAGATTTCAATGCTTGTCGGGAACACAAAAACATGAAAATGCCATGGGAATATGAATGTAATCGAAAAATGCATTAGTTTGGTAACGATTTAATGGGACGCTCGATTTAGGGCAGTCCAATTGAAAGCTGCTACCGACGACAGAATGGATATTACTAAAGGTAAAGTTTACGAATAATATAGTACAAAAACACTTGAGACAAAAGAAGAAATGCTGATTATCCACAGCAACTTGATTTGTTTCAATGTTTTCCAAGTTTATTCTTTGAAGGACGTCAACACCAGGGTTTGTTATAAAAAGGGTTAACCCAGATATTGATGCTTTCTAACGAAAACCCCGTAACCGCAGCTTAGCACAAGCTGCAGTTATGATGCTTTCGTTGAAAAGCAGCTATATATCAGCACACAACAAAATCTGAGATTGATCCAAATCGAATATTAGAGATAATTGTCGCTTAACGAGTTATTAGACTCGCATGCCAGATTTCAATGCTTGTCGGGAACACAAAATATGAAAATACCATGGGAATATGAATGTAATTGAAAAAAATGCATTAGTTATTTAATAGGAAGCTGATGTTTTAATTTATCTTTACCAATATCTATTTACAAACAACAAAGTCAAAGATTGCTCCAATGTGAAGACCCATGCCACTCTTGTTTCATTATGAAGAAATATGATTGTTGATTAACAAATTGTAGGTAAATGTTACATAATTGTAAACTCCATAAGATGGAAAAATTAAAGATTGAAGTCTGACATTGAATGCGCTTTCAATTACCGACTTAAAATATACTACTCAAAATTTGCTAAGGATCACTTTTTCAAATGTTGATAATTTGTATACAAAACTCCCATCCAATGAGCAAAATGGTTTAAATGTTAGAGTAATGATGTCTGAATACGACTCAAAGACGATTGTTCTGTTTAAATCCTCACATCGAAAGTTTCGTGGCTTAGAAAAAGGGTATCCCTAAAAATGAAAATGTTCATAGATAGGCCAAAATTTACAACTTTTTTCAGAAATTTGAAGTATTCGATATTTGATGCTCTTTCAACATTTTAAGCACTATTGCAGTATTCTGTGGCCTTTTAATTGTCTGAAAGATTTTCTTAGCAATATCTAACTGTTCGCATGGGCACAGAGTCCAATACAACTTTAAGTGTATCTTAAATCTCATGCATTCTCCATGTTGCATATTGTTGAGTTTGAATTTGGACCATTGGTAGATATCTGATGTCTCTCATGAGTTTTGAGTTTTTAACAATGGCATATCGGTAAATCAAATGCATAGAATTGGTTATAAGCCCACCAGCGATCTGTTTGAAAACCATAATAATGATAATAAATTCTTCCATAAGTAATGTTAAGGTGGAGTTAGACTGAAAATATACTGAATGAACCCACTGAAAGATAAAAACACCTTTTGTGCACGCATGCCTTTCCTCGACGCATATATTTTTGGTAGCATCCAATGAACGACCATGTGATGAAACTGAACACAGTCAGTAAACCCGACCATAGATTATGTTCACCGGCATCTATTGAAATTGCAAAAAAAAATTCATACGGAAACTCATTGAAGGCTTCTGAGGAGACTTCTAAATCCAACACATGCATAGAAAATTGATAAGAATAGCCGTAGCAGACATGAGAAACTTTTAGCCTTCAGCTGTATGTGATTATGGGGAAATGCTGACCCACATGCTCTTGGTAACTAAACTCAGATTGGTGAACATTATCTAGGATGAGAGCTTAGATACTGAAGAGAGGATTAAGCATAATTTGTAAGCGATTCGGTCGGTATATATCAACAAAAACGCCGATTTCCAAAAAAAAGGTACGTCAATGACGTCATTCATGTAACCGATACTACAAGGTGTGGCACTCTAGCCCAATATTTAGCCATGGATTGTGCTATTTAAGCATTAAATGGTCCATATGTCAATATTCAAACATTCTGTGCGAATGCAGGATATGTTTTGAAGACTTTGGACACGATGGTTAATGGGGTCCCGGAATCTGCCTTTCAACACCAGAAAACGCAGATGAAACCTTCCATATCATCTTAAAGGATAGAAGGATTGTCACCCGTAGACGTTATGCTATGTTATGTAGTTTTTGCAAAGAAATACTGGACAACTCGTGTTATGAACAACAATCTGAAATTTTGCCATATCTATGGAAACATTCATTTTTAAGGGTACCTCTTTTCTTTGCCTCGTGACTGTTTTATCCAAAGAACCTCAACATGTAGACCTACAAAATCATATTCATAAATGGTTAATCTACCAAGCAAACCAATTTACAGGTTAGTATTAGAAATCGTTTAAGAAATATCAATGTTTCAAAAAGTGATCCTTAGCAAATTTTGAGTAGTATATTTGTTATTTATGACTATCTAATTTGTTGGAAGTTAAGCTTTGGAAATCGACCGAGTTAATCAAATTTCATCTATTGGCGTTTTACCAAAGAAGAAAATGCTGTAGAAAACATTGTTGAAAATTAATAAATCGCTCGTTACAAGCAATTTCTTTATTTTCAACAATGTTTTCCAACCAGAAAGACAAATATACATATATATAAAATCACTTGAAATTGTCGTCTGCAGCATCTTTAAGTTCAGACCAGTCTCAAATTTTGCCGCCTGGTAAAAATTACATAATTACAAATATCTATTGGGTGGGAAACTAAAGATTAAATCTGACATGGAATGCGTTTACAATTACCGACAGAAAAATATTTGTTATTTATCAAGTTTGTTGGAATCGAGGCTTTGGAAAAAGATCAAGTTTATCTGAAATAAATGCCTTTCCTTAAACACCTGCTAAAATACAAAAACAACACAAAATAAACCGAAGACGATGTTGACAACGAAGCATGAAATTCCGGTATTTTCATATTTGCAGACAGAAAAGATAAAAAGAATCTTTTCACCTTTTTCCAAAAAAGTTGTTTAAACCTGAGTTTGTTTTTGGTACACCTGAAATTCATCATAACACTTCTCGTTTTTAATCCATCACCAGACGGCAAAATACATGTATATACATGTACTTGCTCAAATTAACAGATGCTGCAGACCACCATTTCAAATAGGACCAAAATAAATTTTACATACACGTTTAGTTTTTCGGGAAGAAAACGTTTTGGGAAATGAAGACATTTATTGTCATTTTGCCCAAAAGTTTGCAAGTCATCTATCTTAAGAAGCGTGAAAAGATTCATTGTGTGGTATTGGGTTAAAGTATCAATGTACATGCATGTATACATGTCGAAATAATTTTTTTCTTCTTTGTAAAAATGCGGAATGCCTGAAGATATTGTAAATGTTAGAGAATGGGGTTTTTAGTAACCCGTAATGTTTAGACCTTTAATCTATACGTGCTCACCTCTCGTCCTGTATGTTTTGATTTTTTTGTCATTTTTTTTAGCTAGGAGATTGAAAGGACTTTTAATCAGTAAATGATATAACCGTACAATATACGCGTATGATTTCTTTCAACCCCCCCCCCCCCCCCCCAAAAAAAAAGAAATGAAATGAGAAAAAAAAAAATGAAATGAGAATAATTGCCCGTATATGGGATATTATACTTTTTGGCATTGCTGCAATTGTATTCGCGAATAAATGGTATATAAATCAGTATATAAATAATTACAATAATAATCCGTAACTGAATGAGTTAATCACAATTATCATTGATTTACCATTCTAAGCCCGCATGATGTCGATACCATCAGGAAAAAAATCGTCACTTTTCAACGGAAATCTCGTAACTGCAGCTTGATTAAGCAGCAGTTACGAGGTTTTCGTTGAAAAACAGCGAAATGTAGATTTTCTATGACAGTCATGGAATTTTTATAGCTCACCCAATCTGCATTAGAGTTAATTTGATCAGCTACAATTAACTAATTAAATGTGTGTATTACTAAACCCTCATTTGAGAGAGCAGTTGGAGGCTTGGATTGGATGTTGTGGTAGTGCTGGTGAGAGAAATGCCAGGAACCTTCCTGTTTAGGAAACACTGTGGAAATGAAGAAATTGCTTGTCACAAGCCATTTCTTCATTCTCCACCATGGTTTTCGAAGCATTTATCTTGAGTGGCGTCAACAATAGTCAAAGAGTTATTTAAAGGATTTGGTTGAAAGGTCATTGCTATGCAGGATTTTACTGCCATAGAGTGTAGAATTAAATCAGTATGCATCTATACGCAGACTTAATCTTAACGGTCGACCAAAGTTCCCTGAATATTTTTAGGCTAAAATATGACAAGGGGCTAACCTTCTTACCAAATGATAATTTATACAACAGATTCAAGTCAAGTCATGTCAAAAGATGATATTTTCCCCACTTCTGAAAAAAGAGTTAACAATAAAAAACAACAACATAACACCGCCCTGCCCCCATTTAACCTCCTCCCCGAACAAGGGCCCAAATTCAAGTATCGTTCGATGCAACAAAGCACAATTCAATATGTCAAAGCGTAAAAATGTAACATTTTCTTCTTTTCCCTCCATGTTTTATAAGTATACTCTACTACGAACCCTCTTAATAAAAAGATATCTGGGTTTAATGTATGACATCCATTATTAGATACGAATAACTTTGTAAAAACTTAGGGCGTCATCCGTTGTCACGAATGACGCCCGGAAATTGACAAACGTACGTCATCGTTAATTTGCGTTGCCACGGATGAAATCCGAAATTGCACAAAATGTTTCGTATCTTAACCCTTTCCCAAACGATATTATTTCACTAAATTAGGGTGATACACTTCTAAAACTGCCACAAATGACAAAATTGATGTTATTAAAGATAGAATTTGTGTAAAATATGACGCATAAAATATTGAGACAAAAGGAGAAACTGCTGGTTATCAGCAGTTTCTTCTTTAGTTTCAATGTTTTCCCAGGCCTTTTCTTTTAGGGACGTCAAAACCAGGTCTTGTTTGGGAAAGGGTTAAGATGGATGGATTACCTTGACGGCAGATTTAAAAGTTATTTTTAAGTTTACAAAATGCCAATGAAAAAAGATATAACAAGCCTTTCGAGCCATTAGAAAAAAGAAAGATGGCTTTTGAAAATTGATTCCAAGATAAGCGAATTCCTGAGTCTGTGTTATCGAAGAGTCAGTGCAAAAAAGTGTAAGTGCATCCAAAATCGTATGTATTTACAATGGTTTTACTCTAAACCCTCGATTCGTGCTAATCCCTTCCCAAACAGAAATAATTTGAACTGTTCCAGTTTTTTTTTAAATGCTGCTGCTGACGACAAACTGTATGTTGATGAAAAATGATTCTTTTTTTTTTAAAGAAAATATTGAGACAAAAGAAGAAAATGCTGATAATCAGCATTTTCTTCTTTTGCCTAAATATTTTCCCAAACATTACCTATTGAGGTCAACAAAACCAGGCCCCGGTTTCTCGAAAAAACTTAAGTATATTCTCATGAAAACATGCTCAACTTCAAAGGGATACTCTCCAACGTTGAAGGATATTCGATTGAAGTTCACGTGTATTTCGTGTGATTTGAGTACGGTGCTCAGATTTGAGTCTGAGAACGTACTTAAGTTTTTTTTTTTGAGAAACTGGGACCAGGTCTTGCTTGGGAAAGGGTTTACCTGTTATCTTTTGACAGCATGCTTCTTGAAAAATTGTTGGGTAAATAATAGAATAAAATCTGTAGTTACGTGAATTTTTATGTTCGTTACCATGGGAACAGTTTTACTCTTTCTCAAGAAATGAATTACTTCGAAAAATCCGACGAAATAGGGAGAAAATGAGGAAATGGTTGCAATCATTTTCATTCCTTTTCGTCAAACAGTTTTTATGTTTGTTTGCTATTACATTTTAAAAACCAATTCTCCCTGTCGTCCATAATTATATTTCATTTGGTTCAGTCTATTAGTTGGCCATGTGGGAAAAGTTTAACATTTTCTCAAACAGCAAAAATATTTCACATGTTTGAAAAGTATTGCAGACGACAATTTGGTTGTTATTGAAATTGAAGCGTGGCTATTAGGATAGAACACATTGATGGGAAAGGACGAAATGCTGGTTACCAGCCATTCGTCGGTGTAAATGCAAAACCTTGTATGTCGATTCTTGCGATGTCCAAAGTACAAACCTGTGTGCCAAGTTTAGACAATCCTCGCAGGTTTTGAGATATTTTTACTGGTCAGTATTAATGACACATTATTTGTGAACAATATGTCCGAATTTCAAGTAAAACATTTTAGTTTGAGAAAATTTATTACACTTTTTTCCCTCCCCTTTGAAATTTTCCAATAACGAGATACGAGGTTTTGCATTTACAACGACGAATTTCTTCTTTTCTCTCAATGTTTTCAGGTGCCATCTTTATTATTTAGGACGTCAAAAGCAGGCCTTGCTTTGGAATGATATAAATGGTTTTTGCACCTTCGCACATGCATCAGTGGTAATTTTGTAAAAACAAGAAGACCTTTAATGATTATTACGGTGGATAATCACGTGATACAACAAATTTAGAAAATCGTCGATAATTTTGTTTATACGAGACCGATATGAATTCGATTTGAAGCAGAGAAGGTGGACAGGCGTTACGCATTAGATAGACGTGGTGGATTTTGAAAAATCAGCTGATGAAAAAGTTATTAAAGATAAACCAAAATTTTGGTTGAACTTCAATAATAACTTTTTTATCAGTAGATTTTCTTTTTAAAATCCACCACGTCCAGCGTATTCCTGACATTTTGACTTTTTCTGCTTATAAGCTGATTTTTAAACAAATCCATGACGCCCCTCTTATGTGTGACGTCTGTCCACCGCCTCTGCTTCAAACCCAATTCGGTTCGGTCCCGTATTATCAAAATTATTGAATATTTTCTGAAATTGTTAAATCACGTGATTATCCACCGTGATATATAACCCTCACAAATAAAATATGAAAGGATATTAATAATCTTCGATAAAACGAGTGACCCTTTCCAAGGAACTCACGCTTTCGATTATAATGTTAAAAACATCGAAGGAAAAGAAGAAAATCACTTTCTTATTTTCCATTGAGATTTTGTACGTTATGAAATATTAAATCATGGAGAAACCAACAATCTGTGCCATCTCCATTCCAACAAAGTTTAAATTAGGACCATTTATTTGACATAGATTTAGAAAAGATTCAGTGCAGGAAATACTAACTTTCAACTTACACCGATTTCCCAAACATGACCCGATTTTGACGTTCCTAATAAAAATGGAAACATTAAAGGAAAAGGAGAAAATGCTGACAATCTGCATTTTCTTAGTTTGCATCAATAGTTCTTGCGCTTTATTGTATACAGATGCTTTCTTTGATAACATATTGTACTGAGTTGTAGGTCACGTAATGAATACACGTCTGTTCAGGTTCGATCCTTTATTACAACTGATTTCAAATTACAAAGTTGTTTACAAACACAAAGCTAATACGTAACGAACACACATAGCAACGTCAAAACAACGTACAAAATACGGGAACGTACACAAGACGCGGGAAAGACAAAACGACGTTAACGAGACGCGGGAAATACAAAACAACGTTATACAGCGTTCACGACATTCTCCGGGCAGCACAATGAATCAAAGGAATTGAAATTACACATGAATTACACATAAATTGAATTGAAATCCCTAGATCTACATGAATAATGTTAAGTGAAATATGAATGTGAAAGTTAATGGAATTAATGTTATCTTAAAATGTCTTAATCACAGTTAACTTATTCGGGTGAATGTCCTATATTGTCTTATTATCACAGAAATCAATGATTGTCTTATAATGTATCTTCACTCATAGATCGTCAGTCTTTACCACTGGTCTGTTTGTAGTACCGTTGCTCGTCCTTAAGTTCACTGCTCGATTATTCTGATTGTTTCTCATTTTGAATCCATACTCATGGTTCCGGTGAGTGTATGGTATATCACTGCGGATCTCATCCTCTATTTGGATCGTCACGGATGAATCGTTTTGCATACGCCCTCTCGTTGACGTAGACTTTGAGTTAGCCTTCGTTTTGTGCAGAGGAACGTTGTCTGGTAACGTATATTTGGATATCCTCAGCCCGCACAAATGCTTAGAATGTTTAATACGATCAGTTTCTTGTGGTTCACTGTGCATGATCGATGAAGATTGTTCATTCGTAGAAGAACCAAGCACGTGCTTATCGTTCAAGATTGGTTCTATTCGGCATTTTACTTTTCTTACAACAGTTCCTGCCATTTCCTTAAATCGTTTCCACAGCCCGTCGTACCACGGTACACGTTTTGCTTTCGGCTCTGGTTGATACTCTCGTAAGTAGCCTGTATTTTTGACAGCAGACTCGTCCATTTTGACTTTCGTTTCTGAATCACATGAACGCTCGTTCTCCTGGGAAGTGAATATGCTTATCACGTGGCTACTTGAATGATTAAGAATTGGTCCAGAGAGAAGATAGCCTATTTTCGACTTCACAGCAGTTGGTCCATTACCGCGAATTACTCTGTCTTCTACTATTTTCCAGTACTGATCCGCACCTATCAACAATGAAATCTCGAATTCACTTTCACTCGTCACTGGATGAGCTAGTTTAAGTCCTTTTAGATACGGAAGTTCCGCTGCACGGCTTTGTGCTCTCGTTTGTAGGGGCACGGCTATAGTCGGGAAAATAAGCACGTCCAGCTTCAGTTTCTCGTCACTATCTGTTATCAACTGAATTTCGGCACGGTCTAAATGCTGGTGTGTCCGGTCTTGTTCTTTACCACCGAATGCGGCTAACCGTACACTATCTGTTCCTCGTCGGGTAACATTCAATTCGTCGGCCAATTTCTGCGTGATGAAACTTCTCTGAGCGCCCTCGTCAAATAAAATGTTTGCGTACATACTGCAACTGCTACTCTGAACTTCTGCTACCGCCGTTTTCAATAATATGTCGGGCTTGTCATTGTTGGCGTACATCATCGCTGTTCCATGGGAATTAACATTGTTAGTCTGGAATGCTGGATTTTTTGCGCAAATGCTGGAATGATGCTTCTTATCGCAGAATCTACATGTTCTCTTGGATTGACATTCGGCTAACTGGTGGTTACCTAGACAGTTGAAACACAATTTGTTCTTTTTAACCTCGCCCATTCTCGACACGAAAGTTGCGAACTTTTTGCACTGGAAACTGCGATGATCCTCGTCACAGTACGCACACTTGATACTAGGTTTTGGACCCTTGTTTCGATCGACGTTGTCTTTCACTTCATTTTTTGCCCATGCATGGAATATAGCTGTCGCGTTTTGTGACTCTAACTCTACTTTATTGCACTGACCTGCCTCGAGTATGTTTATCTCCTTGTTGATAGCCTTTCTCAAACACGCCAACGTCCAGTCATTATTTTCATTTTCCCTAGCGATGTTTCGGCGTATTTCTCCGGGCAATTTCTCCAATAGTATGGGCACTAGCAGGCTTCCGTAAGTTTCTTGGCACTGATTTAATGACTCTAAACCTCGGATGTAACTCTCCATTCTGTCGTGGAAATTACGCAAACTGGGGATATTCAGGGATGGGGTAGGTAGTTGAAGTAAGGCTTGCATCGTAGACTGAATTATCTTGTGGGGCTGACCATACCGCTCACGTAGTAGGTCTACGGCTCTTGAATAATTGGCGTTTGTCAAGGAAAACCCTTCTATTGTCATGGCAGCTACTCCTTCTAGCTGGGATTTCAGGTAGCTGAACTTCTGTATTTCACTGAGGGTAGGGTTGTTGTGGACGCTTGTCTCGAAGATATCCCAAAACGTCTGCCACTGCAGGACACTACCATCAAACGTCGGGAGCACTAATTTTGGAAGTTTGTGACTCTGTGATGTGGAAGAATATAAAGAACCATTACTCACGGTTGGCTGATTATCCTCCCGAACAATTTCTCGTTGTTGGTTCACACTTGATTGTTGGCTAAGTTGATTCACTATCGAATCTGCTGACTCCAACTCCCGCTCGGTCGGTAGTCTATTCTGCTCTGGTAACTGGCTCGTTGCAGTCTCTGTCTGTTGGAACTCTTTTAATTTGTGTAGCCGAATACTAAGTTCCAGGGAATATTCGTCTGTCTCAACAATTTCGTCTTCCATCCCCTCCTCGTCCATAAGCGACAAAATCCTCTCGTTCAGCGTCTCTAGAATACTCCATTTCGCCTCGAGCGTTTCGTAAATTTTCGTGAATTCGGCTCCGCGTTTACCGAACTCCTTCGCCTCCTCGATTTTCTCAAGTAATTTAGTGGTAGTTTTACGATGCGCTGATCGCTGCACAATGAGTTTGCCCAACGTTGGCTTCGACATCTTGTCTTCTGTTTCTGTTTTGGTTCACGGCACCAAAATGTACTGAGTTGTAGGTCACGTAATGAATACACGTCTGTTCAGGTTCGATCCTTTATTACAACTGATTTCAAATTACAAAGTTGTTTACAAACACAAAGCTAATACGTAACGAACACACATAGCAACGTCAAAACAACGTACAAAATACGGGAACGTACACAAGACGCGGGAAAGACAAAACGACGTTAACGAGACGCGGGAAATACAAAACAACGTTATACAGCGTTCACGACACATATGTTTTGTCGACTGCAGCAGCTTAAATTTGGAACAGTCCTCCTTTTTGTCGTATGGGAAAGGGTTAACCCTTTTCCAAACGACAAAATATTAGGGTGGTCCAATTTAATATCTGCTGTAAATGACGCAATTGATTTTAAAAAGGAAGTGATTTGTGAGCAATATAACACAAAAAATATTGAGACAAAAGAAGAAACTGCTGGTTATCAGCAGTTTCTTCTTTTGTCTCAATGTTTTCTCGTGCGTTTTCTATTAGGGACGTCAAAAGCACGCCTTGTTTTGGAAAAGGTTAAATCAGGAAATGAATACTCATAACTAACACTAATTAACCATTTCCCAAACAACAGAATTTCAAACTGGTCCAGATTAAACATAATTTCAGACAACAAAATAAAGGGTATGAAAAATAAAACAGTAAATGTTAGAACAAAGAAAACATTCGTAGAAAATGATTAAATACTTGATTATATCAGTTTCTTCTTGTCTCTCAAATTCACCCTTTTGTTATCTTATATACGAGTAAAAGTAAAAACTAGGGACATTTTGGGCAAAATTAGCACTTATCGTACCTAATTTCTCAATATACTTATATCATATCAGAGCATATAATAATCGTATAATAACAAACACATCGGCGTTTCTATATTTCTATCCATCTCTTGCCCAATTCCAGTGTAATTTTGCTACACCCCATTTCTTTGTTGAAGCTGCTAATCTAGCATTTTTTACTTTCTACAAAAATGACAGACGAAAAAAGATTGAGAGGAAAACAGAGACAGTTAGGCAAGATCAGGGATAAATTTGATTTGAGTGAATTATTTCTAGGAACATGCTAGCAACATTAACGTGACTTTAAAACCAGTTAACATCGAGTTTACGGAGCTAATAGCAGGACTAGTTCAATTCAGGTAACAGATGCTTGTTTTACAAATACTCACCGGTTTATTTACAAATATTTCAGCAAGTTACGAAAGAATGGTTAAAAGCTGTTTGAAATGAATAATAACGAAATAGTAAAAATGTTTATGAGGGATTTACTAAAAGTGACATTTCACATTTATTTCATTTTTTAAAAGTATATCTTGATGCAAGGATTGTTTATTCTAATGCGTAGAAACGCTATCAGTTTTTAGCTCACCTGAGCACGAAGTGCTCGAGGGGAGCTATTGTGGTCACTCACCGTCCGTCGTCCGTCTGTCCGTCTGTCCGTCTGTCCGTCCACAATTTCTTCAAACATCTTCTTCTCCAAAACTAACAGGCCAATTTTGACCAAACTTGGCAGGAATGTTCCTTGAGTGACCCTTCTCAAAACTTGTTCGCGGATTTTTGATTCGTCAAAAAATGTGGGCGTGGCAGGGCTGGGCTTATTGCACTTAGAGAAATCCTAAGAAAATTCTTTAAAAATCAACCATTGTTCCAATTTGAACCAAACTTGGCAGAATTGTTCCTTGAGTGACCCTTCTCAAAACTTGTTCTCAGATTTTTTATTTGTCTAAAAACGTGGCCGTGGCAGGGAGAAAGGGGCTTTTCAGACTTAGAAAAACCATAAGAAAATTCTTTAAAAATCAACCATTGTTCCAATTTGAACCAAACTTGGCAGAATTGTTCCTTGAGTGACCCTTCTCAAAATTTGTTCTCAAATTTTTGATTCGTCAAAAAACGTAGCCGTGGCAGGGAGAAAGTGGCTTATCAGACTTATAAAAATCATAAGAAAATTCTTTAAAAATCAACCATTGTTCCAATTTGAACCAAACTTGGCAGAATTGTTCCTTGAGTGACCCTTCTCAAAACTTGTTCTCAAATTTTTGATTCGTCAAAAAACGTAGCTGTGGCAGGGAGAAAGGGGCTTATCAGACTTAGAAAAATCATAAGAAAATTCTTTAAAAATCAACCATTGTTCCAATTTGAACCAAACTTGGCAGAATTGTTTTCCTCGAGTGACCCTTCTTAAAACTTGTTCTCAAATTTTTGATTCATCAAAAAACGTAGCCGTGGCAGGGAGAAAGGGGCTTTTCAGACTTAGAAAAATCGTAAGAAAATTCTTAAAAAATCAACCATTGTTCCAATTTGAACCAAACTTGGCAGAATTGTTCCTTGAGTGACCCTTCTCAAAACTTGTTCTCAAATTTTTTATTCGTCTAAAAATGTAGCTGTGGCAGGGAGAAAGGGGCTTATCAGACTTAGAGAAATCATAAGAAAATTCTTTAAAAATTAACCATTGGGCCTATTTGAAGCAGACTTTGCAGGAATGTTCTTTGAGTCTCTCTTTTCAAAATTGATTCACAAATTTTTACATTTGTCAAAAAATGAGGGCGTGGCAGGGAGGAAGGTGCTTATCAGCCTTAGAGAAATCATAAGAAAATTCTTTAAAAATCAACCAATGGGCCAATTTGAACCAAACTTTGCAGAATTGTTCCTTGAGTGACCCTTTTCAACATTTGTTCATAAATTTATAGTTTCGTCAAAAAATGTGGGTGTGACAGGGTGGGGCTTATCTAACCAAGAGAAATTGTTAAAAAATTCTTCAAAAATCTTCTTCTCCTTAACCGTAGGGCCAATTAAAACCAAATTTGGCAGGAATGTTCCTTGGGTGACCCTTCTTAAGATTTCTTTGAGGATTTTTTATTCATCCAAAATTGTGGGCGTGGCAGGTCAGCATTTACCGGACTTGGAGAAATCATAAGAAAATTCTTTAAAAATCAGCCATTGGCCCAATTTGAACCACACTTGGCAGAAATGTTCCTTGGGTGACTCTTTTCAAAATTATTTCTCAAATTTTTTATTCGTCAGAAAAAATTGGGCGTGGCTTATCGGACTTACAGAAATCCCAAGAAAATTCTTTAAAAATCAACCATAGGCCCAATTTGAAGCAAACTTTACAGAAATGTACCTTGAGTGACCCTTTTCAAAATATGTTGGCAAATTTTGTATTGGTAAAAAAAGTGGGCGTGGCAGGGCGTGGCTTATCAGACTTAGAGAAATCATAAGAAAATTCTTTAAAAATCAAGCATTGGGTCAATTTGAAACAAATTTGGCAACGATGTTCCTTGAGTGACCCTTTTCAAAATTTGTTTGCAAATTTTTGATTCGTCAAAAAAAGTGGGCGTGTCTTAAACTTCTTTCAGGTGAGCGATATAGGGCCATTCTGGCCCTCTTGTTTTGAAGTTGTAATCTATAAATTCTATATAAATCTGAACTGTTGTCCACAACAATTTGTTTAATTTTAGCACAAAAATATGTATTTCTCGTAAACGGTTCAATATTTTGGCTTGAAATTTTCAGAATTTTCATAAGAAAACATGCCCTTTCAAATAGAATGAAAGTAAAATTTATGTGAAAATAATCGTGAAATGTCACCATGATTACCACTAACGACAGATAAGCTTACAAATGGACGAGCCATATCCTAGAATATTCATTTTCGATTCTGCGGACATACGTATAAAAAGAGAGTCAAGAAAATCCGAGTAAATTGTATTCAGTGGTAGGAAATACTTCGCAGAATGCAATCAGGATTGATCAGGCTAGTTGCAGTTAGCCTCTTATAACACTCCCCAGCAGGGATGTTTTATTACCCTAACTATGACCCCATAAAACCTTCATGCCATATTATCTCTCAAAGCCAGTACATCTAGGACCAAGCTGGAACGGCTATCTTAGAATTTCATCGGGCTTTCTTGAACCATTCCCCCAAAGAGGCCTGGTTTAATGTAGATAATGAAATAAGCTTTAAAAACATCATGACAAAGGAAAAGATGCTGGAAAACAGCATTTCACCATATAATTTCTGTGGAAAATGGTAAATACGTACATTCATTTCTGTTATTTTCAACATCTTTGAAACATGGACCAGTCCATTTTGCTAGATCTACTTGGGTTTTCCTTTTACTGAATGTTTTATCCCCCCCCCCCCCACACACACACCGGTGTCAGACAGTAGGTCTATTCTTTTTCCTTGGTGTTTTATTGATTCAAATGAGACAGAATGGTGAACATTCTTTGTCTCTCAGACTCTCATCTCAGTTCATGTATTTGAAAAAAAAACTGTAGTCATAAACTTTATTTCTGATTTATCTTGCGGGAAAAATGGTGTAGATATAATTCTTAAAAGTATTTAATAATATACATGTGGCAAAATTTAAGAACAGTTAAGATTAAGACTTAGTGGTTTGTTTTTAAGAAAAGTATACCTTTCCTACACAATTTTAGACCAGCATCTATAATACAACTGGTAGAGACGACGAAATAGTTGTTGACAGACAATATCATTTTTAGCTTCACTGGCCGAAGGCCAGCGGGGCTTATGTCATGGCCCTGTGTCCGTCGTGCGTCCGTGCGTCCGTCCGAGCGTCCGTCCGTGCGTAAACAATTTTCAAACATCTTCTTCTCCAAAACTACTGGACCAATTTCAGCCAAACTTCACACGAATCAACTTTGCATAAATCTCTACCAAATTCCTTCAAAAGAATAAAATCTGTGCAGAACTTGAATTTTAATTAATTTAATTGAATTAATTTTCGAGAAATCTTTAAAAATTCTTCTTCTCCAAAACTACTGGACCAATTTCAACCAAACTTCACAGAAAATTTTCATGCATGAATCTCTACCAAATTCCTTCAAAAGAATAAAATCCGTGCAGAACTTGAATTTTAATTCATTTAATTCATTTAAATTTTCGAAAAATGTTTAAAAATTCTTCTTCTCCAAAACTACTGGACCAATTTCAACCAAACTTCACAGAAATCTTTCTTGTATTAATCTCTTCTTGATTCCTTCAAAAAGATAAATTCTGTGTATAACTTAAATTTTAATCAATTTAATTGAATTAAATTTTCAAAAATCTTTAAAAATTCTTCTTCTCCAAAACTACTGGACCAATTTCAACCAAACTTCACAGAAATCTTCCTTGCATGAATCTCTACCAAATTCCTTCAAAATAATAAAATCCGCGCAGAACTTGAATTTTAATAAATTTAATTGATTTAAAATTTCGAAAAATGTTTAAAAAATTTTTTCCAAAACTACTGGACCAATTTCAACCAAACTTTACAGAAATGTTCCTTGCATGAATCTCTTCTTAATTCTCTCAAAAAAATAAATTCTGTGTAGAACTTAAATTTTGATTAATTAAATTAGAATCTAGATTAATTTTTTGAAAAATCTTCTTTTCCAAAACTATTGGACCAAATTTAACCAAACAAGAATCTTCCTTGCATGAATCTCCTTTAAATTCCTTAAAAAAATAATTTCCGTGCAGAACTTAAATTTTAATAAATTTAATTAAATTGAATTTTCGAATAATCGTTAAACAATCTTCTTCTCCAAAACTACAGGACCAATTTCAACCAAACTTTACAGGAATCTTCCTTGCGTGAATCTCCCCCAAATTCCTTCACGATCGGATGAAAAGCTTGGCCGCTGTGGGCTAGGCTTATTTTTCACTATATGAAACAGTGTAATTTTAACAAAATTTTAAAAACATTTCTGCTTCTTAATTACTTATTGGATTTCATTCTGGTGTAGCATGAATCTTTTTTGGATAGACCTCTATTGTATTCCTTGAAGAAGTTTGTAGTCTAAATGTCTAAAAGCCAGTGGAGCGATACAGGGCCATCTTGGCCCTCTTGTTATAACATACAGTAATAAAATATTGACAGAAAGGGAACACATGCTGAAGACCAGCACTTTTTCTATTACCCTTATTGTTTTCCCAAGACTTAACTATGAGTAATTAAAACAGATCTTGCTTGGAAATTTTTGGAAAGGGTTAAACAATGATTTTGGGAGAAATGAGTTGCCTTTTATTGTTTTTTTCTAGTGTAAAGGGCATTTTACCCTTTTCCAAACCGCAAAACTTTGAACTTTCTTATTTGTAGATGTAGATGATAAAACAGATGTTGATAAAGATTGGGCCTAGTTTCACAGAAATTATTTGAGACCTTAAAGAGGAAATTGCTAACCATCAACATTTTCTTCTTTTGTTTCTATGTTTTACCAAGTATGTCTATAAGGAACATCAAAACCACGTCTTGGTTCCGAAGGATTAAAGCATTCAGAATCAAGATCGGCTTATGCCTTAGTGAAGACAGTTGCAAAAAGTAATACAGACACTTTCTCAAATAACAAAATTTTAGGATGCTTCTGACAACAAATAGATGTCGAAAAAATAGAATATGTGAAAAATTATAACTCAGAAAACATTTAGACAAAAGCAGAAATTGCTGATGGTCCACAATTTTATCTTTTGCCTAGATGATTTCGCAGGCCTTTACTAATACAGGCGTCAAAACCAAGTCTCCTTTGGAATGAGATTAAGAAAGCATTGCAGATATTTATCAACCCTTAGCTGAACAGGATCCCTGTTCGTCTCATATTCCATAGGGGCTCTTTTACCAGATACAAGCCAGGATAACACAAGTAAACAAGTAAATGCTTCGCTTTCCAGAATGTTTTCTCCCCAGGAAGACCAGAAAATATATATGCAATTCCATTAATTTGAAATTATCGTCTGCAACATCTTTGGATTTTGATCTTAAATCTTGTCGTTTTGTGAAGGGTCAAAGTCATTTGGACATACAACAACAGTAAAAATTCCTCCATTTGCTTTGAAAAAATAATTCTGTACATTTTCTTAAAAAAAAAGGATAATAGCAAAGTGAATCTTTATCATCTAATCATTCAATAGCTAAATATAAAATATTTTTCTATACTAAGCCTTTTTAAAAGAAAATTAAATTTGTTTCATAGATCTATCTAGTTTCATACGTTTTCCAAAATTAAAGTATGATTAATTATTGGTACAGTGAAAATATAGTAAAAAAAGACAATAACATAAAAATGTAGTGCAGTAACAAAATACATTTTGCATAATTTTTATCAATTGATATTTCAAAACTCACCAGTTTGAAATTAGAATAACGTAATTCATTTATTACCTAGTCATTTTGCGAAGTTTTTTATATGAATTCTGTAAAATATGACTTTGTGTCCCTTTCTTTTCTTACAATGTTTTGCAACCAGAAAAGCTCTTGGTGTAAAATAATGATTGTGGTTCATCAGCAAATACACTTTCACTATATTGTGGTCAGTGTGTGGGTAATTTATTGCTCTCATGCTGGGTTTATTGACCATCAACATCTTGAATTACAGATAACCTGGTCAGGGCAATAAGAAACTATCTGTTAAAGCTACTATTTCCCAGATTTGGACCCAAAAATTGTCAAATACAAACGAAATGTACACTTTTTAAGCTTTATATGACCTGATTAAATGATTACGACAAACTATTGAAGCAACGACTCATTTTTTCGCAATTTGATACTAAATTCTTGAAGCGATGTCGAAAGTAGGTCAAAACAGTAGGACATGCGACTTTCTTAAATGACGTCACAACATACATGATGACGTCATATTGAAATTTAAGTATGAATCTCGTTTGAATCATGGTCCGCGCTGTATGCGCATGCGCAACAATTTGAAAATAATTCTAACCCCATCAGTGATGGGGTTGAATTTAGGCTTGGATTCTCCCTAAATTCAGCTATCTGTCTTGTAATTTCGGCTCATTCTCTGTCTGAATCGCTTATTATTAACCATCCCGAGGTGGTCAACACAAAAGTTTTGCATATTTTTTCAAAAAATTTCATTTTTTGCAATTAGACCATCTGTTACCGTCGCCCTTTAACAGGCCAGATAAAATGGAAAGAGATTTGCGAAGTATTTCCTAGCACTGTATTGACTGAATCATTTCTTGGAAAATGTTTATTTTAATGGGCCATTTAAACGAGTGCGGAATAAGTAACAGAAGGTATTCAGTACAGGTAATAGACATAGTTTGTTTTATTCCAGAAGTATTTACAAATATTATATAAATGCCGACAGAATGTGTCAAAGCTGTTGGAAATAGATGATAGTAAAATAGTGAAAAAACAAAATAGCAGGACGTTGCTTTTCAACGAAAACCTCGTAACTGCAGCTTGAAACAAGCTGCAGTTACGAGGTTTTCGTTGAAAAGCGACGAGTAATTGATCGGACAAGAAATATGCTAAAATATTGACGTAATACAGACAAACAGACTGACAAGAGTGCGGACGCATCAACACAGAAACAAGTTAATACGGGATTGCACCAGGGATATTATTTCTAGGCACTACTAATGCTAGTGGACCATTAAAAGATTTAATGTTAATAGTAAGGAGTTTGAAATTGGAGCTGTTCAGTTCAGGTAACAAAATTGATAATACTATCAGATAATCTTATTTTTCATAAATATTCTTGGGTGCTGAAGGAATTCAAGAAATATTTGTTGGAAAATTAGCAATTATATGTGATACAAGCATTTTATTTATTTCTCACAATATTTCTGACCGATTTAGTTCAGCTTTCCATCAATGCGAGCGCATTTTCCTACTTCGGGCCCGTAGGAACATGGGGGTGGGGTGGGGTTCAAGTCAAGGTTGTCCAAATTGCCAAATGTTCCATATTTAGCACTGAAAATTTATAGAAAATCCAATTTAGCCTCTCCAAAATTCAGACATTGGCCGGGATAGGGTTTGAGCCCCCCCCCCCCCCCCCCCCCTTCCCCAAAATACTATCGTTTGTCCGAAATGTCGTCACTCTAAACCGGATAAAATCGTTCCATATTAATTTCCTGATGTAAAGTAAGGTTAAGAGCTGTACGTGGAGTAGAATAAGAAAATGTATAGACAGAGCCAAGAAAAGGGCTGAAATTGATTGAAGAAATTATTTCTCGGAACATGTTAATATTAACGGACCGTAAAATCAGTTAACATTAAGTTTGTAGAGTTAATGGCTGGACTATTTTCTCTTTGAGTGTGAAATTTTACGGCTTATTCGAAAATATTTTCTCAACTGCTGAAATCATTGGAAAGAAAATTAAAAAATAAATTGTTGCATTTAACAAGCAATAATCTCATTTTCTTATAACGTTCCGAACACATTTCACTGTCTATTTCTCCATTTGTACTATAGCCCACGATAAATTACACGGCAGAGCATCCCATGCTAATCGACAGAGATGCTCTGCCGGTTCATTTATCTTCATCTCGTGTGAAATATAACTTGCAATTAATAATACCATTGGCTTTCTAAGATAAAGTAAGACTTATAACAGAAACATAAACAGATGGAATAATGAAGATGAGGGATACATTGAATTGAGGAAATTATTTCTTGGAATATGTTAATTTGTAACAGGCCATTAAAACCAGTTAGCGTAGAATGTTGAGATATTTTTCTTCTCGGGTAACAAAGAGACGCAATAGTATTACAAAAAGGATATAGAGACAGACAAGATAAGGGAAACATTTGATTGAGGAAATTATTTCTGGGAACATGTTAATTTGTAACGGGCCATTAAAACTAGTTAATGTTGAGAGTGGAGGATTTTCTCTTCTCAGGTAACAAAGACGCTTCTGTTAGTTTATTTTAGTCTATAAATATTTTTACGTGGTGATAGAATCGGTCATAGCAGTTATGTATAACCATTTCCAAAACGTTAAATAGAACAGTCTGTTTATAAGATGAAAAATGTGAAAGAAAAGGGAGAAAATGTAAAAAAAAATCATTTCCCACAATGTTTTCCCTCTAAAAGACCCCAAAATGTATATTTTAATTCACTTGAAACTTTTATCTGCACCATCTTTGAATTTGGACAGGTCTAAATTTTTGCCGTCTGGTAAAGGAATAATCCTTTCAAAAACGATCCCCGATTTTGACGTCTGTCACAGAAAAACATTGAAGAAACAAAAATCAAAATGCTAAGAATTTTTTGTTCGTCTCAATGTTTTCTTTGCATTGAATTCGAATTTTCATTCTGTGAGTAACATTGACTTGTGTCGTGTTCAGAGCGTTAATATGACAAAGCTGTTTTCGCCCCCTTTGGAAGGGATTAAGGTACCTTGTTTTAACCCATTACCAGATGGCAGGTCCAAATTCAAAGATGTTGCAGACGACAATTTCAAGTGAATGAAATTTTAACATGTTTTGGTCGTTCAGTGTAGAAAACATTATGGAAAATGAACAAATTGCTTGTTACAAGCATTTTCTTAATTTTCCACAAAGTTTTCCGAAGCCTTTATCTTATGGGGCGTCAAAAAGAGTCAACATGTGGTAATGGGTTAAAAAGTATTTGTTGTCAGTTTTTTTTTACATTCTGATGGCCCCCAGTAGGCGGTAAAAAGATCAGGTTCCAATTTCCGTTTCCTGTACGTGATTGTAAACTGAGCAAAAACTTTCTCAAATATTCAATTTGATGCTGGTCTGGATTAACTCATAGTTGAATGGGATTTGTTCCTTTTCAAAGTAAAACCGAGATTTGATGTAGCTCGAAGAAAACGTTTAGGAAAATATTGAGACAAAAGAAGAACATACCAGTTGGTTATCAGCACTTCCTCAGTATATTCTGCGTTATCGTATACACACATTCCATTTTCGTAAGATACATAACATGCATTTTTTTTTAAAAATTATGTATTGATGCCAAAATTGGTTATTCTAGTGCGTATAAATACATTTGCACGTTCAGATAAAAATAAAAGTAGGCCTAATATCTATGAAAAAATATCTGTGAAATGTCACTTTGAATTTGCAATCTGCAGCAGCTTTGAAACTGTAACGGTTGGAAAAATATGGAACCACGACTTTTGAATTTGTACTGTTCATTTTGGATTTTTAATGTGACAAACATTCTTAAAGCGACATTTCCCAGATATTTTTTAATGAATTTTACTTTTATTTTTATCTGAAAGAGCATTCTCATTTTCTTATGAAAATTCTGAAAAGTTCAAGCCAAAATATTGCACCGTTTACGAGAAATCATCTCAGACGTATAAGGAAATTCTGTCTCAACTTTAACCCTCTCCCAAACGGCAAAATTTTAAGGTGACCCTCTTCAAAAACTGCCACAATTGACAAAATAGACGCCATTGAAGATAGAATTTGTGTAAAATATGGCATAGAAAATATTGAGACAAAAGGAGAAACTGCTGGTCATCAGCAGTTTCTTCTTTTGTCGCAATGTTTTCCCAAGCTTATTCCACCAGGGACGTCAAAACCAGGTCTTGTTTGGGAGAGGGTTAAAGGCGTGTTTTCTCTTATCAGCTACAACTTTAAAAAACTGAAAGCATTTATACACGTTAGAATAACCATTCCTGGAATTAAGGCATACTACTTTTAAAAAGTGAAATGGGAATGTGATGTCCCTTTAAAATTGATGCGAGCAATGACGTCCGCGGACAGCTATTCTTTTTTTTGGTGTTATAGTATAAGCATAGGGACAAATTATTGAACAATCGAATAATTTGATTTTTTATCAACAAGACAAATAACGGATATCAATGGAGTGTTACCTAACCATTTCCTGAGCATTTAAAGGTTTTGACGTCAATAATGGGAAAGGTTAATTTGGAAACATGGAGAGTAAAGAAGAAAATGCTGAACATCAGCATTTTCTTCTTTTCTATCAATGCTTTCCATGCCATTATATTAAGCAAATCGCTCACAAGAAATAACACTTATTTTGTTGTCAATAATTGATTAATTTGTAATAGATGAGATGATTTGTTTACATCTTGTTATCAGTAAGATATTGACATTTTTGTCATTTTGGAGGTGGTTAAGGAAGCTTATGAGTAGATATGAGTGGATACTTAATGAGTTAGGAAGGGTCAAGTTGAAATGAGTACGTTCATTAACTATGGTCTAAACGATCAAATTTCACATCTTAAGCGATGAGAATTTCAGAAAACATTTAGAGAAAAGGAGAAAATGTTAATAGCCAGTATTGTCTTCTTTTTCATCAATATTTGTCTTGGTTCGACAAACACATTTTCTACACTTGGTAGAATATGTTTAGAAATATAGCATATTCTTTCCAATTTGGAGCATTGTATAAACCTTGGAACAATATCGCAAATGTTAATAAAGGTGCTGTTCGACAGATTGTCTTAATTTTTTCGCTCAAAGTTTTTACGCAAATGGACATTCAATAATGCATGTGCATTTAAAAGATGTGTGATTGAACCAGCAATTCTCATTTTGGCTTAATATTTCTATACTATTTCGTACAATATACAAAAAATCGTGATTTTCGTTTACATCAAATCTGTCGTCAACAGACAGCATCTTTCAAATTCAAATTGTCTAAAGTTTTGCCGTTTTGCAATTGGGTGACACGTTTGTTTTCGTTTTTTTTCAGGACATGAATAAGTGGATGAGTCGCTTTGCCATTCAGGACGTAAATAAACGTGGAGCGGCGTTTGCATTTTGGTGTTCATACAACAACAGTGATTGGTTATATACGACACACTGAGATGCTTACGTGTGCAGCGACACTCCTGATATTTTTTAGCTGAATTTGCGAGTTGGGAAAAAGCGAAAACAAAGTAATACGCACAGGCATACATTTATTTCATAACAAGTGTTGCTGTAGTAGCGATTCTATATACTTTTTGGACCAATGAAATTGCAGTATATTTTAAAATTTCGCCACTTTATTTTCGCATAAACGGGCTCTCGGCTAGTTCATGTGACGTCTATACATAGCCACGCCCCCGTCTCCAATGAACCGCTAGCTAACGAACACTAAGTCAGTTAGAGTCTGTATAGTAGATTGTACGTGATATAAACATTCAATGCGCTGCGCGTAGTTGAATGTTAATTTCGCGTAGAATCTACTATACAACCTCTTTCTAATACCAAGTAAATGCTTTGAAACAGATCAATTTATTGAAGACCCTTTTTCACAGAGCCATCTTTTTATAATGATGACGTGACAATTAAGTGGACTGAAGAGTAAACCAATATAAAAGCAAAAACAACAACATACAATACCATATGGTGATTACACAACAACGACAATTGAGTGATTCAGTAATTTAAAAACTCATAACTGAAAACAGAACAACAAAGGACATCTAAAATGGCGACCAACAATTTAACAATCACAGGATCTACTGTAAATATGTCGAGTAAGGTTGTACCAAACATAACTATTGAAGAATTGAACGCATACGAGACCAAGAAATTCATCGGCGTGCTGATATTCTGTGTTTTAGTCATGGTGATCGGGATTATCGGAAACGTGCTTGTGCTGGTTATTTACAAACTCAAATTTAAGCGATCCAGTGCTCGAACTTACATCCTAGCCCTGGCACTGGCGGACGTGTCGGTGTGCATAGTGGGGATACCGTACCATGTGCTGGACCTCACAATGCTACTCGTGTATAAATACTCATATGTGTGTAAAATACTCAGTTTTCTGATGGGTGCGTGTACTAGTAGTTCCATATTTATATTACTGGTCGTTAGTCTGGATAGATATATGAAGGTATACCGACCATTCAGGCAGAAACTCTGGCGTTACGGAGACAGGCGGGCGTGTTTGGTAGCTGTGCTATGTGCCGTAATACTCTCAATACCAAATGGGATTTTCTATGGTGAAAGTTCCGTAGATACTGGAGTAGTTGGACTGATCGGGGTTGAATGTTTCATCGATGATGAGTTTATTGGGACCGCTGGCACTGTCGCTTACTTCGGTTTCAACATACTCGTATTTTTCGTGTCCTTGTTATTTTTGTGTGGTGTTTATGGTTTTATATTCAAAAAGATTCATGAACAAAATGAAACGGAGATGAATCTCGGCAAATCTAAAAGAATCTGTGGTTGTATTAGGCAGCAAGACGATGACGACGAGGAGTCTGAAAATGAAGATGACGTAGAGATGACGTCACCAAATGAGAAAGGTGAAGGTAAAGCTGGAGAATCTAAATCCGAGGAAAGCCAACCTTTAGCGGACGGAAACCAAAAACCGTCTGCCACGAATGGAGCGTCAGCTGCAAGCACAAAGAAAAAACTGACAAATAATCCCTCTAGCGGCCTCATACGCCATACTCAAAATAAAGAGAAAAACACAAGAAAGATAACTCTAATGATGTTGACAATCACCGTAGTGTTCGCCATAAGTTATCTCCCTTTTATAACTGTCTCCATTTTGGATACGCTTGACGAAGAGTTTTGGTCGGACCTGGGACACTCTGGATCGGTTCTGTTTGATCTCATTCTGCGGATTTATCTGATCAATAACGCCGCTAATCCGATAATCTACAGTTTCTGGGAGCCGAGGTTTCGCCGGGAGGTTAAGCGGCTATTTGGGTTTGGAAAACCCGAGAAGATGGCGCGGAGTACTGCGACTTCGACGATGTATTCTAAAAGTATGAGAACCACTTGTGAAACGTGTGTTATGTAGGTCGTAGAGTAATAGTTGTTGTCATGCATAATATTTATTGGTTGGTGACCAACCGAATATTTAATGTTATCATCAAACGACAAATCTTAGACTGGGTCTAAAAAAGGAAAGATGCTGTAGACGACATGCTCAAGTAAACGAAATGTTGTCTTTTGTTTTGTCTTTCTTGGTGGAACACGTTATGGGAAACAAAGAAATTGCTTGTTACAAGCAATTTCTTCATTTGCAATATGTTTACAAAAAGACTTTATCTTATTGTGGAGTCAAAAAGCGTCATTATTTAAGAATGTGTTAACTTAATCACCCCCTGTATCTCTGATCAAGAAATATTATTTTCGATTGTGTTATCGTAAAACCTCGTAGCTCCAGCTTTAAGGAAGCTGGATATACCAGAGGCGCGTTCTTTAGAGCGAGATTTCTTGAGATATCTTGAGATTTCTTAAGATGTTTAAGGATAAAGCCTTCTTTATAGGCACCATTACCCCATATTTCGTGCGGGACCACTCGATTAACTCTTTAGAAACAATATAAGAGAGAACTGACCGGGTTGTTCCGAATGGTCCATAGTACCATGGTAGTGCTCCATACGACATACAAATGACGTTATCATGACGTATTTGTATGAAGTATGAAGCATTTATAAAACCTCGGTCAGAATCTATGTCTAAAACGCTTTATAGTCTATTATCTAAACATCTTAAGAAATCTAAAGAAATCTCGTTCTAAAGAACGCGCCTCTGGTTTAGCAATAACATGAATGAATTGTCTGAGACAAATAAAGGCAACAACCTTGAAGAAAACAAGTAAATACAGAAATGCCAGCAGAAATGTCGTAGGAACCCTTTTCTCTATTTCAACCGAACTGAAAACTCATAGGCGTACCATCACTTTTCATCAAAAACTTTGAAGGGGAGTGAGAAAATGCTGGTTATCAAAACAAAACAAAGATTTGTGAACGAAATCTGGCGGTGTTCACATTTAAGTGAAAGCTTTATATAGAAGGCTCGTTTACAAAACTAATAACAAACTGGATTTAGATAATTGAGTAACTTTAGAAGAAAAAATAATTAAACACGTGTCTTTTATTAGAGACTCCATGGGAAACCCAAAATCAAGGCTATAGAAAAGTAAGATCCTTAACCCTTTCCCAAACGACAAAAATATACCTTTTTAAATGCAAAGCTGCTGCAGATGACAAAATAGATGTATGAAATGATTATATTTCTGTACAAGATGTCATAGGTAGCAAGGGTGGATCTAGAAGAGGGTCGGGGGTGGTCCGGTCCCCCCTGACTTTGGCAAAAAATCAAATTTTTGACTATTATAACGTTACATATTTAACACATTAAAGCCATTATTTGGGCTTGGACTCTCTGTAGAAAATATTTGGGCTTGGACCCCCCCCCCCTCCCCCTCGCTGAAAAAAATCGTGGATCCGCCCCTGGGTAAACTGTTCTTAATGCAAAGCTTCTGCAGACGACAAAATTAGTCAATAAAGGGATTTGTGTACAAGATAGCACAGAAATTATTGGAGCAAAAGAAGAAAATGCAGGTTATTATTTTTTCCCGAAACTATTCCATAACGGACGCCAATACTAAGTCTTCTTTAGGAAAGGAATGTACCCGTGTCTACTCTCTTATGAACAGAGCACATTCTCCCTTCATTCCATTTCGATAGAATGAGCTCTGTTCTCGCGGGGTCATTTCACGTCTAATCTCGGGGCCTTGGCGGGATTTCAGTATCCAATCGTTGGCTATACACAACAAAACAATTTCAAAAGCTGATACAACCTTTCATTGGCTGACGCTTCAAATTACCGGCTTCAGCCAAAAATAGAAGCGACGTAATGTATACGTAATCAAACAAGATGAAACTGAATGATTTTGATTCGATAATTCAAATGTTACCGGCTTCAGCCAAAAATAGAAGCGACATAATGTATACGTAATGATCATGCAAGATAAAACTGAATGATTTTGATTCGATAATTCAAATGATGTGCTATAATTAGATTATTACGACCAAATAGGCTGTTGGCGTACCGAAAACTGCAGAGGTCATATTTGATGGTTAATCAATAGAACTCGGCTTGGAGAGTAACCCGTGTCTGAACCTGTATGAAAATCTTCGCGGTGTCGCGGTATCACGAAAGAGTGACCGGTTAGAATTGCGTACGTTGTTGAACATCTTCGCAAGCCATGGGTTATATCTCAACTGTGTTCCTTAACGCTTTTATTTCTCTAACGGCAAAAGTTTAGGGTGATCCACTTCAAAAAGTGCCACAAATGACAAAATGGATGTTATTAAAGATAGAAATTTTGTAAAATATGACATTGAAAATATTGAGACAAAAGGAGAAACTGCTGGTTATCAGCAGTTTCTTCTTTTGTTTCAATGTTTTCCCAAGCCATTTGGATTAGGTACGTCAAAACCAGGTCTTGTTTGGGAAAGGGTTAAGAAAGTCCGTAAGGAACAAAGTGGATGAAGAACCTTTGGCTTGCGAAGATAGTTGTTGAGGCGTATGACACTAGTTTCACAACCAGGAGGTTACTCACAACCAGGGCCGACTTCGATTGGCAATAGCTCGCGCCATCGTTCGGAACATCGCTCCAACCGAACACCGATAGAGCGAGCTATTGACGTCACTTCCGTAGCTATAGCTCCAATCGAACAGCAATGGCGCGGGCTATATAGTCCGACCACCGGAAAAAGTGTGGTCCGGCCATCCGAGCTATTATGTCATTCGTAACTCCTCGGATAACAGCGGACCAATCAGTGTCGAGGTAAACAAAGGTTTTGATTGGCTGACTCAGAACGGGGAGGAATTCAATAGACAGAACAGCGCTGGTTCCCAATGATGGACGAAGTCAGTCCTTGGGGTTCCTACCTCGATCCTCGGTAGCAGAGGTTGACCGGTCACCAGGATATTTTCTGTCCTACATATTTGACGTGTGTGTTTTTGTACTATAAACACGGTGGATAATCACGTCACTCAGAATTTCAGATAGACTTCAATAGTTTTGTTTATACTTGACTAATTTGAATTCAGTTTGAAGTAGAGATGGGAAATTGCATGGAAACAGCTGGACGTTACATGTTCCAAAAATTTGGGTGATCTTCAATAACTTTTTTATCAACACGCCCTTCTAATACGTTACATCTGACAACCTTCTCTGCTTTAAACCGAATTCAAATCGGTCCTGTATGGACACAATTATTGAATATTTTCTGTCTGCCAGGCCAAATCTCGTCGTTTATCATTATTTCGTTTAAAATTTATATATGTATGTATTTGTGTATATATTTTATATGAAAATCATTAAATAGATCTAGTATTAAAAATAAACAATGTAGATCTACTAGATCTATGTTTTGATGTTATATGTATAACATATGAGTTAATTTGTATATAAAATGTTTCCAATAAAAACGTTTAGATCTAGAAATCTTGAAGGCTTGATAGCAAAATAACTGGAACGAGACTCATTGCGAAAATATTCGACAGACGTTTGTTGGTTTCTGCAGAGCTTGTTTCACAAGAACCACCTTCTGATGACGTTTGATTGGTCTCTACAGTAGATGCTTTGTTAGCCTCTGGAAATATGTTTGTCCAGAAGTTCAGTGCTCGTAATCGCGGGTTTGATTTAATTGCGTCATTCGTGACGTTTTCCTGTATGTCTAAATATAGCTTTGATATATTCGTATACTCGGGCCATGACGTATACAGGTACTTGGTGACGTCTCTTGGATAATTTGGATCTCTGTAAAAGAATGGAATAGTATTTAATTACTCGTATTTTGAATAAGTGCAAGATCAAAGATATAAAATTAGATAAACTAAATATTTCATGTCAGTTTTCTTGATGTTTTGTTTTGTCAAAACTTTAAAATCATCACTTAAATCAATACTCATTTGACAGAATAAAACATATACTCTACAATAAATCCTTACTTATCCGTTTTAAGGGTATCCAAGTGACACTTTATTTTTGTAAATTAAGACAATGGCAGTCTCCATTGAAGACCATTGCTTCTTTAATTCGACTGGTGACTTATGTTTTAAAGTTTCTTTGTACTTCTCATATTTCATTGTTTAAGTTCAGAAAAAATCCTACATTGAGAGAAAAACAAACACACATTTGGCCTTAACTGTTGTATAGGCCATCATCGGTTGCAATGCTCGTGAAAATTACATTGTCCATAAAACAGAAAATCAACTAGATCTACACCATCATATAACATAATCGATCTTATTCCTCAATTAAAAATCGTCTTCAACTTACAAAGTCAATCAAAACAAACAAAATTACTAACCCTGCATGGGCGGATCTAGAGGGGGACCCCTGGCATTGGCCGAAAATTAAATTTTGACTACATAGATTTAGTGTAACATTACATATTCATTTTATTTTAAGCCATAATTTGAGCTTGAACCCCCTTGGAAAAAATCTTGGGCTTGGATCCCCCTTGAAAAAAAAATCCTGGATCCGCCCTTGCCCTGAATTTGACCACAGCGTATTTAAGTTAATTAACCCTCTTGAAACTGTTGTTATACAGTTTATCATCATTGGCTGTAAGGTCCTTTATAAAGTTGTCTGTGATTAGGCAGAGCATCAGATACCGTAAAAGGAGGTGAAGAAATTCTAAATTATTTCAAATCGATGAGACGATTCCAATGCGTATCCACAATGTAGGGTTTGATAAACAATACATAAAATACTGCACTATGAAATGTCATAACCCACTCTTACCTATAGCTCTGTTCATCAATTTACAAAAAAAAACAACAACAACGAAACAAACAAAAGAACTAACCCTGATTTTGCGAAGTTCGACCACATAGTTAGCGTTGCTAAGTAAACCCTCAACTGTTGATGTCGGTCCTCATCGGCTGTAACATCCGTTATAAAGTTGCCCATGACATAGGGTATATCATCCCCGTGGTTCATAACGCCTGGACCATCAAACATCTCAGGTATCGGTATTAACCGTACGTAGGGACGGACAGAAAATTGATACAGAAAGGTACGGCCGCCCAATCCCAACTCTCCGGCGTGTTGTTCGGCTGTCTCGATGCTTCCCGCAGCGATTAGATAATCGGTATAAACATCTACAAATTGATTGGCTCGCTTTGTTTCTGACTCCGGTTCTGTCCAATCAGTGTACTCATGAATAACAGCGCGTAAACCACTATCAGTCACGTCTTCATTTGTCCAATTAAACATTAGGGGTACTAGATAATTCTCATATTCCGATCTCGGCAGAGACTCAGTATTAATAGGAATAGACCGCCTGATTGGAAAAATCGTTGTCAGAAAAAGACCATCAGCACTGTTAAAACCGATCATTAAATCCTTCGCCTGAAACACTTCCATCGTGTGCATAAGATTGGAAGGATCATCAATGATAAAATCGTTGTCCACCACCGGAAGTGGGTTACCTGGGTTCGTCATCTCATTCATAGCTCTCTCTAGATCGACGGTTGATTTAGATTGTAGACATTCAAGAAAATCCCGGGTAGATGTAAGTGGACAGCCTGATCTAACAGAAAACTCTCGGGTATTCTCCATACTACGCTGCATGTCTGATATAGCCCATGGACTGATGGCGGACCCACTCTGAGCGATTACTCGTCGAAAGAGTCCATCGTTTCCCGGGTACTTTGCTTGATGCACCACACTGGCAGCTCCGGCCGACTCACCAAATATTGTCACACGTTCGTTATCACCTCCGAATGCTTCGATATTATCATATACCCATTGTATAGCCATGTGCTGGTCCCATAGCCCTATATTACTCGGAATGACGCCATCGCCGGTCGTTAGGAACCCAAACTGACCAACCCGGTAGTTTATAGTGACCACTATAACATCCCCATATCCTGCTAATGCTCGTGGGTCGTACGAATTTGATTCTCCAACTTCAAAAGCACCACCATGGATCCATACCATTACTGCTTTATCCATGACTGCAGTTGATCCTAGTTTTGGCACAAACACGTTTAAGATTAAGCAATCCTCGGACATGGGCCTAGACGGTCCAAAGCCGCTCACCAGTACCTGGTAGCATGCTGTTCCAGGTTTCGTAGCATCAAACGCTTCTGTAAATGCTTCCTTTGCAACTGGTTTTTGGAATCGTAAATTCCCCGTTTGCGGTTTTGCATATGGTATCCCTGTGAAACTCTGGACTCGAAATCCGAAGTTATCACTGTAAGGGACGTAACTCTCAGTTCCTATAATTTCACCAACTGGAGTGATCACCCTTACTGTGTTATTTTGGCGGGAAATATTCTTTGGGGCCCCAGCTTCTTTTAGTTCGTGTATGACATCAGTCCAGTGTGTAACGGCTCGCGGTCTTGGATAGTTCTTCACGGACTCTATAGACCTGTTGCTCGTCAGGTTTATGAATTTGTATGTGGTATATCTGTATTCCGGCCATGTCGTGTTGATTAAATCAAGTACGCTTATCGGTAAGTTCGGATTTCTGTTAAAATTAAAAGAAAATTAAAAGATCTGATTCAAAATTAATAACAAGAGGACCATGATGGTCCTTTATCGCTTACCTGAACCAAAATGATATGAGCCACAATTTTGTTCAATTTAATTAATATTTACGACTTTAAGACTGAAAACAAACTAATGGTCAATAACGTTATGAAAAATGAACTCATCCGAGATCTTATGGTGCCCAACATTGTGTCCAAGTTTTGTCTTGATTGAATAATAATTGTAAATTTTAGAGTGTAAACAAGGTCGAAAACAGCCCAAAAAGGCAATTGTGTCAAATTCAAGGGCAGGTAACTCTCGACTTTCTAATCAGATCAGACTGAAAATCGAAATGATCAAAGATCTTATAATCCGTTGTGCCCAAGTTTTGTCTTGATTGATTTATAATTGTAGATTCTAGAGTGTAAGAGTCGTTTTCTTGTCCATGTGTGATAACTTGTACATTTAAGTAATTAAATAAACATTAATGTTAAAAATGAGTCCATACCAATGTAATTGTGTTGATTAAGCATAAAAATATAGCATGTTACATGCTTTAGTGAGATATTTTACATGTTATATGGCCTGAAATGTGTAAATTTGTTTTGTCCCACTGCTACCCTCATTGGTTTTGACCAGCAAAGATATTAACTTTTAATCGTAATTGAAACACTTATTTGGGTTAGTTTGCATGACAATATGTTAAATTACACTTTGAACATACCAGTTACCCAAATGATATTATGTAAATGGTAAAAAAATCATCATAATCCTTGTCCCACAGATTTTGTCTTTGGTGTTCCGGTGTCTAAAAGGTCATAGAAATGCAATCTTGATTGGATGTAGACACAAATAATCTACCTCCTTTTGAAAAGCTACCGTAGGTTCATACATTACAATTGAAAGAGGAAGAATTTATTTTTTGTCTTGTTAATAAATTGAAAAAGAAGGCAATCAACGTGTACAGTACTTATTTCTTTCTCTTTGGGATGACGCACTTTATAATACTTTGCAAGGCACCTTTTTATTAGATATTTGTCCGGTATATCTGACTTTAAGTTAATGCTTTCAATAGTAGATTTAACAAATACCCTATTTACACATATATTTTTGCAAATTGGTGTGAAATTGTCCTTGGTGTTCCAGTCCTTGGTGTTCCGGTCTGAGCACTGGAACGCCAAAGACAAAAATAAAATAGCACTGAGGTATGTCAGATTGCACGGATCAGATAGATATTATTAAAATAAGATAACATACCAAATTTCAGTTTTGTTCGTGTAATAATTTTAGAGAAAATGCCAAATCTAGGTTTCGCTCGATGTTTTAAGTGGAGTTCTATGTTAAGGGTTGAAAACAACTTTGGGAAAATGTCTGAATGAATGGAACATATAGATATCATTGAACAAACGTTACTTACCAAATGTGAGCTTTCTTTGTCCATTGTTTTAGAGAAATGCCAATCCAAAGTTTTGAACTGACGGGCAGGCTGACAGACGGTAAATGCTAAAACAGTTTTGCCCAAAATGTTTTATATTGGTGCATTAAAATCCTAATTTATTACACATTAACTTTTTCTTTTTGCATTGCTATATCTTACGACTCGTGCCGTGTTACTGAATTCATGTCTTAAAGGAGGTTGGATTTTACTATCAACTAGAGGTTAAGCTTGGACTTTTCATTGGTATTTTAATTTGTCAAGCGTTCTGATGTGCGTTCCGGGAAGTGGAATCAAATGGAACAAATATTAGCTGCCAGTTTCAACCTAAATCAATGCAAAATAAACATGTTAAAGCAAAGAAAATAGATGATTTTCTTTGGGATTATGTTGATGTCTTTGGTGTTCCGCTAATGTCTTTGGTGTTCCGGTTATGTTAAATTCATTGTCCAAGAAAACTGATCAAGCAAATGCATCAAAAGTACTTGTTATATAAAGCAAATTGGACATACTAATTTTGACGATTGAAACTTTTCTGGACATTTGGACTCAAATAAGAAATTTTGAGACTAAATTGTTTGATTTGTTTCCAACTTTAGCAGACAAGGATACTTTCATGTAAATTATTATGTAATTATGCATCTAAAATGATTCTTTTCTATTATTTATTAGCTATTGACCTTTTAAGATGTAATTTGGTGAAAAAAATGTAGACCATCTTTTAATCTATATTATTTTCATACCTTTATTCAAACGGAACACCAAAGACATTTTTGTCCCGAACACATTGTTTATAACCAATTTAGAAGATACACAGCAACAATTCAGGGTGGAAAATGATTTGAAACATGTTATTAATAATCTAACAACAAATTAAGAACATAAAAATTAAAATATTTGACGATAATTTTTCATGATTTACTGGTCTAAAAACCTGCGAATTTTGAAATTGACTCGTAAACGAGGTCAAAAAACAGCCGAAAATGGCAATTTTGTCAAATTCAAGGGCTCGTTACTCTCAACTTTCAGAAAAAGATCAGACTGAAAATCAAACTCATTTAAGATCTTATGGTCTCCAACATTGTGTTCAAGTTTTGTCTTGATTGATTCATAATTGTAGATTCTAGAGTGTAAACAAGCTCGAAAACAGCCGAAAATGTCATTTTTGCAAATTCAAGGGCACACAACTCTTTACTTTCTAAGCAGATCAGACTGAAAATCAAACTAATCAAAGATCTTAGGGTCTTAAACATTGTGTCTAAGTTTTGTTTTGATTGATTCATAATTGTACATTCTAGAGTGTAAATAAGGTTGAAAACAGCCTAAAATGGCAATTTTGTCGAATTCAAGGGCACATAACTCTTGTCTTTCTGATCAGATCAGACTGAAAGTCGAACTCATACGAGATCTTATGGTCTCAAACATTATGTCCAAGTTTTGTTTTGATTGATCAATGTTTGTAGATGATAGAGTGTTAACAAATTAAAAAGTAGCTATTTTTGACGTTCATTTTTCATGATTTACTGGTCTAAATAACCTGCGAATTTTGAAATTGACTCGTACACGAGGTCAAAAACAGCCGAAAATGGCAATTTTGTCAAATTCAAGGGCTCGTTACTCTCAACTTTCATAGTGTAAATAAGGTCGAAAACAGCCTAAAATGGCACGTGATTAGCCATGATAACACTGCTTAAGCTTTTTTGCTTTTCTTCAGTTTCTATGTATACATTTAAAAGGATCCAGACTGGAAAGATAGGGCATCAGAGCAATAGTGGAGCAGCCCAAGCATACGCTTTTGCCTTTTGCATCAATGTACCTCAGTCCTTAAAAAGGAATCAATGCTCGGAAAAAATGATGTTTTTGTTTTTTTTTCTGTTTTTTTCTTTTGTGTGTGTTTTTGTCTGTGTTTTTTCCATTACATTTTTGCTTGTTTTTCATTTTCCATCGAGAACTAGCTCCCAATAACAGTTATACGAAATTAAAAATCAAAAGATTATTGACTTAAATGAAATTAATATGTACGAAAATGCTGATATGTATGGAAAAGTCTTAAATCATTTCCTGAAGAAAAAAAGTATTTCAAAAGTTAAAATCTCGTTTTGTTTGCTTGGGTTTTTCTCTTTTGCATTTTTTCTTGAAATTTTTGCATCATTTTTTCGATTTACACTCAATGATTTTTTGGGCGGCATATTATCATAGAAGCTACCAAGATCTCCTTTTTACACAAAAAGTCAGCATATCTTTCCATGGAAATAAAAACAAGAATGCCTGAAAGGCACTGATATCGCTCACCTGAGTTCTTCGTGTATTTGATTGTGTACAGTATAGGTTTTGTTGTAAACAAATACATATGTCAGTATTATGTCATATTAAATTATTGTAAACTAGAATATCACTGAAAGTGATCATACCCCCAAACAGCACCGTTTTTGTGCATTTTGAGAAGTACATTTCATTTGAACTGTGATCTGATCAATTGGGAAAAAGAACAAACAAAAAAAACCAAACAACACATGTAAATGTTGCGTAAAATACCAATTTTCAACAAAAGGACATAACTCATTTAAAAATCAACAAGCCCCATCCTGCCATGCCCACATTTTTTTTTCAATTAATCAAAAATTCTCAACCATGTATTGAAGACAGTCACTCAAGGTACATTCCTGTAAGGTTTGGTTCAACTTAGCCCTATAATTACTTTTTTAAAGAATTTTCTCATGAATTTGTTAAGTCCAATAAGTCCTGCCCCGCCAAGACCACATTTTTTGACGAATAAAAAATTCTGCCAAGTTTGGTAACGAATTGCCTGATGGTTAAGGAGAAGAAGATTTTTGAAGAATTATCTAAGGATTTCTTGAAGTCTGGTAAGCCCCACCCTGTAATCCGATGTTTTCCACCCAATCAAAAATTCACGAACATGTGTTGAATACAGTCTCTCAAGGGACATTCCTGCTACGTTTGGTTCAAATTGGCCGAATAATTGATTTTTAAAGATTTTTCACATGATTTCTCCTAGTCCGGTAAGCCCCGCCCAGCCACGCCCACAATTTTTGACAAATCAAAAACTCACGAACAAGTTTTGAAACGGGTCACCCAAGGAACATTCCTTTTAAGTTTGGTAATGATTAGCCCAGTGGTTAAGGAGGAGAAGATTTTTCAATAATTATCTTTCGATTTCTCGAAGTCTGATAAGCCCCGCCCTGCAACGCCCACAATTTTTGACGAATCAAGAATTCATGAGCATGTGTTGAAAACAGTCACTCAAGGGACATTTCTGCCAAGATTGGTTCAAATTGGCCTGATAATTGATTTTTTAAAGATTTTCACATGATTTCTCTAAGTCCGATAAGCCCCGCCCTGCCACGCCCACAATTTTTGACGAATCAAAAATTCACGAACAACTTTTGAAAAGGGTCACCCAATAAACATTTCTGCCAAGTTTGGAAAGAATTGGCCATGTGGTTGAGGAGGAGAAGATTTTTGAAGTATTACCTAAAGATTTCTTTTAGTCTAATAAGCCCCGCCCTGCTACGCCAACAATTTTTGTTAAATCAAAAATTCACGAACAAGTTTTTGAAAAGGGTCACCCAAGGAACATTCCTTTCAAGTTTGGTAAGAATTAGCCCAATGGTTGAGGAGGAGAAGATTTTTGAATAACTATCTTACGATTTCTCGAAGGCTGATAAGCTCCGCCCTGTCCTGCCCACAATTTTCACCCAATCAAAAATTCATGAGCATGTGTTGAAAACAGTCACTCAAGGGACATTTCTGCCAAGCTTGATTCAAATTGGCCTGATAATTGATTTTTAAGGATTTTTCACATGATTTCTCTAAGTCCGATAAGCCCCGCCCTGCCACGCCTACAATTTTTGACGAATCAAACATTCACGAACAAGTTTTGAAAAGGGTCACTCAAGGAACATTTCTGCCAAGTTTTGAAAGAATTGGCCAAGTGGTTGAGGAGGAGAAGATTTTTGAAGAATTCCCTAATGATTTCTTTAAGTCTGATAAGCCCCGCCCTGCCACGCCAACAATTTTTGACGAATCAAAAATTCATGAACAGGTTTTGGAAAGGGTCACCCAAGGAACATTTCTGCTAAGTTTGGAAAGAATTGGCCCAGTGGTTGAGGAGGAGAAGATTTTTGAAGAATTTCCTAATGATTTCTTTAAGACTGTTAAGCCCCGCCCTGCCACGCCCACAATTTTTGACGAATCAAAAATTCACGAACAGGTTTTGGAAAAGGGTCACCCAAGGAACATTTCTGCTAAGTTTGGAAAGAATTGGCCCAGTGGTTGAGGAGGAGAAGATGTTTAAAGCAATTGTTGACGTCGACCGACGCACGACGCACGACGCACGACGCACGCCGGACACAGGGTGATCACAAAAGCTCACCTTGAGCATGTTGCTCAGGTGAGCTAAAAAGGTTTCTGACTATGTTACCAAGCCAATCCGGTATTAGCGTAAATTCGACAAACGATATAATCATGTATATTTTTACCAGATGACTGCATTTAGAACGAGAATGGTACATTTGATATTCACCATTACAAAAGAGAAATATGCCTATTTTGCATTGAACATTTCAAGAATACGTTAATGTTAGCATTGGCATTTGATGCCGTAGAACAAGTATGCGTCGCCACATAATAAACAAATAATACAAGTCATGACTCATGACCGTCACCGCGCTCCATAGTCGCCTTAAAGGCGCGTCCCCATTGCCGACCAATTCAGCTCGATCAAGTGATCGAGCACTGCTCGAGCTTGGTCGACAAGAGTGATCGGGACGATAGAGCGTGGTCGGCAAAAATGATCGGGAATTAATCGACAAGAAATAAAGAAGAAGTCGTAAAAATACAATTTATCGAGTTCAATCGGGTTTCATCGGGGAATTTGGGCGATTGAGTTGATCCAGTTGTTTTGGTCGGCAATGGGAACGCGGTTTAACATACGTAGGCTATATTAAACCTAAGTACTATTTTGGTAATTTGCTTTTCACAATAGGTCTCAATTGCCATGCAAAAAGTGTCTTTTTCCAAAAATCCTCGCTTAATTATTTTCATTTCAATATCATACCTACCCTGATTTGGCGAAGTTCGTCCACATTGCCATTGTTGCTTGATATGTGTTCAGTAAATAAGAGTACGCCGGGTCCGCCAAGGCTTGGTCTATATCAATTCCAAACAAAAATATGACGTCATCCGCGTGATTCATGACGTCATCACCGTCTATCGAGGCAGGAACTGGAAGAACATGATTGATCGGCCTCACAGAAAATTCGTACATATAAGTGGAACGTGCTGAATAACCCCGAACTGCGTGTAAATTTGCCGTATGTATAGTTGGAACAGAGAAAAATATGTCTGTTGTATACCTTACAAACTGTTGTCTCCTGAAATTATCTGACAATGGATCTCTCCATTCGGTATACTCGTTCATTGTTAATAATTGAGCATAGTTACTATAGTTTCGTCCTAAGACAAACTTCATATATTCAGGAATCAAAACGTTCTCCCAGTTGGCTTTCGTGATAACAAATTCATCATCTGTTGACACATTTAATAAGGTCAAGGCTAAATCAATCTCGCCAAGTCCGTCAGTGTTCGTATAACCGGTCATCATGTCCAAACTATAAAACATAGAGTAGGCGTCTTCAGATGTCGATCTTCCGGTCAGAAGATTTTGTGCTGTATCGAGAACAAACTCACCGTCAGTAACAGGGGTAAGCGAAACCGGAAGTTGAGTTATACCGGTCAGTTGGTTCACCGGGACTCCACGCAAGCAATCTAATAGGTCCGAACTGGTGCCGCTACAGTTAAAATGCTCACTCAGGTTGTAGAAGTTTTGTGAAGCTACTTGTTTATCATTCCAAGCCCATGATGAGGTTATAGAGCCGCTTTGTGCGATAACTCGATGAAATAGACCAATATTACCGGGGTAAAAACTTTGATAAATAACACTAGCAGATCCAGCAGCATGTCCAAATATGGTCACTGAGCTCGGATCGCCACCAAACCTGTCAATATGATCGTGTACCCACTGTATAGCCAGCTGTTGATCCCATAGACCCAGATTACCCGGCAAGATGGCGTCACCAGAGGACAGGAACCCCAGGATACCGAGTCTGTAGTTAATGGTTACAATGATGACGTCACCGGAAACACTCAACAAGGCGCCATCATATGTGTTAGATTCTTCATATAAGAATCTCCCACCATGTATCCAGATCATGACCGACTTGTTTTGTTGTAAGTTAGAGTTTCTCGACATGTTGCCGGGAACATAGATATTCAGGAGCAGGCAATCTTCCGATTTCTCTGTCAAAGTTTGATTTCCAGGCGTGATCTGTGGACAGGCCGCTCCTTCACGAGTTCCATTAAATGGATCACCAAAACGTGCCTTCTTTACTGGTTTGCTGAATCGTAAATCTCCAATAGGTGCTTCCGCATAAGGAATTCCGAGAAATTTTGTGACTTTTCGGTCATTATTAACTGGCTGTATCGTGCCTATGATGTCGCCAACATCGGTTGTTACTGTAAATGTTTCTTCCGATCTCCCTAAATGGATCGAGCCAAAAACAAACAGTAAAATCCTTATGAACGCAAACATATTTTACATATATTTACAAATAAACCCTAACACTCAAAATGCATTTCCACTATACGTAATAATTAAATGCATGAATAATGTTTAGTCTTTTTAAAACTTCCCAATTTATATAGCGCACAATAAGTGACAAAGCAGAGCATTCCTAGCTATTAGCTAGAGACGCTCTGTCAGGTCATTTATCGTGAGCAATATGTAATAATTAAATGTATGAGTGATGCTTATTCTTTTAAACGCATTCCTAGACAACGTCATCACGGTATATAATCACGTGATACACAAATTTCAGAAAATCTTCAATACCTTTGTTAATATTGGACCGATTTGAATTCGGTGTGAAGCAGAGAATGTGGACAGTCGTTACGCATTAGATGGACGTGGTTGATTTTTGAAAAATCAACTGATAAAAAAGTTATTGAAGATAAACCAAAATTTTGGTTTATCTTCAAAAACTTTTTTATCAGTTGATATTTCAAAAATCTACGACGTCTATGTTATTCCTGACATTTTTCCACCTTCTCTGTTTCAAACCGAATTCAAATTGGTCAAGTATTGACAATGTTATTGAAGATTATCAAAAATTCTAAGTCACGTGATTATACACCGTGGTCATGTTTTGATATCCTTAATGGTGAAACTCGGGGATAGAGGAAAGCTTTGACGAGAGAAAAGAAACTGTCTGTCGATATACCATTAATCGCCTCACCCTACGGGAAGGTTTTTTTTTTTTTTTTTTTTTTTGTTTTTTGTTTTTTGTTTTTTTTTTTACTTAGAAATGGCCAAGGTGGATACTCATATGATACAATATTTTTAGAAAATCTTCAATAATTTTGTAAATACTGGACCGATTTGAATTCGGTTTGAAGAAGAGAATGTGGACAGACACTACGCATTACATAGATGTGGTTGATTTTTGAAAAAAAAAATCAACTTAAAAAAAGCTATTGAAGATCAACCAACATTTTGGTTGATCTTTAATAACTTTTTTATCAGTTGATTTTTCAGTAATCCACTACGTCCAGGTTATTCCTGACATCTTTCCACCTTCTCTGCTTCAAACCTGATTCAAACCTGATTCAAATTGGTCAAATACTGACAAAGTTATCATCGGAAATTCTAAGTCACGTGATTATACACTGTGATTGCAGTGAACTTAACCCTTTCCCGAACAAGACCTGGTATTGACGCCCTATTAAAAAGGCTTGGGAAAACATTGAAACAAAAGAAGAAACTGCGGATAAACAGCAGTTTCTCCTTTTGTCGTAATATTTTTGAAGCCATATTTTACACAAATTCTATCTTAAATACCATCTATATATTTTGTCATTTGTGTCAGTTTTTTTAAGTTGGTCACCCTAAAATTTTGCCATTTGGAAAAGGGTTAAATATTACGGTGCCCCAAAGTATCAATTTCAACCTCTGCAACATTTTTTGAAACAGAACTAGTATAAAACTATTGCGCATGAGAACGGGTTAATTATTCCTTTCACAAACGACAAAATTTTATCTAGGGTGGTTAATTTAAAAGTCGGTGCAGACAACAAGATGTTGAAGAAAGAGAAATTTGTGTAAAATGTTGTACAGGATAAATTGAGACAAAAAGAGAAACTGATGGTTATCAGCATTTACTTCTTTTGCCTCAGTGTTCCCCCAAGTATTTTCTTTTTGAAATACAGGTTCTCGTTTTGGAAAGTGTAAAGAGCTATTAATACACGCTTATACCTCGTTGCATATCGATAGTTTTGCATCTATCTGCTTTTTGTATCTATAAAATTATACTTGTTTAACACTTGGTTTGTACTTTCCCACGGCAGAAGGGGATATCTCCATTAATAAACCCTATGTCATGGGTACGCATTGGAATTCAATCATCGAGGCGGTTAAAATTAGTACCCACAACGTATGGTTTGAATTTGGAAATTAACCCTTTCCCAAACAAGACCTGACTTTGACATTCCTAAACGAGAAGGCTTTTGAAAACATTGAGACAAAAGAAGAAACTGCTGACAACCAGCAGTTTCTCCTTTTGTCACAATATTTTCTGTGCTATATTGTACACAAATCCCTTCTTTTTAGATATCAATTTTGTCGTCTGCATCAGATTTTAAATAGGACCACCCTAAAATGCTGTCGTTTGGGAAAGGATAAAAAAATAGAAATACTTCATTCGCTCTTATCAGATATCCTTTAGGTACGCCACATTTATTAGTATGCTTTTAACCCATTACCAGACATCAACATTTTTTTATTTATCCAAATTCAAAGACGATGCAGACGATAATTCAAAGTGAATTAAACATTGCTTTTTGGTCTTTGGGGTAGGAAAATATTGCGCGAAATGTCACAAGCAATTTCTTCATTTTCCACAATGTTTTTTTTTTTCAAATCCATTACTTTGTAGGCAGTCAAAAAGAGTCATTGTGTGGTAATCGGTTGAGGAAAATGCTTTAAATGAAAATAATTTTATACACCCAGAGGCACTTGTAACGCAACATTTACATGTTTCGTCGTAATTTTTAAAAAGGAGCATAGAATACCCGTAATATGGCCATTTTGAGATTCATAAAACATCGGCTTTTTTCGAGTGGCGTCGTTACGTATCCGAACTATTCGGGCGTCGTCGTAAACATTCGGCGGTGGAAAGTTCCATCGCAGAATGTTTTCGACGTCACCTGAATAATTACGGCATCTCATTACGGGTATTCTACCTTAATGACGTCATTTGTATGAAGTATGGAGCATAACCATGGTACAGGCTCTGTGATTGGCTATCGAAAAAAATAGGGGTCTACCGATAAAAATAGCGGTCTACCGGTACTTTTATCGCTAATAAGTTAATTTACCATGCCGGATTTCAAGATTATGCTTCAAGAAGAAAATAAATACTCTATATTCACATGCAAGGGAGGTAACTTTCAACATTATTTTCAATATTTCCATAAGTGTGCATCAATTCAAAATTCTAAACCGTTCAAAATGCTTATAAATGTTTGTATCTTTTTGTGTTAATGTTTGGAATTTCGCCACTAGCTCTTTAGTGCTAATGATGGGTTGCATACCTTAAAGATATCTCAAGATTTCTGAAGGTGTTTTAGATAAAGCGTTCCATTAGGGCGAGATATTTTATCCGTTTAATAGGAGCGCCAATTTTCTACACTACATACGGAACCCTTCAGTCAATTCTGAAGAAATAGAATGAGAGAATTGGCCAAATATTTCCGATTGATCAGTACTTATAAACCCATGGTGTTCCGAATGCTCCATATTTTACCCACATGGCGTCGCAATGACGTCATTTGTATAAAGTATGGACTATTCCCTCTCTTTTGAGGCCATGGCAAGGTCTGTCATCAAAAAGTCAAATACTCGTTTGAAGTTTTTATACCGTAAAAGTCAGTTCCTTACTCACTATACAAGAAGATTACTTGTGATGTCCCTGATTCAATGTCATTTTGACTATGACTCCACAGCTTGGTTCTATGGTCTTACACAAGAGTTGAAAAATAAGTTACAGATTTCACAAAATAAACTCATCAGATTCATGTTGAACCTTCATCCTAGGTCACATATTGATAAAGAGCAATTTTTATCTCTCAAAATGCTGCCTGTTGCAAATAGGGTTGATCACCTAGCTTTATGTCATGTTTTTAAAATAAGTTCCAATACTGCTCCTGCTTATATGAGTGAGCATTTTTCCACAGCTAGTAGTGTTCACAATTATCCCACTAGGTTTAGATCCAAAATCGAGAATTCATCTTCAAACCTGAGTGATATGGCTTTGTCTGACAGCAAAAGATTTGCAGTTCCTAAGGTGAAAGGCTTTGGTATAAAAACCTTTGCATACAAGGGATGCACCTTATGGAACTCCCTACCTCAACATGCTAGAGATGCTGAAACCATGTCATCTTTTAAATATAAAGTCAAGGAACACTTCTTTAAAATAATGTAGACTTTTATATGTAGTTTTTAAAAATTCTGTGATAAGCACACAATGTGATAATCATAGATATTTTATGTATAATAGAGAAGTATCATGCGATATTTAAAAAAAAAACTTGATTATAACTTATTTATGTTCAATTCATTTCATGGCATATAATATATAAATATTATGATGTGATAAGTCTGACTTATGATCTCAGTATAACTTGAAAGTATTATTTTATGTTTCCATTCATGTGATCATATCATTAAGTAATTAATTTATTTATTTAATTTATGTCAAGTTTTGAAAGCTAGTCTTCCTATGCCATGCAATATTGTATACTGACGTCCAAAAGAAACGCCCCAGTCCTAATAAATGTCCGATAATTCAGTAAACCTGATTTGAAATTACAAAAACTTATTTCCATCTGTAAATTTGATTATCTGTTGTTGAAAAATGATAATAAAGAAATAATCAAATTGTAACAGTTTAGAAAAACGGCACATTTAAACAGAGCGGTATCAGAATTTTTATTTGGAAATCTGTAGCACGTGGTTCAAACTTTACTTGCGACGACAAAAGATACCGTAAAACGGCTTATTTGGTGACCACAATTATTGAAAACTAAACGCGACAATGATTTCAACGTTTCAAACCTGAAACGCAAATGACGTTAACGTAAGACGGCTTCTTGTATAACAAGCGTTACGCGAGGTCTACCTGACTTTGGACGATTTGCAAATGTTTCTCTAACTCTAACTCGTCAACCAAGATGCCAGATCGTGCAATGAAAGACGTTAAAACGTCAGGTGGCTTGTTTTTCACTTCCCCGTATTCGAAAATGGCTTATCTACGAGCTCTATTTTCCAAGCAGTGTGTCTATTTCAAACGTAAATGACAACAACAACAGTTACCCAAAAAATACTTATTTGACCACCACAGTAACAGACTACTCGACAGAACATCGATCCCAACGTCACAAACCTGAAACGTGCATGACGTTAACGTGGAGAATTATCATGCTTTATAGGCGTTAAATGAGGTCTACTTGAGCGTGACCGATCGATAGATGTTCGCGGAACTCTAACGCGTCGATCAAGACACCGAATCGAGAAACACAATATGTTAAACCATCTTGCGACTTGTTTGTGCATTAGTCGCAATAAAAAAATGCCATATTACGCGCTCCCTTTTCAGAATTTAGTCTTGGTATCCTTCAATTTGGATGTTTCATTAGAAAATCTTTAAACTCGTGGTTGCCTATCCACTAACACATGCCACTGTGTAAAATATGACCCATTTCATCACGTGATAAACATACACGAAGCGCACGTAGAAAACGTGACCAGTCACCGGAAATGGACATATTGGCGAATAAAAACGCACTTTTTTTTCATTTGCCGTAATTGTCGGTCAAAATGATGATATACAGTATACATTTTACTAACATTGTAGCAGGCATAAGGAAAATAACGACAAATTTCATTGGGGCGTTTCTTTTGGACGTCAGTTTATATGTAAGGACCACAATGGAAACAAGGGTTTATATTTAACTCTTTTTTGTGTTATCCTTCACATATAATGTTGATTGATATGGCCTTATTATTAACATACATGCCTTGTTATCTGTTTTAATGTATGTTTTATGATTGCTTGCCATGTGAATTGTAACATTTTATGTGTAGTACATTCTATCTATCTATTCGGATCAACTCGCTCAGAATCTAGCTCTGAGATATGCTTTATTTAAAAACAGATACTCGCTCTAAAGAACGCAACTCTATCTTGTTTCGACGCCCATAGAAGACAAGACTTGCGAAATCATTAAAGTAACATTTCACAATTATTTTTACATAAATTTTGCTTGTATTCTATCTGAAAAAGCATCTTTTCTTATGAAAATTCTGAAAATTTCAAGCCAAAATATTGAACCGTATACGAGAAATGTATATTTTTGTGCTACAATTAAAAAAAAATGTTGTGGACAACAGTTCAGATTTATATAGAATTCTGTCTCAACTTAAAAGGCGCTTATAAATAACAACTTAAAAAACTGACAGCATTTCTACGCATTAGAATAAACAATCTTTGCATCAAGACATACTTTTGAAAGATTTGCGTGCTATTTTTTTTACACGAATCCCCTATATAACATATTCATCTTATTTTGTCGTCTGTAGCAGCTTTCAAATCGGAGTCACCTCCATTAAACTTTGTCGTTCGTGAAAATGATAAGGATATCCCGAAAAAACCCCGGAATGAGCAGGTCTTGGATTCATGGAGTGAGTTCACATCGAATTGGGAATTATGTAATGATCTGAAAATAACTATATGAAATAAATTCCACATGCGCAGAGAAAAAAGAAACAGATGAACGGCTTTTTCCACTGACTGGTGTAAACAAATACACGTATTATAAAGCCGATTATATGGCCACATAATATGATATGTTCATTTGGAACACCACGGACAATTCTGTCGAATCATACCTTGGATGCAAGTCGTAGAAATACTTTCAGACTATGAATAGAATAGAATAGAACAACAATTCAAAACGTTCGTCTGTGACTAATGTCAACAATGAAGCGACAATGATACTGAAATGCATTGTTTGTAGTTCCAGTTTCCTCTCTTTTTAGAATGATTACAACCTGCAAGTCCCGCAAGTTGCAATGGTTATTCATTTGGATGACATCGAAAACTACTTTATGAAGCGTAACCACTTCCGGTTAAGAACTCCGATTTTTTTATTATTTCTTCATACACACACTTCCGAGTCGATGATTCGATTTTTCATGGAATTGTCCGAGGATATCCGAACGGTAAAGTCGATGTCAAAAGGTTTAAATGACGTCACTATCGTGGAACCCGAGGCTGTTCGGATGGCAGCTGGGTCACTCGTGTCGAACCCAAGTTGCAATATGAACTCACTGGTGAACGTTAACTGTAGCTTTCTTCTTATTCAAACACGATCTCGCAAAACTCTGAAAATAGATTTAGATAAATGTAAAAACGTTGTAATAGCATAATATCGCTGCTTTTCAACGAAAATCGTGTAACTGCAGCTTGCTACTTTGTAATAAACATAATATCGCTGCTTTTCAACGAAAACCTCGTAACTGCAGCTTAAAACAAGCTGCAGTTACGAGGTTTTCGTTGAAAAGCGACGATATTATGGATGCTCTCCTAAATACGACCTTGGGGCAGTTGCGTCAGATTATGTTAATTGTTCATCTACAGGCGAATTTTCAGTTCAGGTAATGTGTTTGTCGTTCAAAGCGTTCTAATCCGAGTCTTCTCTGATGAATAGCGACCTCCAAATATCAAAGAGCGTATTTTCATCATATTTAAATAGCGACATCCAAATATCAAAGAGGGTATTTTCATCATATTTAAATAGCGACATTCAAATATCAAAGAGGATATTTTCATCATATTTAAATAGCGACATTCAAATATCAAAGAGGGTATTTTCATCATATTTAAATAGCGACCTCCAAATATCAAAGAGCGTATTTTCATCATATTTAAATAGCGACATTCAAATATCATAGAGCGATTTTTCATCATATTTAAATAGCGACATCCAAATATCAAATGGCGTATTTTTCATCATATTTAAATAGCGACACCCAAATATCAAAGAGCGATTTTTCATCATATTTAAATAGCGACATTCAAATATCATAGAGCGATTTTTCATCATATTTAGATAGCGACACCCAAATATTAAAGAGCGAATTTTCATCATATTTAAATAGCGACATCCAATTATCAAAGAGCGATTTTTCATCATATTTAAATAGCGACATCCAATTATCAAAGAGCGATTTTTCATCATATTTAAATAGCGACATCCAAACATCAAAGAGCGATTTTTCATCATATTTAAATAGCGACCTCCAAATATCAAAGAGCGTATATTCATCTTATTTAAATAGCGACATCCAAATATCGAAGAGCGAATTTTCATCATATTTAAATAGCGACTTCCTGATATCAAAGAGCGCAATTTCATCATATTTAAATATCGACCTCCAAATATCATAGAGCGAATTTTCATCATATTTAAATAGCGACCTTCAGATATCAAAGAGCGTATTTTCATCATATTTAAATAGCGACCCCAAGATATCAAAGAGCGATTTTTTCATCACATTTAAATAGCGACGTCCAAATATCAAAGAGCGTATTTTCATCATATTTAAATAGCGACATCCAAATATAAAAGAGCGAATTTTCATCATATTTAAATAGCGACGTCCAAATATCAAAGAGCGTATTTTCATCATATTTAAATAGCGACATCCAAGTATCAAAGAGCATATTTTCATCATATTTAAATATCGACATCCAAATATCAAAGAGCGATTTTTCAACATAATTATTTAAATAGCGATATCCCGATATCAAAGAGCGATTTTTCATCATATTTAAATAGCGACCTACAGATATCAAAGGTCGATTTTTCCTCATATTTAAATAGCGACATTCAAATATCAAAGAGCGATTTTTCATCATATTTAAATAGCTACATCCAGATATCAAAGAGCGATCTTTCATCATCATTAAAAAGCGACATCAAATTATCAAAGAGCGATTTTTCATCATATTTATATAGCGACATCCAGATATCAAAGAGCGTATTTTCATCATATTTAAATAGCGACATCCAGATATCAAAGAGTGAATTTTCATCATATTTAAATAGCGACATCCAAATATCAAATAGCATATTTTTCATCATATTGGAATAGCGACATCCAGATATCAAAGAGCGATTTTTCATCATATTTAAATATCGACCTCCAAATATCATAGAGCGATTTTTCATCATATTTAAAAAGCGACATCCAAATATCAAATGGCGTATTTTTCATCATATTTAAATAGCAACACCCAAATATCAAAGAGCGATTTTTCACCATATTTAAATAGCGACATCCAGATATCAAAAAGCGATTTTTCATCATATTTAAATAGCGACATCCAAATATCAAAGAACGATTTTTCATCGTATTTAAATAGCGACATCCAAATATCAAAGAGCGATTTTTCATCATATTTAAATAGCGACGTCCAGATATCAAAGAGCGATTTTTCATCATATTTAAATAGCGACATCCAAATATCAAAGAGTGATTTTTCATCCTATTTAAATAGCGACATGCAAATATCAAAGAGCGTATTTTCATCAGAGAAGACTCGGATTACCAGAAAGTGAATCTCACCGTCAAAGTCTATAACTCCATCATTGTTGGCGTCTGCTTCGTTAAACAGCTGTTGGATCTCAGCAGACGACATCTGTTCACCTTGTTCCTTTAACGCTATCTTTAACTCCTTTCCTACAAGAAAACGTTGAACAGACGGAATAGAATATGTTCTAAACTTATAGTGTGGTGCAACGAATACTAGTAATCTTTTAACGCTATCTTTAACTCCTTAGGAAAGAAAACGATGAATATGCAAACTGCAATAATGCTCTGAACTTATAATTTGGTGCAACGAACACTGGTAATCTTTTACAAGAAACGTTGAACAGACAAAATAGAATAATGCTCTGAACTAATAATGTGGTGCAGTGAATAAACTGTACACAGAAAACCGTACGAGTTACAAGCTAGCTTCGATAAAATTAAGGTATTCCATCCGTCATTAGATATCACACACATTTTGAATATTTGGATGTCATCCGTAGCAACGGAAATTAACGATGGTATCCGGGATTCAAAAATCCAGATACCCTCGTAAATTTACGGGCGTCATCCATGGCAACGGAAGTTGACGATGGATACCCGTTACCAAAGGTGACGCCCGAAGTTGCATTTCGCTGCTTTTCTTAAAAAACCTCGTATCTGCAGCTTAAACAAGCTGCAGATACGAGGTTTTTGCAGAGAAGCGAGGATTTAGTAGATAAGGATGGGTGGAATACTTTAAATGGCCGCTGTTAACCGTCAATCAGATGACGTCACTCCGTCACTCACGATAGAAGCTCGCGTTTTATAAAATGACCCAGGTGAGATTAATGTTTTTTTCGTAAATAATTAACCCAATTTTACGTTTTAATGGCGAAATTTGCAAAACTGAATTATCCAAACCTCTGAATTTTCATTTAAGAATAAATTATGTCGCATTGCACCAGGTCTTTAAGGTAAGTTTGGACTCGGGGGTTACTTTTTATCCGCCCAATGAAATTCTTTTATTTGTATATATGTTGTGAAGTTACATTTCCTGAACAAAATATTAAAAAAAAACAGGGTAAAATAATCTTTTTCGTGTCAGAGTTATCTGCCCTTGACTAGCAATGACAATTTTCACAAAATTACCATAATGTTTTAAAGTCATATAGCAAGTCATTCTGAATTGATAATTTCAATATATCATAAACATAAAATTTGTAAGTCACATGGCCGCTCTCCAAACTTACCTTAAGTACCAAAAACAGTTACTGTACTTACGTGTGATAAATCCATCACCATCTTTATCAAATTGGTTAAAATATTCCATGTATTTAGATTTCTTCTCTTCAGCTATCAGTATGTGAGGTCCTAACTTCTTTTCAAATTCTTTAAATTCGATGTAACCGCTGCCTGGCAGAAATAAAACAAAACTCTCAGTTCACTGAACACAGCCAATTTGTGCTAGAATGTGACAAATGGTTCTCATTGCATTTTATTCTGGTGTGCAACCTAATTAGCATCTGTACCTCGTATAGACGTAGTCAGAAAAAATCCGTATTGCTCGATTATAATTGGTTAAAAGTATGATCGTTCCTCTTCAAGCATTAGGAATTAGTGAATTAAAATTCTTCTTGAACCACATTGTTTATTGTCACTTTTACTATGTTCAGACCACACATCCATGAAATGCCAATGGACTCATTATAAAGATATAGGCATATAATGACGTGTCATAGCTATTTTTTGCTTATCACCGTAACATATTAATTTTCGTCGACATATTTTGTCAGCCGAGCTTTTGAAATTGAGGCTTTCAACGAACTGCTAACGAAGGTAGTACATTTTCACTGGTGGTGAAATCGGCCAAAGCGACGGGCGTTTTTCGCTACCACAAGGAGCAGATAATTTGCGTTTAAATGTGAGTTCAAAGATCTGATCGGATAGTTTTTCTAATAACAATGAATTTGTTCTAAAAATAGACCGGGTGCATCGATATGTGTTGACAAACCGTCTGTGTTGTTATAAAATCTCGTAACTACGGCTTTATCGAAGCCGTAGTTACTGTATTTGATAACAACACCGAAGACATACAATGATCGCGAAAAAACGTCCCACGCTTTGGCCGAGTTCCCCACCAGTGATTGTATGTACAAAGAATTCAAATTATCGAACAAATAGACACGTTAACAAATACACGCAAGGAACTATCATACCAAATGGTCAATCTGTAATGGTAGATTGTTTCCGTTTAGCGAAAATCGACATCAAGCTGAGGTAGTCCACCCCTAATGAGATTCTCACGACGTCGGAAATATTCGGGCGTGGTCGAAAACATTCGGCGGAGGAATTTTCCAACGCCGAATGTTTACGACCGCGTCCGAATAGATCCGGATACATAACGACGCAGCTCGAAAAACCCGATATTTTATGAATCTCAAAATGGCCACATTACGGGTATTCTATTCGGACGACGTCGTAAACATTCGCCGCCGAGGTGGTACGTTCCACAGCCGAACATCCATTTTGTCATTTTTGGCAGTTTTTGAACTGGATCACCCGAAAATTTTGCCGTTTGGGAAAGGGTTAAACTATACCATCCGCATCGGCTTCTTTCATGATCAATTTAATATCCTTATTAGACAGTATAAGGCCTATCTTTTTGGCGGCACGTTTGATCTCCGAACCTATCCGGACGACGTCGTAAACATTCGGCGGCGGTATGTTCCACCGCCAAATGTCGCCCGAGTTGTTGCGATTTCACACGAATCTCATTATTTAAGGATGGCCTACCTTAAACTTACCATTTATGTCGGCCTCTTTCATGATCAACTTTATAAATATCTTTATTAGACAATATGGGTCCTATCTTCTTGGCTGCACGTTTAATCTCCGAACCTATTCGGACGACGTCGTAAACATTCGGCATCGAGGTGCTACGTTCCACAGCCGAATGTTTACACGTCGCCCGACTTCGCACGAATCTCACAATATAGAGATGGACAAACTTAACCCTTTCCCAAACAAGACCTGGTTTTGACGTCCCTAATAGAAAAGACTTGGGAAAAAATTGACACAAAAGAAGAAACTGCTGATAACCAGCAGTTTCTCCTTTTGTCTCAATATTTTCTATGCCATATTTTACACAAATCCTATCTTTAATAACATCCATTTTGTCTTTTTTGGCAGTTTTTGAACTGGATCACCCGAAAATTTTGCCGTTTGGGAAAGGGTTAAATTATACCATCCGCATCGGCTTCTTTCATGATCAATTTAATATCTTTATTAGACAGCATAAGCCCTATTTTCTTGGCGGCACGTTTGATTTCCGGTTCACTGAGTCGGCCATTATGGTCCCCGTCTATTTCGTCAAATACTCGTCGCAGAGCTGTGAAAGAGTGATACGTGTTGTTAAATTGACAAATAAGAAAATTTACGTGTATGGATTTCGGAAACTTTATAGGAAAGAAGATAATGCTTTGTGAGTTTTATGCACCGATGCTTTACTAAAGCTTTGTTTTATCGAGTTTATTTTGCTCTCTGTGACTAATTAATCTTTTATTGTATTATTACATCTGTTACAAAAGAATGGAATTTAAATTCTTACTTTTTGTTCCTCAGACAAGCTCGTTAAAGCAGTATTGATCATCGTGAGAAAATAATAGCAAACTTATTTCTAATTGTTACAATGCTTTTTGTCAACATTTAAAGAAATAAATAGACGCACTGTAAGACTGGTCGAAAATAAAGCAGCTGAAGGCGCTTTTACAAATGACACTGAATGTATTCATTATTAATTAAGGTAGAAGACCCATAATTAGCACCAAAGCACGGAGAAATTTGAAAAAGGCCAGTAATTCCTAAACTTAGTTACATTTCCATTCCAAATATAAACATAACCATTTTGTACGGTTTAGAATTTTGAATTCATACATACTTATAAAAATATTTGACAAAACTATTCAAAGTTACCTCCCTTGCATATGAATATAGAGTAAAATGATATTGTAAATTATTTTCTTCTTGAAGCATTATCTTGAAATCCAGCACGGTGAATCAACTGATGTGGAGTTTATTTACAAGTGTGTGTAATTTGATGCATTTCGTATGGCTAAAAAGAGGTGTTTTTCGTTATGGGTCTTCTACCTTAAATTGAAAAGATAGGACCACGCTGTTCTGACTGGTTAATCAGATTTTACTTTTTTTTTATTCTTTTCTAAGTACTGAAAGTTATGCTAAAAGCAGGCATGCTGTTGGAATAGATAAATAGTTAGGAAATGATTGATGAATATAAAAAGTCTTACTTTGTTTCTGTTCTTTACTCAAAATCTTTACACCAGTATCCGAAAAGTCCTGTTGCAACGCCATCGGAATAGTAAACTATGTATACAACGCTCCTATTTTGCCAAGGGTGAATTATTCATTGTGTGTCTTTATGTCTAATCTGATTCGAATCTTCATTCATATGGCTCGTCAATGATAAAATGAACTCTGCAGAAACTCTTTGGTATACTTTGTTAACCCTTTGCCTTTATATAAAAAAGCAATATGATTTTTATGAGTCATAGAAATGAAACGTTTGAACACTGGGTAAAATATTGTCGACATAATTATGCTCATTTTCAACCATTTCTCTACCCCGATAAGCCCGGTAAACTCTTTATGAATTTCTTTGATATTTTCTCAACGAGTCTGTTAAAATACGACCGAATTAGAATGAATAAGGCAAACGTCGGGGATTTGCTGGATGCAAAAGACCTTTAAAATATCGCCTGATAAAAAGGTTATTGATGACCAAACAAATTTTCATTTGGTCGTCAATAACCTTTTTTCTTTATCAGATGGTGTTTTGGGTCGCTATTTTACGTGTGACAATCCACATACCGTTGGCTTCATGTTAACCCTTTCCCAAACGGCAATATTTCAGTTAGATTCATATTTTTTAAAGTATTGTAGATGACAACCACTGGTGGTGAACTCGGCCAAAGCGAGGGACGTTTTTCGCTACAACAAGGTAGAGATATTTTGCGTTTAATTGTGAGTTTAAAGATCTTTAACCCTAATTACAATGAATTTGGTTTAAAAATAGACCGGGTTCCCTGTTATGTTAGGCCCTAGCTCTTCGTTTGACTAAAACTTGCTACATCGGGGACATTTCAATAAACGAGGGAAATGCTGAAATGACATTTTACTGTGTCCGGGCTGTATTGCGTGCGGGACAGTCTTTCATAGATTAGAATATAACTATGTGGTTCCTGTTTTCATATCGGTACGATGGATGCATTCGGTTGGTGAGGTATATTATCCTTGTAAAATCGGCATTCACACGCTTCTTGGGAAACGTTCAAGATAAGACATTGTGTACACGACACGGGCCTTTTGCTCATCGTCCGTCTAAAGCCGCTCCTCCAATCCTGTGTACAGTTTTGACGTATTTTATTTTATCAAAATTACTTTATGAATTGCACCAAAACAAATTCCAACAATATTAGCTAAATCGTCGAATGATTTCCACCGGTCCGTGAGAATATCGGTCTTCATGTCTAAATGAGCACGTTTTTAGACCGCTCATTGCTAAGATCATCGTTTATTTTCGCGCGGTAAATCCCAAATTTCTTGTGTCGATTAAACAAAGATGTCCAAAAATATGCACTGAAGCCGTTTCTTCGATTAAAGAACTTCTAAATTTCCTTAGGCGTCATTCCGGCCCTCACATAGACGTTAATAGCGCAGATTTGTTCCGTACGCTGTGGTGACGTCGCCTTGATTTTAGTTGTCTTTCATTCATTGCTAGGAGACGCATGTATGAAACGCAGAATTTTTATGCCACGACGTTAAAATTTTGAAATTGTTCAGAAAATATGTTGATGTGATGTCATATCTAGGCTGCATGTAAAATCGCCGGTAATTTATAAGATATGGTCCTTTGAATAATAGTAAGAATATTGGGAGCAAGCATTATTTCAAAGTGATCCGTACTCTTGAACACCATGCTCTTACGCCTTAGAAAATATTGATTTTTAACAATTTAAAACCACAAAAACCTATCAAAGTGGTAGTTTACAATTCGAAATTACTTACTGAATAAAAACTTGAATCAAATACGTCGGAAAAAATACAAATCAAAGGCAGTCCGGGAACTTTTTGACTATACCTCGTATTACATTTACATTTTATTTTTTCATCTGTAGCAGCTTTCAAATCGGACCAGACTAATCAGTGGCGGATCCAGAGGGTATTCGGGATGTTCAAACGAACCCCCCCCCCCCCCTCTGTAACCAGATTATTTCATTTTCATGCAGAATTTCAGTCACAATTGCGTTATACTAGGACCCCCCCCCCCTTTGTATGTTAGAACCCCCTTCACAGAAATCCTGGATCCACCGCTTGACCTCCATTAAACTTTGACGTTTGTGAAAGTGACAAGGATTTCCCGAAAAACCACCGGAATGAGCAAGTCTTGGATTCATGGAGTGAGATCACATCGAATTGGGAATTATGTAATAAACCTAAATAGAAAATATAGAAAATATCTATATGAAATGAATTCCACGTGCGCAGAGAAAAATACACCCCCTCCCCCCAAAAAAAATCATGTGAACGACTTTATCCACTGACGGGTGTAAAATTTCGAAAATATGGGCACATAGATCTAATATGCTATGAATTATAAATCTGAATAGGTTGTCAAAAATTACGACTCTTTCAAAAACACTTTTATTTACACAGAAATGGTCAATTTTGAGTAAAAGAAAGATTTTTTCTTCAGAATTTGGCTTTTGTTGTTGTAATTGACCTTCTGGTGCCATAAAGGTACCCGAGTAACACCAGTAGGGTGTATGTATAGCAGAGTCTAGGATAACAGGCTGAAATGACGTCACTAACGTGGAACCCTGGGCCGTTCGGATGGAAACTAGGTCACTCGGGTCGAACTGAAGTTGCAATATGAACTCACTCATGAACTTATGCCCTATCTGTAGTTTTCTTCTTATTCAAACACGATCTCGCAAAACTCTGAAAATAGATTCATAATAAAAACTTTGTAGTAACACGTGAACCATTTCCCAAACCACGACATCGGGACAATATCATTCAATTATGTAAATTTCATATCTAGATCTATAATCCATCAAGACAAATAGAAAAGTATTGTGATTGTTGCTCTAAGGGTTTTTGTATGGCGCACGATAAATAACCTGGCAGACCATCGCTAGCTATTAGCAAGAGATGCTCTGCCAAGTCATTTATCGTAACATATATGACATATGTAAGGCAAAAATGCCCCTTAAGTGTCTTGATGGAACTAACCCGTAATTTTTATGATAGATACAGTTAAAATTGACAGCTAAGAAGAAACGTGCGATCAGTCAGAAACTGACTTATTATTGTTAAAACTGATAAAAAACTAATCACGTGACTCAGAATTACAGAAAACTACCAATATCTTTGTTATCACTTGACCAATTTGAATTCGGTTTGAAGCAGAGAATGTGTGAAAATGCCAGGAATAAGCTGGACAATGTGTATTTTTGACAAATTAACTGATAAAAAATTATTGAAGATCAACCAAAATTTTGAAATTGAATTTTTGACAAATTAACTGATAAAAAAGTTAATGAAGATCAACCAAAATTTTGGTTGACCTTCAATAATTTTTCTATCAGCTGATTTGTCAAAAATCCTTTGCGTCCATCTAATCCGTTATGTCTGTCAACCTTCTCTGTTTCAAACCGAATTCAAATCGGTTTCGTATTGACAAAATTATTGAAGATTTTCTGAAGTTGTTGTGTCACGTGTGTATCCACAGTGCTACAAAAAAGTGAATCTCACCGTCAAAGTCTATAACACCATCATTGTTGGCGTCTGCCTCGTTAAATAGCTGCTGGATTTCAGCAGACGACATCTGTTCACCTTGTTCCTTTAACGCTATCTTTAACTCCTTACCTACAAGGAAACGTTGAACAGACAAAATAGAATAATGCTCTGAACTTACAATGTGGTGCAACGAATACTAGTAATCTTTTACAAGAAAACGTTAAACAGACGGAATAGAATATGTTCTGAACTTATAGTGTGGTGCAACGAATACTGGAAATCTTTTCAAGAAAACGTCGGACAGACGTAATAGAATATGTTCTGAACTTATAGTGTGGTGCAACGAATACTAGTAATCTTTTCAAGAAAACGTTGAACAGACGGAATAGAATATGTTCTGAACTTATAGTGTGGTGCAACGAATACTAGTAATCTTTTCAAGAAAACGTTGAACAGACGGAATAGAATAATGTTCTGAACTTATAATGTGGTACAACGAATACTAGTAACATTTTTAAGAAAACGTTGAACAGACGGAATAGAATATGTTCTGAACTTAAAGTGTGGTGCAACGAATACTAGTAATCTTTTAACGCTATCTTTAACTCCTTAGGAAAGAAAACGATGAATATGCAAACTGCAATAATGTTCTAAACGTATAATTTGGTGCAACGAATACTGGTTATCTTTTACAAGAAAACGTTGAACAGACAAAATAGAATAATGTTCTGAACTTATATTGTGGTGCAACGAATACTAGTAATCTTTTAACGCTATCTTTAACTCCTTAGGAAAGAAAACGATGAATATGCAAACTGCAATAATGTTCTAAACGTATAATTTGGTGCAACGAATACTGGTAATCTTTTACAAGAAAACGTTGAACAGACAAAATAGAATAATGTTCTGAACTTATAGTGTGGAGCAGTGAATACTAGTAATCTTTTCAAGAAAATGATGAACAGACAAAATAGAATAATGCTCTGATCGTATAATGTGGTGCTGTAAATGATCGATCTGCATTGCTGATTCGAAAGTCTGTAGCCCATAATTATTGGCATCTGCCTCGTTCAGCCATTACCACACAATGACTCTTTTTGACTCCCTTCAAGATAGTGGCTTTAGAAAACATCGTGGAAAATGAAGAAATTGCTTGTGACAAGCAATTTCTTCATTTCCCACAATGTTTTCTATCCCAAAAGACCAAGGAATATCAAATTTCTTTCATACGAAATTGTCTTCTGCCACATCTTTGAATTTGGGATGGTCTTAAATTTTGTGACAAGCAATTTCTTCATTTCCCACAATGTTTTCTATCCCAAAAGACCAAGGAATATCAAATTTCTTTCATATGAAATTGTCTTCTGCAACATCTTTGAATTTGTGATGGTCTAAAATTTTGGCGTCTGCTTCTTTAAATAGCTGTTGTATCTCAGCAGACGACATCTGTTCACCTTGTTCCTTTAACGCTATCTTTAACTCCTTGCCTACAAGAAAACGTTGAACAGACGGAATAGATTAATGTTCTGGTCTTATAATGTGGTACAACGAATACTAGTAATCTTTTAACGCTATCTTTAACTCCTTAGGAAAGAAAACGATGAATATGCAAACTGCAATGATGTTCTAAACGTATAATTTGGTGCAACGAATACTGGTAATCTTTTACAAGAAAACGTTGAACAGACGGAATAGAATAATGCTCTGAACTTATAGTGTGGTGCAACGAATACTAGTAATCTTTTAACGCTATCTTTAACTCCTTAGGAAAGAAAACGATGAATATGCAAACTGCAATAATGTTCTGAAATTATAATGTGGTGCAACGAATACTAGTAATCTTTTAACGCTATCTTTAACTCCTTGGGAAAGAAAACGATGAATATGCAAACTGCAATAATGTTCTGAACTTATAATGTGGTACTACGAATACTAGTAATCTTTGCGAGAAAACGTTGAACAGGTGGAATAGAATAATGCTCTGAACTTATAATGTGGTACAACGAATACTAGTAATCTTTGCGAGAAAACGTTGAACAGGTGGAATAGAATAATGCTCTGAACTTATAATGTGGTACAACGAATACTAGTAATCTTTTAATGCTACCTTTAACTCCTTAGGAAAGAAAACGATGAATATGCAAACTGCAATAATGTTCTTAACGTATAATTTGGTGCAACGAATACTGGTAATCTTTTACAAGAAAACGTTGAACAGACAGAATAGAATATGTTCTGAACTTATAATGTGGTACAACGAATACTAGTAACATTTTTAAGAAAAGGATGAACAGACGGAATAAAATAATGCTCTGATCGTATAATAATGTGTTGCAACGAATACTAGTAATCTTTGCAAGAAAACGTAGGACAGACGGAATAAAATAATGCTCTGAACGTATAATAATGTGTTGCAACGAATACTAGTAATCTTTTCAAGAAAACGTTGGACAGATGGAATAGAATAATGCTCTGATCGTATAATGTGGTGCAGTAAATGATCGATCTGTATTGCTAATTCGAAAGTCTATAACCCATAATTATTGGCATCTGCCTCGTTCAGCCATTACCACGCAATGACTCTTTTTGACTCCCTTCAAGATAGTGGCTTTAGAAAACATCGTGGAAAATGAAGAAATTGCTTGTGACAAGCAATTTCTTCATTTTCCACAATGTTTTCAATCCCAAAAGACCAAGGAATATCAAATTTCTTTCATATGTAATTGTCTTCTGCAACATCTTTGAATTTGGGATGGTCTAAAATTTTGGCGTCTGCCTCGTTAAATAACTGTTGTATCTCAGCAGACGTCATCTGTTCACCTTGTTCCTTTAACGCTATCTTTAACTCCTTACCTACGAGGAAACGTTGAACAGATGGAATAGAATATGTTCTGAACTTATAGTGTGGTGAAACGAATACAAGTAATCTTTTCAAGAAAATGATGAACAGACGGAATAGAATAGTGTTCTGGTCTTATAGTGTGGTGCAACGAATACTAGTAATCTTTTCAAGAAAATGATGAACAGACGGAATAGAATAGTGTTCTGGTCTTATAGTGTGGTGCAACGAATACTAGTAATCTTTTAACGCTATCTTTAACTCCTTAGGAAAGAAAACGATGAATATGCAAACTGCAATAATGTTCTAAACGTATAATTTGGTGCAACGAATACTGGTAATCTTTTACAAGAAAACGTTGAACAGACAAAATAGAATAATGCTCTGAACTTATAATGTGGTACAACGAATACTAATAATCTTTTCAAGAAAATGTTGGACAGATGGAATAGAATAATGCTCTGATCGTATAATGTTGTGCAGTAAATAGTAGTAATCTTTTCAAGAAAACGTTGGACAGTTTAGTTTATTGGAGTTTTACGCCGTTTTCAACTACTAAGGTCATATCGCGGCGGCTGGAGCACCTAACCATGGATTCCTGGTTATTTCATAACCAGTACTACCACGACACCCTTACCGAGCCTCTAGCTGCTCCCCCAGATAGGTTCACGGTATCAAATCTAAACTAATAAGGTGTAGTAAATTGTCTGCGCATAAATGACGTCATCAAAATAAATCAACTATATTGCAAACGTTATATTTCAAGTGAAACATTAATAATCGGCAGATCACATTATTTTTAGCCCATAAAACTTTATCACATTTATGAGGATATAATCGACCTTTGAACGATGTTAGTTCCAAATATATTTCCGGCGTTTTCTTAAACAGTTGTATGGTCTGCTTCCGGCGTTGTGCTTGCCGAGTAATTTGTACAAAACTTATTCATTGCGGCCTCCGTATTACGTCCGATAGGTCTTGAGAACCGATCGATAAGTTCCGAGTAGTTCCGATTCTTGGTGGAATGCAAAACACAGCAAACCTTGTGAGTTAGAAACTAATTGAACAAGTATATGAACCCAAACTGTACTTACGTGTTATAAATCCATCACCATCTTTATCAAATTGGTTAAAATATTCCATGTATTTAGATTTCTTTTCTTCAGCAATTAGAATATGTGGTCCTAACTTCTTTTCGAATTCTTTATATTCGATGTAACCACTGCCTAGCAAAAATAAACAATATTGGTAACTTTTAACATATATAGCTAACGATAAATTACCAGACAAAGCATCTCTAGCTATTAGCTAGAGATGCTCTGCAAGGTTTTTTTATCATGAGCTATAAAGATACAAAAAGTAGAAAGATATGGTTTTCCATGACAATCTGTTAAAATATTCCATGTATTTAGATTTTTTTCTCTTCGACCATTAGTATATGTGGCCCTAACTTCTTTGTACTCTTCAATGAATGTTTTGTTTAATTTCTCAGCGTATACTCTACGGCATAAAGTGCACTTTCGTTTAAATGTTTGAAGAAACAACTGAATTTGGATCAGAGTAATTTACAACCGGTAATGACCCTCTAAAGGTGTACGATGCACTTTATCTCGTCAAAATGTGTAGATTATAAGCTCAGAAATTTCAGTGTGATCACTTCCAAAAAATCACGTGGGTTTACCGTTATCCACCGTATTAAACAATCTGCCATAATTTTCTATTCTGTATTTCATATTATTAGCGATTTCGTTAGTTTTAAGATTTGAAATGTTTGAGACAAGACAAGTCAACTCCATTTTGTTTTTATTTCAATTTGATTAAAATCTGGTGTTAACGTACAAAACCATCTGGCAGGCACTAGTAAGGGGTCATCTTTGTGACGCTGGGGAACCCTAAATCTGCTATTTTTACTCTATTCAATAAAATATCTTGTTATACGAACGTATATGATTTTCTACTTATTCTTTGTACTCTATATAACCACTGCATGGCAGAAATAAAACAAAACTCTCAGTTCACTGAACACAGTCAATTTTAGCTTGAATATGAAAAATGATTCTTATTGTATTCTATTCTGATGTAGAACCAAATTTTCATCTTGTACCTTGTATAAACGTAATCAGATTTCGCCTTTTGCCTCTAAGGACGACTTCCGGTGGATGTCGTGTGGGTTGGGGGTCTTAGTGGAAATAGGCTAATTAGTTAAATTATTGATCATTTCTCTTCAAAAATTGATAACGAGTTTTAAACCAAACCTATTCTAGAACTATTTATAGACACCGTAACTATCGAAGCTTGTCTCCGGTAGACAGAAATTATTTGATACCCATGCTATGGCTTCTTGCTCCTTGGTCCGAGATATTGCGATCCTTTTATACTTACCGTCCATGTCGGCCTCGTTCTTTATCAACTTTATATCCTTATTAGACAATACTCGTATAAGGCCTATCTTTTTGGCGGCACGTTTGATCTCCGAACCTATCCGGACGACGTCGTAAACATTCGGCGGCGGTATGTTCCACCGCCAAATGTTTCTGATGTCGCCCGAGTTGTTGCGATTTCACACGAATCTCATTATTCAAGGATGGCCTACCTTAAACTTACCATTCATGTCGGCTTCTTTCATGATCAACTTTATAAATATCTTTATTAGGCAGTATGAGTCCTATCTTCTTGGCTGCACGTGTAATCTCCGAACCTATTCGGACGACGTCGTAAACATTCGGCACCGAGGTGGTACGTTCCACAGCCGAATGTTTACACGTCGCCCGACTTCGCACGAATCTCACAATATAGAGATGGACAAACTTAACCCTTTCCCAATCAAGGCCTGGTTTTGACGTCCCTAATAGAAAAGGCTTTGGAAAAAATTGACACAAAAGAAGAAACTGCTGATAACCAGCAGTTTCTCCTTTTGTCTCAATATTTTCTATGCCATATTTTACACAAATCCTATCTTTAATAACATCCATTTTGTCTTTTTTGGCAGTTTTTGAACTGGATCACCCGAAAATTTTGCCGTTTGGGAAAGGGTTAAACTATACCATCCGCATCGGCTTCTTTCATGATCAATTTAATATCTTTATTAGACAGCATTAGCCCTATTTTCTTGGCGGCACGTTTGATTTCCGGTTCACTGAGTCGGCCATTATGGTCCCCGTCTATTTCGTCAAATACTCGTCGCAGAGCTGTGAAAGAGGGATACGTATTGTTAAATTGACAAATTAGAAAATTGACGTGTAGGGATTTCGGGAACTTTATGGGAAAGAAGATAATGCTTGATGAGTATTATGCACCGACGGTTTACTAAAGCTTTATTTTATCGAGTTTATTTTGCTGTCTGTGACCAATTATTGATCTTTTATTGTATTATTACATCTGTTACAAAAGAATGGAATTTAAATTCTTACTTTTTGTTCCTCAGACAAGCTCGTTAAAGCAGTATTGATCATTGTGAGAAAATAATAGCAAAGTTATTTCTAATTGTTACATTGCTTTTTGTCAACATTTTAAAAAAAATAGACGCACTGTAAGACTGGTCGAAATAAAGCAGCTGCAGACGCTTTTACAAATGACACTGAATGTACTCATTATTTTCATTAAGGTAGAAGACCCATAACTAGCACCAAAGCACGGCGAAATTTGAAAAAAAAACGCAAGTAATTCCCAAACTTAGTTACATTTCCATTCCAAATATAAACATAAGCATTTTGTACGGTTTAGAATTTTGAATGCATGCATACTTATAAAAATATTTGACAAAACTATTCAAAATCACCTCCCTTGCATATAAATATAGAGTAAAATGATATTGTAAATTATTTTCTTCTTGAAGCATAATCTTGAAATCCGGCACGGTGAATCAACTGATGTGAAGTGTATTTACAAGTGTGTGTAATTTGATGCATTTCGTATGGCTGGAAAGTGGTGTTTTTCATTATGGATCTTCTACCTTAAATTGAAAAGATAGGACAACGCTGTTCTGACTAGTTAATCAGCTTATCGTCGTTGTAAATGCAAAACCTCGTATCTCGTTTTGGGAAAATTTTAAAGGGGAGGGAAAAAAGTATAATAACTTTTACTGAACTGAAATGCTTGACTTGAAATTTGGAAATATTGTTCACAAATAATTTGTCATTAATACTAAGCAGTAAAAATATCTAAAAACCTGCAAGAATTATCTTTAACTAGGTACACAAGTTTGTACTTTGGAAATCACAAGAATCGACATACGAGGTTTTGCATTTACACCGACGTTACATTACTTTTTTATTCTTTTCTAAGTAATCTTTGTAAGGCAGGCCAAAAGCAGGCATGCTGTTAGAATAGATAGATAGTTAGGAAATGATTGATGGATATAAAAAGTCTTACTTTGTTTCTGTTCTTTACTCAAAATTTTCATACCAGTGTCCGAAAAGTCCTGTTGCAACGCCATTGGAATAGTAAACTATGTATACAAAGCTCCTATATGGCTAAGGATAGATTATTCATTGTGTGGCTATATGTCTAATCTGATTCGAATCTTCATTCATATGCCTTGTGAATGAACAAATGAATAAAATGAACCATTTGAAAACCCCTAAGTATACTTTGTTAAAACTTTGCCGAACAACACTTGCATCAATTTGACTTCTACGAGTCATAGAAAGAAGACGTTTGAAAACTTAGTAGATATATAAAATGACAATAAATTTTGCGATAAAAATAGACTAGGTCTAACGCTATGTTTGGATAACCCGTCTGTGTTGTCATAAAATCTCGTAACTACGGCTTGAATCAAGCCGTAGTTACAATATTTTATTACAACACTAATAAAATAATATTGTTTGTCCGGAACTTCGTCACGGTTAACTGGATAAAATCGTTCCCTATTACTTAGTATACTTATTAGTTTCTCTACACCGATAAGCTAATTCTTTATGAATTTGTCTGTTTCCTTGTTTATAATAACATTATGGGAAAGAGTAAAAATGGTAATTTCATACTTTTCTACAGTATAGACTATAATTAAACTTGAGAAGCTGAATTTACGACGGAAAACCCCGTGACACAACATCTTTGATATTTTCTCAACAATTCTGTTAAAATACGACCGAATTGAAAAAAAAAAAAAAAAAAAAAAAAAAACGAAGAAGAGAAGGATCGGGGGAGAGGGGGGGGGAGCAAACGCCGAGAATTTGCTGATGCAAAAGATCTTTATAATATCGCCTGACAAAAAAGATTATTGACGACCCAAACAAACTTGTTTGGTCGTCAATAACTTTTTTCTGATGGTGTTTTGTGTCGCTATTCCATGTTTGATAATTCACATACTGTTGGCTTCATGCTAACCCTTTTCCAAACCTCAATATTTCTGTCAGACCCATACTTTCTTTCACCCTTTCCCAAACAAGGCCATGTTTTGACGTCCCTAATAGAAAAGGCTTGGGAAAACATTGATACAAAAGAAGAAACTGCTGATAACCAGCAGTTTCTCCTTTTGTCTCAATATTTTCTAAGTCATATTTTACACAAATTCTTTCTTTGAAAACTTTCATTTTATCATTTGTTGTTGTTTTTGAAGTGGAACACCTTTAAGTTTGGCCGTTTGGGAAAGGGTTAAAGTGTTGCAGATGACAACGTATAAGTTACAATATGAAACTTTGAAGTAAGAAAAGGAGAAAATTCTGCCAACAGGAGAATTTTCTTTTGCGTCAATGTTTCCCAAACTCCGGTATTTTCGTATATGACGTGAACACTTCTAAGGATTGATTAGGAAATGGTAACACTGTTTTAATTCTTATTAAAAACGTTAAAGACTCCTTTTTTCACATAGAGCTATCCCTTTTCCAAACAGGATCTTGTTTCATGTAAAGCTTGTGAAAGCACTGGGTCAAAAGAAGAAAACAGCTGATTAGCAGCTCTTTCACTTTTTCCTAAACCTTTAAGAACACATTTTTTGAGCTGGGGCTGTTAACCCACTTCCCAAACAAGACCTGGTATTGACGTCCCTAAAAGAATACGCTTGAGAAAACATTGAGGCAAAAGAAGTAAATGCTGATTATCAGCATTTTCTCCCTTTGCCTCAATATTTTCTCTGCTATATTATAGACAAATTTCATCGTTGTAAACATTCATTTTGTCGTCTGCAGCAGATTTCAAAGTAGTTTGGGAAAGGGTTAAACTAGATCAGTCAATTTCATGAATTTTGGTAGATAGTTGATATGTAAAGCAGTATATTGACTGACAATCGAAAGATGCGTTTAACTGATAGGAAATTATCTTTATAAACGAGTGACGTCTATTTAATTGGCTGATCGCCCATGACACGTTAAATCTTTTTCATACAACACGACGTGTACTCTCTTAAGAACAGAGCACATTATCTCTACATTCCATTTCGATAGAATGAGCTCTGTTCTCGCGGGGTCATTTCACGTCTAATCTCGGGGCCTTGGCGGATTTCAGTATCCAATCGTTGGCTATCAACAACAAAACAATTCAAAAAGCTGATACAAACTTTCATTGGCTGACGCTTCAAATTACCGGCTTCAGCCAAAAATAAAATCGACTTAAGGGGGAATGCTCCAGTTTTTCGGAACACTCGGTCTTTACTGTAGTAAATTAAATGTTTCGTACCAATATGTTTCGCTACCATATTTTCAATAATATAACACAGTCACACATCATTACAATTTACCATTTTCGATGGTAAAAATGTATTTATTATGCGAAACTGATTTCCTCAAGATGGAAATCGATTATCTAGAGCAAGACAGTCGTAACTGTGTATGCAATTACTACTGTTTTGCGTCGTTTTATTCATGTCTAGCTGATAAAAATTGCTTTAATTCACTAATAAGTGCGCTGACCTATACATTTTCTTTTTGAATTATTACCAGGACATGTTGCTAAATACAATGAGTGAGTTTTATCAAATTCTATTATGTAGAACTTGAAATATTTCCAAAAATATGCAAATTTTGACTTAAAACACTCCAGCTTCGTTGATCTAACCGAACACGTGAGCATGCTGTTTTATACATTTACTCGTTTATAATAGCACATACTTTGGGTTTTCTGTTCTTATTAAATATAAGACGTTAGTTTAAATCCGTTTTCGGGACTAAACGATGAATATACAGCATTCTATTAGCATTTTAGTGACCTTGGACAGGTGCAAGAAATTGTGCAGTTTTTCGCTGTAGGGATATGTGATACGAATGCTTATAAAATCCAAACAAGATCGCTGACCATCCATTTTTATTTCATTTTTCAATTGGTAATAACATGTAATTTCAACATACAAAATATAAATAAATTCTATTATTGGGAAAAAATTAGGAAACTGGAGCATTCCCCCTTAATGTATACGCAATCAAACAAGATAAAACTGAATGATTTTGATTCGATAATTCAAATGTTACCGGCTTCAGCCAAAAATAGAAGCGACGTAATGTATACGTAATGATCATACAAGATAAAACTGAATGATTTTGATTCGATAATTCAAACGATGTGCTATAATTAGATTATGACGACAAAATAGGCTGTTGGTTTATCAAAAAAGGCAGAGGTCATATTTGATGGTTAATCAATAGACCTCGGCATCGGAGAGTAGCGCGAATGTGGGGAAGATGTTGGTCCCGAACCAAGATCCCGCAGCACCTCCATCTCGAAATCGGCATAAAGGGGCTATCAAAATGTTTTTGTACGAATTTTTCATGACAAAGCTCGTTCGGACACCCGCACCCCCACCACGGGGATTTCTGTTAGACCATCCTTTCCTCTGTGAAAAATGGCTTAGGTCCGCGCCCCTAAAAATGTTGAAAATATTGAAGGCGTTAGCAGACATTGAATTGAATATTCAGCATCAATTTTACTTCTTTCCCTCAACGTTTTTCGCATTTGAACATTCGTATATCGTCGCTTTTCTTCGAAAACCACGTATCTGCAGCCTGTTTTAAGCTGCGGATACGTGGTTTCCGAAGAAAAAACAGCGATATCATGTTTGTAATGGCGTTATTGTTTCTGCCCCAAGTTGACCAGTCATAATTTACCCTATCACAAATTTTGAGAAAAAAATCGACGCCTTTTGACGACTTACAAGTTAAAGGATTTGTCAAAAGCAATGTCTTCATTTCTCACAATGTTTTCTACCTGCAAAAGGCTAAAAGTATTGAACAAAGAATGACCTTTTGATATCTTCGTCTGCAACAACTTTAAATTTGGACCAGTTAAAATTTTTGCCTTCTGGTAATAGGTTGAATTGTGTCATCTTGGAACGGGTTAAAGTGACATTTCACGATTATTTTTTACATAAATGTTACTTTTATTCTATCTGAAAGAGCACGTTTGCTTATGAAAAGTCTGAAAATTTCAAGCCAAAGTATTGAACCGTTTAAAAGAAATATATATTTTTGTGCTAAAATTTAATAGCATTTCTACTCATTAGAATAAACAATCTTTGCATCAAGACATATTTTTGAAAAATGAAATAAATGTGAAATGTCACTTTAACTCCAACACATCAAAGTTTTGGAATATTCCGATGCAATTTTCAATTTTGATGTTGTAAGAGATATTTGTATTGAGTAAAAACAGAAAATATTACGATAAAAGGAGAAAGTTCGGGTCATCAGCTTTTTTCTTTTGTTTCATTTTTTGCTATAACTTATCAAGTTAAGGACGTCAAAACCCGAGCCGCGTTCTTTAGAGCGAGATTTCTTGAGATATCTTGAGATTTCTTAAGATATTTTAGGGTAAAATGTTCTTCTGAGCAAGATTTTCAAGACGATCACTGGGAGCCGCCATTGCTCTATACTTTTTTCGGAACATCTCGGTAAATTCTGTAGAATTTATATGGGAAAAAATGGACCGAGTTGTTCAGAATGATCAATGATTCATTTACCGCGGAGTTCCGAATGCTCCGTACTTCATACAAATGACGTCATCATGACGTCATTTGTATGAAGTATGGAACATTCGGAACACCTGGCTTATACTCTTGGTCTTAAAAACGCTGTATCAAAAATATCTTAAGAAATCTTGAAAAATTCGCTCTAAAGAACGCGGCTCCGGCATTTCATAAACAAGATCTAGTAGGCCTATATTTCTAACAGATATGTATAACATCTTATATGTTCGACAAATTAGCATGAGCCTAGCTGCGATATCGTAGCCACTAACTTGATGATGGGTATTGGTTTGTGGCTACGAGTCCACCCTATTCCTTCTTGTGGAGCAAGACGAAAGAGTGGAAAACGCATTTTCTTGCATAAATTTTTGAATACCAACATATCTAATCAGATTTGTATCCCATAAAAAGATATTCCATGGCACAAATTCAGTTAAAAAGTATCAACAAGAATTGTTATCAATTATTTCTTCCAACGGAAAATTCAAGTCTCAGTAGAATAAAATGGGTGGGTACTCCGCTTCAAAATTGAATTGAACTTTATTTGAAAGTGATTTCAACATAAAACTATGTTGGATTGAAAGAAAAATGGTTAACCTGTTGTCAGGTAACATTCTTACTACATTCCATAGCTTTATTTTGAAGTTTGACTATGCTAAACTTGCTGGAATGAATCATTCCAGCACCTGCTCCATTGCAACGAATAGGAAGGAATTGTAACCGAAACCCAGATAAAAATTCAAAAAGGTTTTGGTTGCATTATTGCAACTAGCATGAGCCCCTTTAATTCATAGGTCTTGTAAACTGGCCGATCTCAACGTCACGCTGACTTACTTGGAGACGAAGCGGGGCCTTCTTAATCCATTACCAAACGACAAAATTTTAGAGAGGTCCAAATTGAAAGATCCTGCAGACGACAATTTCAAGTGAATAGAATTTTCTACTTTTAGGTCTTTTTTGGATGGAAAACATTGTGGGAAATGAAGAAATTGCTTGTCGCAAAGCAATTTCGTCATTTTCCACAATATTTTCCAAAGCCATTATCTTGTGGGGTGTCAAAAAGAGTCATTGCGTGGTAATGGGTTAACGTATTCCACTCCTATGAGATTCACGCGACGCCTGTTTTTTTCTTGTGACGTCGTCAACATTAGTTAGGTATCGGAACACCTTTTGATTCGGGCGATGACGTAAGCTTTCGGCGGTTGAACGTTCCACCGCCAAATGTTTACCTCCTCGCCCGAATAATTCCGACGCCGCGTGTTTCTCCTTAGGGGTGGACTAACCTAGGAAGTAATCGGCGAGTATTCAGTCAAGTTACTTCCCTTGTACTAAGCGAATGGAGTAGACAAACACTAATGAACTAACAGCTTTAATATGGTAGGGAAAGCACTATAGAGAAATCATTCACAGACGTATCACGAATAATGAAAATCGCAACAAACAGGCAATATATCATCCCGACCATGGACGGATCCATAGCCATCCGTTGCCATCGAGTTTATGAAAAAAATAATCTGAGATTTTTTCGGATTTCTTTCATACGCCAATACAGTCGCCTCAATCCCATAGAAAACACGCCCCCTCTGGGAAACATGTCTGAATCAGCGCATGCCGACGACCAATAGTTTAATCCATCCATACGGAATACCTCATCTAATTTCGTCTCCATCATCGGCGTTAATTGGATAACGGAAATGACGCGGTTATCGTTATTTGCAAAATCAAAATAACGTCGTCAATCTCCGTTAGCGCGGATGACGTTGAATTTACACGAAATGTTTATTATAATATGTGACCCGTCATGCTAAAAGGTACCTTATCTGAACGCCGAAAATCCAAATTTTGAAAAACTTGTCAGACTCGGCACATGTCAACCAGATACTGTATGCGAAAAATGAGCATATAGTAAGATAGGGAAAACATTCCAGATTCAGATAAGTACATTAAAGTGAAAATTATCGGCCCTAGTCTGGCTGCGCAGACTGCGCAGACTGACTAGGGTCGATATTTTTCACACATCCGATAAGGTCCCTTTTAGCGCGATTTATTATATTGGTAGGTGGAATATTGAAACATTGAACTCATGTAATATTGACAGTTTGATATCCGCACTTCGTTTGACATCGTGAACTTTTGGCAGTGGATATTACCGCGGTTTCTCGTCGCTAGAGACATTTTACGTCGAATCTCAAAATAACCATCATAAGACGGAAATTCTACTTTAACCCTTTCCCAAACAAGCCCTGGTTTTGACGTTCCTAGTAGAAAAGGCTTGGGAAAACATTGAAACAAAAGAAGAAACTGCTGATAACCAGCAGTTTCTCCTTTTGTCTCAATATTTTCTGTGTCATATTTTACAGAAATCCTATCTTTGATAACATCCATTTTGTCATTTGTGGTAGTTTTTGAAGTCGCTCACCCTAAAAGTTTGCCGTATGGGAAAGGGTTAAAGGCCACCAGTGTCTGTTTCAACCATCAAGTATGGCGAACCCCGTACTCTGATCGTTAGTGTTTCGAGCTATCGATATTTCCATCTGGAACGGAGCGTTGTCGTCTGACATCACTGATTCTGCATCATCAATGACGTCATCGTGATGTGTCCGCGGTGTTGTATCTTTTGGTGTTATCGAATTCAGAGGCCGGCTTGGATTAAGTCCCTTTATTTGATCATTGTAACCGAGTGGCGAATCAAAGCATAAGGAACTGTATAAAATACCTCCATGAGAATGGATTGTCTCTTTGGCTGAATTTGCATTTATTTCTTTGAGATAGTCACTTATGGATGTATCGTCACCTTTAGTTTGAGTTGAGATCGTCTTCATTTTAGGTTTCGTAAAGTCACCTTCCGGTATTGAGGCAAGGCTCTCTCTAGAACCGCGAATACCTTTTGATGACGTCATATCCTTTGAGCCTCGTTTCCGTTTGGAGAAAACACCACGTGGACTGTCTTCCGGTAGAACGAGACATGTTTTCGAGCGAGTAAGATTTAAATTCTCAGATATCTTAACTTTCTGTCTTGCACTTACTGGGCTCTTTCGCTTTGACTTATCAGCCGATGTTTTCTTGAATATTCGTTGTTCTGCCTTTATTTCGTCCATTGTTTTCGATCGGGTCATGTGACTCAGCAAGTTTGACCTAGATAGCGAGGAACCGGCTGTCATGGAGTCATTGTATAAACCTTGTCCTGATTGGTATAGTTTATTCTTCATTTGCAAATTAATCTTGAACTTTTTCAGACTATTTAAAGAACTACCCGCATAACTTGAGAGTTTATCTGACGTCGTGTAAGCCTGGTGACCTTTGACACCGTATGCACTAAAGTACCCGTATTCACCAAATGGTGCGAACCCGCTCATATCAATCTCCAACAGACTTGGATTTATATATGACAACGACCACGAACCCATGGTTTTAGATGGTACAGCTGATTGATCTGCAGATTTTTCAACGGAACGTTTCTTGGTATTCTCCGTTGATTTTTCATTAACTTTAATTTCTGGTAACTTTGTTTTTGTTTTAGTCGTGATGTTATTCTCGAACAGCTTCTTTCCGTCGTTATATTTCGGTTGGATGTCTTTCAAGTTTAACTCCGACTTCTTCCTACCTTTCCGAGTAGAACTTCTAGCACTAAAAACATGTGGCGATGCGGATTCAGACTTCAAACTCAGAACTGATGCCGTTTTCTGGGCATTACTCAACAACTCTCTTTTCTCCTCCTCGGTTGTAAGACTTTGACCTTTGACCCTGAATGACGTATCAGGGGGAGATGTCAGTGAGATGATACTTTTAGACCTGTAGAGTTTGTCAATGTCGGGGACCTCGTGTGAGCTTAGCCTTCTGATGGAGTCTGGCTTGGTATGTTTCGGATCTAACCGCATCTGGTACCCGATATCTGTTCCCGTCATGTCTAAATTTGTTTTGATCGAGTCTTACGTCACATTCAATGGCTAAGTCATACTGGCACTATTCGGGAATCGTTTGTTCTGAAATATCATAAAATAAAAGGACTGTCATTAGTCTATTTTTGAAATATGCTTTGACAACCGAACAAAGTTACACATAATGTCAATTTTGAAAGTCAAGTCCAGAAAGATTTGTGAATACATTAGGTCCACGAGAATAACATTTCAGACGAGTTTGTTTTATAGATCTAGTTTTCATTTATAGTTTGTCTTTCTTTTTAAATTCTTAGAATGCAATGCAGTTTTTTTTACTCATTGGTATATGAACAATTGAAGAAAACGACTTTTGCCTGTCTTTATTAAACTTTTTTCTTACATTGAAAGAAAATAATAATTTGCGCTACTCTAACGTTTTGTGGACAATAAAATAAAATTCGCTTCGCACAAAAAATAATCTAGTAACAAATGAATTATTCTCATTAGGGGCGAACTACCTTAAAGGGACATTTCATTCCAATTTCAATTTTTTAAAGTATGTCTAGATGCCAAGATTGGTTATTCTAATGAGTATAAATACTATTAGTTTTTTGAAGTTGTTGCCAATAAGCGATAAACACGCATTTAAAGTTGAGACATAATCGATAAATTGCATATAAATTCGAACTGTTGTCCACAACAATTTGTTCTATTTTAACACAAAACTAAAAAAATTCTCGTAAAAGGCGCAATATTTTGGCTTGAAATTTTCAGAATTTTCATAAGGAAATATGCTCTTTCAGATATAAATAAAGGTAAAATTTATGACAAAAAATTCTGAAATGTCACTTTAAAGAGATTCGGAATTTGTATCTAGTAACATCTTGCAAACATTCGCAAGCTAACAATTCTGTCTCCACTCTGTTTTTTTTTTTTTTTGTAAGTACCCATAAATTTACGAAGCTACAGACTAAAGGTAGTTCTTTTGGCTCGCGTCTTTTGCGTCTTGTATGGTCGCGTGTGATTTCATTTACAATGGCAATGAATTTTGTGCTAAAATAGAAGTGTTTTACTATATATTATGTATTTATAGACAGCCTGTGTTGTTATAAGATCTCCTAATTATGCCTTGAATCAAGCCGTAGGTGCGATATTTTATAACAACAACAACGAAATAGTATTTGTTTGTCCGAAATTACGTCACAGTTAACTGGATAAAATCGTTCCCTATTGAAACTCGTTGTTTCGAAGTCGTAGGGAACGTCAATTCACCTCGAGATATCCGGAGTTCGACTCATCAGATTGTGTTCGGTTCGTAATTGAAATAAAGTAGAAAATGAAGAAATATTGTTCGAAACGAGCAATTCTTCTCCCCTTTTCTACTTTATTTCATTGACTATATTTATTCAAATTTATTCCAATTGTGATCGATATTTTTATATCCGTTGAATAGGACATGGCCATTTTTATAGCACTACGACTTAGGCAGAAATTCAACTAATCCGATGTCGAAGATAAAGAATGTCGACTGTATATGAGCCTAGATCTTGAAAAGGGTCATTTAAGGCTTTTGGGCCCAACATACACGCAGTCTGGTCATGAACCATTTTTGTCTCCAGAAGGTTCGTCCTGACCTGTACCCACCTTAAGACAGCAGCATGGATCCCCGCCAGACTGCACTTAGGCACAGGCTGCTCTTGAAACATAGCTGTCTCAAATGCTTTTAGGGGACATTTTACATATCATGGCTCATTATACACAACTGACTTACTTGCATAATACAAACACCAGGCGCGTAGAGCTCTCTCTAGGCGGAGACATTGAAGGGACATAACGTTCAAACAGTTTGATTAATTTTAGCACAAAATTATACAATTCTCGTAAACGGCGCAATATACATGTATTGGCTTGAAATTTTCAGAATTTTCATGAGAAAATAATTATGCTCTTTCAGATAAAAATAAAAGTAAAATTTATGAACAAATATCGTAAAACGTCATTTTAAAGCCCTGATTTTTATCATATTTTTTCAAGTGTGGTCTTTCCAAAAATATAATGTTATATAAATATGAAAAACAAACCGATAGATGCCACGTAACCGTCACAACCCATTTCCACATGACGAAAATGATAACCTTTCCAAATTCAAATATGTTGCCGACGACAACTTCAAGTGAATGTAATTTTACATTTTCTGTCTCTTTGGGAAGAAAACAATGTAGGAAATGAAGAAATTGCTTGTCACAAGCAATTTCTTCATTTTTAACAATGTTTTCCAGAGCATTCCTGTTTTGGGCGTCAAACTGCGTCAAATGACTCGACAAAACGCCCTGGGTTTCAACATGATAAAATTCCTGGCTACGTACCTAAACACCAAATCCTAAATTAATTCATTTGTCACATATTTTAGGATTGGAATATAGCAATTGATTCTACTTAAAAATCTATAAACAAAGTCAAGTCGTATTACTTAAGTTTTTGGGTGAGTTAGTAAGCCGCCAAAGTGCTCTAATCCCCGTTAATCCTGGGATTAATCTTTGCTAAATTTACTTTTTTCCACACGATCTGTGATGTTGAGACACTTGTTAAAAAGGCTTTTAAAAAGATCGTAGAAATCGAAAAGTTTCCTTTTCCCCGAATTGAATTATGCAATGGCATATTTGGTGTATAAGTAATATTGATTTTGGCGTCTATACAGCTTAAAAAACACTATTTTTCAATTTTATCGTACGGAGAATGACTCCTACAGTACGAATCTTTTATCTTTAGCCTGTGAATAAAGGTACATTGATATGTTTACGCCAATATAGATAGAATAAGTGATCTTTTTAAGGACAGATCCTCCAGTTGTTACTGCGCAACTTACTGCGCATACCCTAAATAACGAAATAAAGCTGTTTCAATAATTGGCCTTTTTCAGCAAATGTATTTTTTACATTTAGTTAATGTTTGGTTGATAAATGACAAGACCCTTTTCGGTTATTTCAATTTTCTCTGTTTAGTCAATTAAAGTGTAATAGTACTCGGATGGTACATTTTGCTTTTTGTTGCGCGTTCAACATGTGGCGTTATCGATAGGAAACGGAGCGACAAAAGCAAAATGGTGTCTTTATGAGCGAGTCCGCATCAGAAGGACACAAAAGATGACACTTTTTATTATCTAAAGCTGGTAATAAGGAAGTAAATGGATAAAAGTAGTGAAACGATTTCGGACAGAGCTGCAAAAGGTAAACCAAATTTTACTTTTAACTAAGAAAAACGCTTGGTTTGATATATTTTCTTTTTTTGTTTTTGTAGGTATGACCAAGCACTATGTCTATACCAAAAAAGAAAAAAAAATCTTACCGCTGGAATATTTTTTATTATCAGAGACGTTGCGAAATAAGAGCAATTTCAGCTACTTTTGAAAGAATGTTTTCCTAAAAATTTCAAAATCATCACTAAATTTTCCCAAATTGATACTCATTTAGACAGAATAAAACATATCGAACACAATAAAGACTTATTTTTGTAATCCTAGTCATTTCAAACACCTTTTTTTGTGGGTATTTCAGTGACACGCCATTTTTGCAATTCTAGACAAGAGTGGTCTCCCTTGAAATCCAATAACTTTTTAATTCGCTTGGTGACCTATAGTTTTTAAATCATTTTTTTACTTCTCATATATTTAAATACCAGTACAGAAAAAAATAAAAAAAAATCTTACCGTAGGAAATAAATGGAGAATCTGTCCTTAAACGAAAAGCCTGAAAATAATGTTAAATATGAAAACGATATCATCAGCGGCATGTCTTACTTTTATCATGCAGTATATATTTTGACGCCCAATTCAATCGTTCGGTAATCTTGAAGTTAAAATAATTTTATACAAAAACGAAGCTTCAAACCCGAACAAGGTAATGTTTAGATCACGTTCGCAGACATTTTTTTCTGAATCATTACGGATCTCGTAGACACATAAGGGAATAACTCGTTGGCATCCGTAAAAAACTCATATGTGTGACTTTTTCCCATTCCAATTTACTTGCTCAATGATAATGCATCATTGTAAGGAAACCCTAGTTAAACTTTAGAAATACTCGTTTTCAGCATTTTCGTCTTTTTAACCAATGAATTTTGTTGAGTGACCTTGTAAGACTTTCGATGAAGAAATAACAAAAACAACTAGATTAGCTACCAATTTTTATTTACTTTATCCTTTTAACTTTATAAACTTTATTTATATTCAAAACACAAACATCAAGATTCAGAAGTTTTGTATGCAGTAGGCGTCATCGGAAATGGCTGCATATACAATGACCGTCGTAGCAATGTTTACGTTGAATAGAAGTACAGTTGGTTCCAGGGCAGTCTGCAGCTTCCGTGCACGCTAAATAAATTGTAGAAAAACAATAACATATAAATAATACATGTAATATCTAAAATATGGTATAAAAACGCGCCCTAAAAACGACTACATACATACAATGTCCGACGTAGCCTCCGTACAAGCTAGAAATATTGTAGAAAAGCATTTTCATTATAAAAGACATTATTCTAAATATGGCATATTAAAAAGCGTACCCTCAAAATGGCTGCATATCGCCCGTTTTCCAAAATAACAACCATCGCAACTGCAGCTTATTACAAGCTGCAGTTACGACGTGTTTTTTTTTTTTTTTTTTTTTTTTGTTGTTGTTGTTGAAAATGGCTGTATATACAATGTCCGTCGTAACAATGTTTACGTTGGATAGAAGTACAGTTTGTCCCAGGGCAGTCTGCAGCTTCCGTGCACGCTAGAAAAATTGCAGAAAAAAACAATAATACATGTATAATAATGATTATAAAGGACATTATACTAGATATGACATATGAAAAATGCACCATCAAAACGACCACTGTCCTGTCCAACGTAGTCTCCGTGCAAGCTAGAAATATTGAAGAAAAAACAATAACATATTAATATTATTTTTATAAAGGTTATATTCTAAATATCGCTGTTTTTCTGCGAAAAAATCGTAACTGCAGCTTAAAGTAAGCTGCAGTTACGAGTTTTTCGTAGAAAAGCGACGATATGACATAATAAAAAGTGCGTCTTCAAAATGGCCACATATCGTTGCTTTTCAACAAAAACCTCGCAACTGCAGCTCATTACTAGCTGCATTTACGAGGTTTTTGTTGAAAAGCGACGATATACAGTGGCCGTCGTAGCAATGTTTACGTTGAATAGAAGTACAGTTTTTCTCAGGGCAATCTGCTACTTCCGTGCACGCTAGAAATATTGTAGAAAAACAATAACATATAAATAAGACATATATCTATACATGACATTTAAAAAAGAGCGCGCCCTCAAAAAGGCAAAATGTCGCTGCTTTTCAACAAAAAACCTCACAACTGCTACTTACTACATGCTGCAGTTACGAGGTTTTTGATGAAAAGCGACGATAGGCAGTAACAATGTTTACGTTAAATAGAAGTACAGTTTGTTCCAGGCAGTATGCAGCTTCTGTACAAATTCCACCATCTTTTATTATACCAAGTTTAGGGCTTGGTTGTTCACAGGCCTCTAACCACCCAAGCGTACAGTAGGTTTCAGTGGTGACACAGTCTTGGTTTGTCGTGTTAATGTTTGTTGGGGAAAAGGGTTAATTCATCAAATACCTACTATAACTCAGATTATCTGCATGTACAAATTCCGCCATCTTTAATAATACCAAGTTTAGGATTTGGATGCTCGCATATTTCCAACCACCCAAGCGTACCGTCTGTTTCGGTAGTCGTGTTGATGTTTGTTTTGGAAAGGGTCAAATCATCAAATGATTCAATATGTAATTCAATCTGTATGTACAAATTCCTCCAGAAAATATTGGGTCAAAAGGAGAAAATGCTGGTCATCTGCATTTTCTTCTTTTGTCTCAATATTTTCCCTAGTCCCTCTATTAGGGACATCAAATCCCATGGTTTGTTTGTGAATTGATTAAATCATCAAAGACTTACTATAGCTAAGATGTCTACATGTACAAATTCCACCATCTTTAATAATACCAAGTTTAGGGTTTGGGTGTTCGCACGTTTCCAACCACCCATTTGCACAGTCGGTTTCTGTGGCTACACAGTCTTGGTTTGTCGTTCTAACGTTTATTTGTGAAAGGGTTAAATCATCAAAGACTTACTATAACTCAGATGTCTGCATGTACAAATTCCGCCATTTGTAATGATACCAAGTTTAGGGTTTGGGTGTTCGCAAGTTTCCAACCACCCATTCGCACAGTCGGTTTCGGTAGCTACGCAGTCCTGGTTTGTCGTGCAGAAGTTACATCTCACAACCACTGTAAGTAAACGATATTTGACATTCAAAATGCATGCGCTGATTAAGAGGGGGTAAGGATGTCCTCCCCTGAGTTCCTTTCCCTCCAAAGTTGGCAAACAAATGAGTTATCAAAGTGGTTTTGCATGCGAAAAATGATGAAAAATGCTAAGGTCCGCGCTAGACTCGATGATATAAGCCAACAAATTATTTACCCTTTCCTTTAAACAGTCAGAAGACCACAAAATGAATTTTCCAAAAAAGTGGAATTTGTGTGGGCATACAATTTAGCTTGAAAAATCATGACAAGAGAAGTAAATGCCGGAAATTAGTTTGTCTTATTGTTTACTAAGGTCAAAATGCGTCACTGCTTGCGGACGATTTTTAGTATCTTAAACATGAACCCATGGCAAAGCTGTCATTTTCAGAATAGCACAATTTAGAGACAAAAGTTTCAAGGGATCAAAGATTACAAAAATCTTATTGATGTATTTTGTTAAATACTTAATATATCTGGTATTTCTTGCTAAGAAAAAAAAGGTATATATAGAGGGAATTCGGATAATAAGTATGCTTTCTTTCCCCTTTCAATATTTTTGCCTTCATATTTTTTTTCATGAAAAATGACAATTTAGCAAGAGTAAACCAGATAAAAACTATATAAAGAAACAATTTTGTATAAAATCTGAATTACCTGCGCAAATAACTAGACACAGGACTAGTTCGATCCGCATTTTAAATCTTAGTCTCCCACTTTGTTTGATGCCAAAATAATTAGGACACTATACCGCGCCACTTAAAAACGGGTTTTCAAAAGAGGTAAAGTTTTACCGTCCTTGAATAATGCACAGAAAACAATGTTGAGATTCAAGAAGAATACGTTATCTCTTCATTTTTCTAGTTATAATGTTTGCACAACTCCAATCTTTATCATTATCAATTTTGTTGACTCTTGTAATTTTAAAATTGGATCATTCCAAAAATGTTTGCTGGTCGGGAATGGGTTAAAAAGATAAGAAATGACGGAAATAGTTTTCGTGATTGCCTAACTTCACTCTAACATTCAATGTTTCATAAGTGAACATAACCTCGATTCATCGATCAATGTTTTATTTATCGATTGACCTCTACCTGTCTGCAGAACCTTTCTATGTTGCACGGTTCAATCTTAACAGAATCTCCCTCTCAGTATAGCCGTTGTTATCTACAGGAATAGAACCCGTCTGGAGTACGTCTGGCAGCGGGTCCATTGCAGTTGCTGCCAGGTTAAGGTTGAGCACAGTAGCGTTAAGCATAAATTTGCCAAACCAGACTTGGCCCTTTTTATGTATCTTACGGGAAAGTTTTTGGGGAATTCATTCCTTAAGGGGGAATACTCCAGTTTTTCGGAACACTCGGTCATTACTGTAGTAAATTAAATGTTTCGTAACAATATGTTTCGCTACCATATTTTTAATGATATAACACATCATTACAATTTACCATTTTCGACGGTAAAAGTGTATTTATTATGCGAAACTGATTTCTTCTAGATGGAAATCAATTATTTAGAGCAAGACAGTCGTAAGTGTGTATGCAGTTACCACTGTTTTGCGTCATTTTGTTCATGTGCAGCTGATGAAAATTGATGTAATTCACTAATAAGTGCGCTGACCTATACATTTTCTTTTTGAATTATTACCAGGACATGTTGCTTAATAGAATGAGGGAGTTTTATCAAATTCTATTAGGTAGAACTTGAAATATTTCCAAAAATATGCAAATTTTGACATAAAACACTCCAGTTTCGTTGATCTAACGGAACACGTATACTGTTTTATACATTTACGCGTTTATGATAGCACTATTGTGGGTTTTCTGTTCTTATTAGATGCAAGACGTTACTTTAAATCCGTTTTCGGGACTAAACGATGAATATACATCATTTTATTAGCATTTTAGTGACCTTGGACAGGTACAATAAATTATGCATTTTTTTCAATGTAGGGTTATGTGATACGAATGCCTATAAAATTCAAACAAGATCGCCGACCATCCATTTTTATGCCCCCGATAGGGAGGCATCATAAATTTGACTTGTCCGTCCGTCCGTCCGTCCGTCTGTCCGTCTGTCCGTCCGTCATTCCGTCCAAAAACTTTAACATTGGCCATAACTTCCTTATTACTTAACATATTCGCTTCATACTTTACCACAACATTCCTTGGTACATTACCTTTCTGTAGGCACATACTTTGGTGACCTTGACCCCTGGATGACTTTGACATTGAACATAGATTGGCCATAATTTAAAATCAAAGCGGTGTCGGGGGCATTGTCATCTTACAATGACAGCTCTTGTTATTTCATTTTTCAATTGATAATAACATGTAATTTCAATATACAAAATATAAATAAATTCTATTATTGGGAAAAAATTTAAGAAACTGAAGCAATCCCCTTTAATATTTAATCCTTAATACAGATTAAACTACTGATAATCAGCAATGTCTTCTTTTTGACTCGTATCATAAGCTACATGTATGTCGCTGCTTTTCAACGAAAACCTCCTAACTGCAGCTTAAAACAAGCTGCAGTTACGGGATTTTCGTTGAAAGACGACGATGTGCTACATCGAACACAAACTCTGTCTTAATAAATAAAACATTTTGACTTCTTAGGCAGCTTTCAAATTGAAAAGTCCTACATTTTGTTGCTTTGAAAAACATTACCTATAGAGCCATATGTGATGTTCACAGCGTAATCATGACAAAGTTTTCACTTTGGGTCACTCCACTAGAAAATGACTAAGCCTACGAAACATATTTACGTACATTGTAAAACATCGACTCTGTCATCCAATCCTTCTTTCCCAAGTCTATATCGTCGCTTTTCAACGTAAATCTAGTAACTGCAGCTTGTTTTAACCTGCAGTTACGAGGTTTTCTTTGAAAAGCGACAATAAATTGGTATTGTAGGCATGAATGATGACTTGGCGCTACTTACAACTTTTTTTTTCAAATAAAATACTACCAAGTATCAATACTGTGAACCATACAATTCACTGCCTTTGTGTGTGTTTTTTTCTTTGTGTTTTTTGTTGTTGTTTTGGGGGGTTGGGGGGGGGGGGGGGTGGAGGTATAATACGTTCAAAGTTAAACGAGAATCGATACAAATATTTTGGTTTATTTTAGGGTGGACAGGTATGAATATGTATAAGTTGTTACTATAAATAGTCAAATATACATCCTGTCTCCCCTATTATCCGTTATAGGTCTATTCCCTCATTAGTAAAAGATTTTGAATCGTTTATAGGGGTTATGTTTGTTTTTGTTTTCTTTGGGGGTCGTCAAAATAATCGTACCAACGTCTTTACAAATCTGTATTTTTGACTTTTTTTTTACTAAGAAAAAGGGACGATGTAAAAACTATTATTGTTTTTTAATAATAAGTTTGATCTGAATGGCTGGTGCATTTTTCCTATGACAGGGCACCATAGGCATTTTCCTTATTACACAAAATACAAAAATATAACAAACCGAACAAGGATAGAATTGAATTAAAGAAAATGTACAAAAGTAATTTTTTGTAGGCAAACAAACCAATGTTATAATTGATATTTCAATACAGTCTCTTTTTAACTTTTTAAAAAAAACTTGGAATTTATTTTTTTAAAAATGTCAGTTTGATAAGACCACGTTAGAGATGTTCTCAGAAAAGGACAGGGTAAAACTTCACGTCTTTTCGTGAGGTTTTCAGTATTTTAAGAGTTGGTAACTAGGTCTTTAGTTAGATTTTGCCAGTTCTCTTATCAGAAGACCACCGAAACATCGTACAAAAAATGAGGATCGTACTCGCGGCTTGTTTGGTGCTGTTTGCAGGTATCAGCTTGTTTTTTTTTTTCCCAACACGACATTATCTCGTTTCATTTAACAAATGACAACGTTATTTTTACTGTCCCAATTTGAAAAGAGTAGCAGACTGCAAACGTATTGGCGCCAAAATAGAAAAAAGTGTAAGTAATGGTATAGAAAATATTAAGAGAAACAAAGTTATTGCTTATTATCAGCTATTTATTGTTTCATCAATATTTCTTTATGTAGTTCTATCAGGGACGTCAAAAAAAAATTGTTTTTGGAAAGGGTTAAGCTCGGTCAATCCCACCATCCTGGGAGCAATGCTTAATTGGCCCCTTTCCTTGGGAAATGTCTTGATCCGCTAATATTTGATATACTTAAAGTCAGTTAGTAGGTATTTGGCTAGGTTTTTGCCAGTCTCTTTTCGGAATATCCATAGAAACATCGAAGAAAAAACGAGGATCGTACTTACGGCTTGTTTGGTGCTTTATGCAGGTAAAATATTCACTTTATATAACTGCTGTTCAGCAAAAACCTCGTAACTGCAGCTTAAAACAAGCTGCAGTTACTAGGTTTTTGTTGACAAGCTACGATATCCATTTCCATAAATACAACAGAGGTACATGTACAGATAAGAGGCAGTGAGCACTACCTTTTTAAATGCGAACTATTTTTTTATATTCATCAAACCCAATATTATCAGTACTCACCTAGACGATTCAAATGAGTACCCACAACATAGGATTTGGATTGAAAAAAAAAGTTTAGAATGTCGTTATCCTGTCTTTTCTGTTGCTATGACGACTAATTTTTATCTTATTACATATCCCAAACAACAATGTTTAAGACTTCTCCTAATTTGAAAGCAGTAAAACTGTTGTAGAGGGCAAACTTTTTAATATCAAAGGCGGGAAATGTGTATGTTACAACATAGAAACAAAATGGGAAATATTCGACTACAAAATAGAACAACAGACTACTGTAATTTTGCATGTAATGCATAAACACCTGCAAGATTCGAACCAGCACATGCAAAATTATTTTGAAAATAAAGACAGATTTCATCATGATTATGTACGTGAAATAGCGTTGCATTTTGTGCTAACAATAAACTAGGTTTACCGATATGAGTCGATAAATCATCGGTGTTGTTTTAAAATCGTGTAACTACAGTTTGTTTAAGCCTTAGATACGAGATTTCATGACAAGACATACGAAATACTATTGTTTGTCCGAAATTTCGTCACGGTTGGCTGGATAAAATCGTTCTCTATTTGTAAAAATGTGCAATAGTATCGTGACTGTACTATGATAGGCTTGAAAAAATTTTAAGTTTCGTTCATAAATATCACCAGAGCTCACACGAATAGGGAACTATTTTATCCAGATAACCGTGACGTAATTTCGGACAAACAATGGTATTTCGTAGGTGTTGTTATAAAATCTCGTAACTACGGATTGATTCAAGCCGTAGTTACGAGATTATATAACAACACCGACGGTCAAAAAACCACAACGGTATTGTCCAGCAAGATTAACCCGGGACATCTGGGGCCTGTTTCATCAAAATATTTAAAGGGCGACGGTAACAGATGGTCTAATTGCAGAAAATGAAATTTTTTTGAGAAAATATGCAAAACTTTTGTGTTGACCACCTCGGGATGGTTAATAATATGCGATTCAGACAGAGAATGAGCCGAAATTACAAGACAGATAGCTGAATTTAGGGAGAATCCAAACCAAAATTCAACCCCGTCTCAGATGGGGTTAGAATTATTTTGAAATTGTTGCGCATGCGCATACAGCGCGGACCATGATTCAAACGAGATTCATACTTGAATTTGAATATGACGTCATCAGTTATGTTGTGACGTCATTTAAGAAAGTCGCATGTCCTACTGTTTTGACCTACTTTCGATATCGCTTCATGAATTTGGTATCAAATTGCGAAAAAATGAGTCGTTGCTTCAATAGTTTGTCGTAATCATTTAATCAGGTCATATAAAGCTTAAATAGTGTACATTTCGTTTGTATTTGACAATTTTTGGGTCCAAATCTGGGAAATAGTAGCTTTAAGACGTATTTTTGACTTTCCGACGACTTAAAAAACGCTTAAAACAACAATCGCATTACATAGCTTTTGGTTGATTGGCGATAAGTTATTCTTCCTCTAAATGTGTCGTAGGACATCGGTAAGTCAAAAATACGTCTTAAATTTTGTTTATGAAACTGGCCCCTGCATAGACCTGTAATGACCCTACTTCGGCCAATGTTAAGACGCTCAACTAAAGGTCTTAGGGCGCGAAAATTAAGTTGTCCCTGGTTTATTTGGGTGGACAATAAACCAAGTCTATTTTACGCACAAAATTCATTGCCATTATACCCGTGGCCTATGTTTCAGCGTACGTGATTTGTGAGCAGTGCACAACCAATCAAAACTGTAAAGACAACCCCAAGACAGGATGCAGCTCGGGCTGGGAGGAAATTTGTCAACATCCTAACACAACACAGGGTATTGTCACTGGTGGAGGACTTTGCACGTGTAGGCAAAGAAACACTAGTAAGTAAACTAAGACGTAAATGGGTCAAAAGTCTATATTTAGCGTGTGCGCGTTAAATCTATATGCGTGAACGTACAAAATTTACGCGCGCACACGTATTTTTTAAGCGATCACGGTGTATAAATAGATTGTCCTGTGGAAACGAGGCTGACCAATAGCATAAAGCGTTTAGAACCATTTCCTTTAAAGTCATAATAGGTGTCAAAAACCTGCCAATTTGCCAAAAAAGGGTTTACAGTATTAAAGTATGAGCAAAAAGATGCAGAAACACCGTATTTCAAGCGAGTAACCATACGCTGTTTACCCACAATAAGCGTATGTATATTGACATTCTAACTTTAGCCGGCGCTCGAAAGTTTGCTGGGTGTTTACAATTGTGTCTATATATAGATTCATATATTACATCTTTTGGGTACCTGCAAAATCCGTAAATATTCGTTTATAGTCGGGCGATCATGCGATACAAAGGTATCTAATAAAAGTGACACGTCACGCTAAAAGGGAATTTACGGGAAGTTCATAAAACACAATTTCGAGAAACGACTCATACTAAGCAGACGTAAACTAGATGTTGCATTTAGAAAATGTACACATAGTAAGATAGAGAAATTATTCGAGACCAAGAAAATTACCAACGAGTTATGAGTCTCGAATCTTGTCAGTCTGCGCAGTCCGCACAGGCTGGATATTGTCTATACTTTTATACTTTGCAGAAGGTTCCTCTGTAGTTCGACGGGTAAAAAATTTGAAACATTCCGATTATCACGGGATTTCTGCACGTGCCTGGTTACGAATAAATGTTCAACTCTTTTCCTAAATGACAAAAAATAAAACTCCTCTCAATTAAAATCGTTTGAAGACTGCATAACCAATGACATTGGAAATGTGAATTATTTACGATATGACATAGAACATAATAAATTATTTAGATAATAGGAGAGACTGCTAACAATTAGCATTCCTTTCTTTTGTCTCAATGTTTTCTGTGTTTTTGCAAAAAGGAAGTCCAAATCAGGTCTTGTATGGGAAAGGGTTAACCAACTGTAATTATTTTAATAGTCATGTCTCACTCTTTCCCAAACGGCAATAAGTTTGATATTCTATTTTGAAAATTTTAAACACGACAAACTGTGCACGTTAAGATAGGATTTGTTGAGTTAAATAAAACCGAGAAAATATCTAAGCAACTGGGGGAATTGCTTGTGTTCTCAATCCCTCCTAATGATGACACCAAAACGAGGTTTTGATTGGGAAAGGGTTAGATTCTGCTTGACACGTCATGCTTAAAGCATGCTTCTATGAAGTCAACAGAAGACCATATTTCGAGAGACAGGTCACATTTAGCAAGCGCCAACGATATCCGTATTTAGATAATAATATTATAGTGTGATAGGATAAACATGTAAATCCAGAGTATCAACTTAGTGTCAACAGTTCTGATCCTGATCAGTCTGTGCTTTCCTCGCAGACTGTTTAGGGTTGATACACACTTTATTCAGAAAATTTCAAGCCAAATTATTGCATAGTTTATGAGAAATATATATTTTTGTGCTAAAATTAAACAAATTGTTCTGGACAACAGTTTTGTATGGAATTTGTCATTTCTGTCTTAACTTTAAAGGCGTATTTTCGCTTAGAAATAACAATTTCAAGATATTGGTAGCATTGCTATGAATTGGAATTTCCAATCTTTGCATCAAGACATACTTTAAAAATGAATTTGGAATGTTATGTCCCTTTAAAGGTCTGTTTATGAATATCAGATTAGCGTTGATCGTTGATAATACGGGCTCCTGGATTGTTTTTCTTTTTTTTATATACGTGGGTCATCCAATAAATAGTGAGACTGTTCCTATTGCGGAAATATCATGACTTATAATTTAAGTTATATTCTTTCAATGTTCCCATATTCTTTCCATATAGGATCTTCCCTTTTTAATGACAAAATTCAATCATCGGGAAAGTCTTCTAATTTCGGTTGCTAGGCAACCAGAGTTAATGCGTCACATCCGATTGGCCACGTCTACTTCCAATGCATTTAAATCCTCAAAACGCACACATCGCAATGATTCTTATCACTTAGAACAATGACAAAAGTCTGGAGGACCTGTGTGCAGAAAATTTTGAGGTTGTAGTTATATTTTCTAGTTATAGAGCGTCAAAAGTGACGTCACCTTACCTGACTTGTGACAGGCGACGTTGTCATGCAGAATAAATGTTGTGCGCTCATGTAGCTTTGGTCGCTTCTTGTAAAAGGCAAGTCTCAAGACAGCCATAAGAAATATGCAATAATACTCTACATTGGCTGTTTTTCCAGATAGGACCCATTTACAGGTATTAAGCGCTAATTTACATAGACAAAGATCATCATTTTTGAATAATTTTCTTCACTTTTCGCTTCTGTTTACCCTCCGAAGACCGGTTGCTTCTGTACACTAATCTTTTTGCCATTGAACCTTGCAACCCACCAGAAAACAACTGTCTTTGACAAAGCTTTGTCCAAAAATCTTTTAGAGAGGTTTGATAAATCTCTGTCCTAGTATTGCCATAAAATTATGCATTTTTCATACATGCACTTTTTTGACTACTGCCAAACCGCACGAGACGCGTCCACGTTACCATTGTTTGTGTCACAGGAAGTGGCGTCATAAATATGACGTAATAACGTAACAACATTTAGCGCTATTATTCTATAGCTAATATGTTGGGCCATGTAAGTGCCAAGTTTCATTAAATTCTGTCAGACAGTTTTTGAGATATGGCAACAGTCTCACTTATTATTGGATGACCCTCGTAATATGCTCATTTTCCAAATATGGTATTTTGCTGGCGTCAGCTGAGTATGACCAGTTCCTTGGAATTTGGATTTTTGGACTTCTAACTAGGACCCTTTAAGCGCGATAGTCATATACGTACATAATTGTATCAGGATATGGAGAAAGGTCCCTTATGTTTAGCCTATTCCTGCCTCTTTGACGCCTTTCATAGAAAAGGTATGTGAAAACACTGAGGCAAAAGAAGAAAATGCTGACAACCATTATTTTATCCTGTTGCCTAAAAATTGTCTAAGCTACAATATATGAGGCCGTAACTCGTACTCATTTTCTTTTAAATATAATCATTGTATCGTCTGCAACTCCTTTCAAATTGGACTGTCCAAACATTTTCCGTCTGGGAAATGAGTTAAGAACAAATTACTAGTACATGTATATCGCTTCTTTTCAACGAAAACCCCGTACTTGCAGCTTAAAAACAAGCTGCATTTACGAGATTTTCGTTGAAAACCGACGATATTACTGCACCTAACCATGTATTCCATTACAGCATGCACAGCGAAGAGCGACTGCAAAAGTGACATGTGTGCGGTCAACAGGGTACTACACTGCATTGATAACAAATGCGTCTGTTCCAGGTGGTAAATCTATTGTTTCTTTAAAGGCATCTGTACCTTCATGTATCAAAATTTTGCTTTAATAAATTTGTCCTAATGCCTTGCCTCATTTTGTGTTTGTGTTTTTGTTGTTGTTGTCGACGTTGACGTAGTCGCAATCGCCGTTGTCGTTGTTGTTGTTGTTGTTGTTGTTGAACTTGGAAAGAACCAAGACAAAACAAGAAAACGCTGATGACTATTTTCTGTACTATTTACTTAACACAAATCCAACCTTTACCAGCGTCCATTTTGTCGTTCGCAGCAGCCTTAAACTGCCTCCCGCAAATTAGTGTCGACTGTCGGGAATCGAACAATGGCCTTCTTTGTCCTCAAACCAGACTCGTACCAAGATAGAGTCCTTGAAGTCATAACATAATCAAGTGTGGTCTTTCTGAGAAAAGTATGACTAAACAGACTCCTTAAGATGACCACTTACTAGTACCCATCAGATATTACTGTAGGGCAAGTTTAAAAAAATATGTGACCATTCACTTTTTGCATGCCTCAGATTTTACAGAGAAACATATTCTACCCAATCAAAGCTAAAAATATGTGTTATTGCGTCTTTATACTGGGCACCAAGTTTAAAGAAAATCGCTTCACAAATAAAAAAAGATATCTCATTAAAACATGTCAAAAATGTCGGGAGTGAAACGCTTTTTGTTATACACTTATCACATGTATAGCATTCCAACGATAATGTGATGTTTACAAACAAAGAATAAACTCGGCCTACAGGTAAGAAAGACTTGTTATATACGATTAAAATCTTATATTTTACGCTGAGTTATATAGACATACTCGATAGCGCAGTGGATAAAACACCGGCGCTTCGTCCATTTTCTTTTAGCAAATGTGGTTTCGAGTCTCATAGAACGATGGGTAATTACATATTTTGTTTTACAAATATATTTTGTTTTATCATTTTAGAAAAAAAAAGATTAGAAGAAAGCAGACTCTTTATGAGTTTTATATAGATTTATAAGATAATTTCGGAAAATCGCCAATTTCAGTCTAGAAAACTTTTAAATTTGAGCAGTCTAAATGTTTGCCGTTTGGCGATAGTAAGAGTTCCACACCTTTATTACTTAATTTATGTTTTGTAATGTATTGCATCTTTATAATATATTGTGAATAAGAAATATTTAATCCATTTCCACATAATGACGCTTTTAGACAGCCCACAGAATAAAAGATCACGACTTTTTTTCATTCATTTATTCGAAAAAATGAAACTGCTTGTCATAAGCATGTTTTCATTTCACATACTATTTTCTACATAGAAAAGCATAAAAAATGTGAAGCTCATTTAAGATCTACTTGCAATTGCAGCATTTTTAAATTTTATTCAGGCTATTTTTACGTTTGACAATGGTATACATTGAAAATAATGAATATATATTTATTTACAAATGTGAAAGGAACAAAAACAAAAAAGGAAAACGCAAATAAGGGAAAAATAAAAAAAAAATACTCGGATACGTGTGGAATCGAACCCACATAGTTAAAAAACAGCTCCTTTCCTATGATCAAGCGCCAACTGTCTAACCATTTGACCACAGACACAGGTATTTGGATAGAGTCATATTTAGAATATAATCATTGTTTTTATTGCGATAATTGCGATAATTGTGTTTTGATCTGTCTAACCTTTCATTATCAAATGGGTATGGTCTATATTTTTGGCGGGAACCTGATTATCGTTGGAGCACTATAACATGTTTCTAAGCTATGGTAAATAGCAGACAATGACAGGGTACTACAATAAGCTATTGTAATTCATAAAACAACATGTGCATCATCATCTTAAGGTATTTGACCCATCATTAAAAACACTACTTTCTAGCAATACGAAATGCATTAAATTACACACAGTTGTAAATACACTTCAAATAAGGTGATTCACCGTGCCGGATTTCAAGATTATGCTTCAAGAAGAAAATAATTTACAAATATTATTTTACTCTATATTCATATACAAGGGAGGTAATTTTGAACATTTTTGTCAAATATTTCCATAAGAATGCATAAATTAAAAATTCTAAACCGTGCAAAATGCTTATAATTCTATTTTGAATGGAAATATAACTCAGTATAGGAATTACTTGCACTTTTCAAATTTCGCTTCTGGCCCTTTAGTGCTAATGATGGGTTGTATACGTTAAAATTACCCTTTCATCTTATCTTCACTGGTTTAGGATGTTGAGCCTGATTTATACAATAACCCTCTGAATTTGATGTCAGGAGTGAAACACTTTTACTTTTTAAAATGTGTTCTCATTTTTGTCTATTCAGCCAGAAATCTACCACTCAATTTTTTTTTTTACGAAGCCATCAACCTTGTGGGCATTCTTCACTCTACTATTTAGTGATTCGTGGGTTACAATAGCGAACAGTTTTCGCTCGCTCGTGTGCTAAAAATAGATTTATGATGGGAATACCCCCAACAACGTTTGCCGGGTACCAGTCTAATATTTTGTTTATCGGTCATGAATCGGACATTTTTTTCGTAACAGTGTTAGCGAAAAATTATTGTTTTCAAGCGAGATATTAGTCGATCATAGATAATGCAGGAGGGAACTAAAACTACGAAACATTGCGCATATGCAACATGCAACATTGCTTCTAGATACGGAGACAGACCAGAAACGACAAACGTTTTTTCTTGAGATTCCTCAACAGCTTAACCAGAAAAACATCGAAAAGTCTGAAAGTAAAGTAGCTATGATCATGAAACTTCTCGGGTAGATAGATCTCACCAAGGAGAAGTGCAACGTACAAGGAGCATAACTCTACTTTGCTTATTTTGTGAGTTATTGCCCTTTGTTGTAGTGAAAGCCTGTGGGGGTATCAAATCACATTCAGCGACAAATTCTAGCTTTTTTCTATATTAACCCTTTCCCAAACAAGACCGGTTTTGACATCCCCAACAGAAAATTCTTAGGAAAACATTGAGGCAAAAGAAGAAAATGATGATCGACCAAATTGAAAAGGCCTGCACAGCAGACAAAATCGATGTGAATAACTTCTTTGGATATTGATGATCATTCTTCTTTTGCCTCAATATTTTCTCTGAGATAAAACACTAAAAGTATTCATATCCGTTTTGTCATCATCACTTTTTTCAATTTGGCCCAACATGACATTTTGTCGTTTTGGAAAGGGTAAGCGAGTACGCACGAGCGGCACGACGAAGCCAAGACAGGACAGTATGTGTAAACATTACTTGTCAACTGCTTATTTCATAGTTACCGATCTTAAAAAGTACAAGACAGTGCAGCAACCTTCTCAACTCTGAATAAGAATGTTTCTCAACAAATGATTACGGCCATCCAGCTCTTAGAATGTCATCTTCGGCAAGTTGAACATGGAAAAACTTCGCGAGATTCACAGCCATATTTCGTCCCCTTACAGCATAAAGGTGCTATGTGCATTTTTCAAGTTTTCGAGATAAACGGTTTTAAAGTTCTACAGGTCAGACATAATGTTTGATATCTTTACAACAATATTTCAAATTATGGTTTGACTTTGTGAACTGACACGTCTTGCGCGTGACGCCAAACAAGGTAGGGGTAGCACTCTAAAAATGACACACGGAATCAGTACCTTGCCTGTCCATTATTATCCTTTATAACATTATCACAATGTCTGTTAATCAAGTCCTCATGAGTCCTCAACCAAAAGCCACTAGAATACGCCAAACATTGCAGAAACAGAACGCGTGTGAGATCCTTTACGTTATTGACGTCGTCACTGCCTCTTAAACCCGTTCTTAGATATTCCTTTCACAATTACTCCTCCACAAAGGTAAAGTTCAAACGGGGTTTATCTGCAAAAGCGACTTGATTCCACAATTATCCTGCCGATGGACAGTGTACCCGCTTCCGACTCAGCCTGGCCTGTCTGTGAGCACAAACCAAAGGAACGCAAACGTAAGGTGGACGTACACATAAACGCAAAGGACGAAGCTTTTTCCTCACGGCGTGTGCACAATTCCATGTCTCTGTCGCGTTTCTGATCAAAGTGGCTGTACTTGTGCTGCTGAGAAACAATGACGTCGTGAAAACGTCACTACGTAATTGTCTTTACGTCGGATTGTTTTACGCGGCCAGCTAGAGCGTGGCCTCTCTTGGGCGTTGCCTTATTGACAGTCCTTTAATCTCAGTTGAGAAATGACACTTTGACTTTCACCAAAACTTTAGTCCACCTCTTTGGCCGTCACACCACCAGTAAACATGCAAGTAGCCTTATTCCCTTGATTTAAGATTAGTCCTGGGCTACGTACAATTTGAATTGCCCAGCAGTTTTTTGTGGTTTATTTTTTCCTTGACAATTACCATTATGCTGGGATAGGTATTGTCGATATAAATTACATGCGCATGTGTGTGCTCGTGCAAGACGTCACTTTATCACTATTACGTCAAAGAGCGTAACGCGAGGATAATTGCGTGAACGAACTGCACCATTAGTGAGTAAGCTTCTCAAATTGGTAAATGATACTCATCTAAGGAATTCTATACCTTCGTGTTGCAAAAATATTTTGGTCGAAAAAAATTGCTAAACTTTTTTCCCATAGTATATATTTGAACAATTTACACTTATACAAGGTGTATCGATGAATGCTTGAATAAATTATATCTTTCACACATTAAAATGTCAAGGTATTAAGCAGTTATCTGCCCATTTGTCACATAGCACCTTCATGCATGCACAAAATTCAAAATTATTTCGTACATAAAGGTGCTATTTGGCAAATAGCACCTTTATGCATAAATATTTCCAGGAATATCAAGACGATTTTTAAAGCATAAAAGTGCTATTTGCCACATAGCACCTTTATGCATAAATGATTTTCGCGATAGCCATGAAACAATGATCACATAGATAATTTTTGAGTTCAAGAAATAATAAATTCTAGTTACCTGCTTTTCGTTTCTTTCATAATTATTCCCTTAATTCGACAAACTAATGATTTTGAATGTAAATAAAAGTTAAAGTACACCCGAAATGAAACTTTTGTGTATTTTTCGAATTGTCTACACTTCTTAGAAATTCAGAAACATATTTCACAATTATTATTATGACAATATTTTCATATTCATTGGTCCTCATTAGTCCCTATCAGACTCGGTTTCATATCAAGTGTGTGAAAAACCTTGGTCTGGCACTGCCTCTAGATTTTAACCGTTTCTTTGTATATATAGTCCCCTCCTTTTCTACCATGCTTGCTATCTTTTCCCTTTCATTTGTTTTTCAATAGAAGTCTGAAATCAGAGAATCGGACGAATCCTTGTCCTGTTTCGACGCCTTGTAATTATTTCAGCATCTAAGTCGTCTACGGCTTTATCTCAAGACATTTTACCATTATTTCCTCTTGATTTTTTTATCAAAACTGCAATTGGTTCATCTTCACTAAAAAAATGATATTAAAATATTAAATGATAGGCTTTGGATCTGTATCAGAATTCTATTTTTGACACATATGACTTAACAGAGTTATGTTTCTTTATCATATTTAATTGTATTTTATACAATAATACTTTTTTTACTATTCAAAATTATATAGTGAAACATGAGCATATACTGCAAAAATCAAATTATTCAAGCCCATAGGAACAGTGTGTGTGTGTGTGTGGGGGGGGGGGGGGGCTAGTTCCCCCCCATCAAATAGCTCCCCCAAAAAGTTGGTCAAAATGCCATTTTTTTTATTTTACACTGTAGAATCAATGAGAATCCAATTTAGCCCCCCAACATTCAACCACTGGGGCTTTAGCCCACCTAATATTGAATTGCTTCATACGGACCTGTTATTGAAACACTTGCCTTTGCTCATGCGATTTATTTTATTTGCACGTTTTTACTGCAAAGAAAAGAAGAGAAGACTGATATTGATTACAAGGTAGTAATGTTAAGTACTTACATTTGAATATTTCATATGTTTCTGTTGAAATCATTTATAAAATAGCTACAGCCGCTCTTCATTACCATAAACTACTGAAATTTGTGTACATTTAATCAAGAAATGCTGAAATGCAGCATTTTCCCCACACAGTATGTGTAATTCGACCAATGATGTGTTTATTTATCTAACAAGGGTGCTATGTGAAAGAAGATACTTATGGTTATCTACAAGAATAGGCCAATTTTAGTAATGCATAAAGGTGCTATTTGCCAAATAGCCCCTTTGTGCACAAAATGAGTGCACATAGCACCTTTATGCACAAAACTTATGGGCTATATGCACATAGCACTTAAATGATCTAAGTATTTAATATATTTATTGATAAACTACAGTTCCCAAATTTTTTTCACAGCAAGATATGATGTTAAAGATTTGATTTTTGCAAAAAAGTGAAAATTGACCAAAAGTGCACATAGCACCTTTATGCTGTAAGGGGTCGATTTGTACGATAAGGGATTCCCAATCTATTTTTAGACCAGTGAGGCGTGACGATGACGTATTTGTTTCACGAGAAAATCGAATGCTATTGCTCATATTGTGCAATATATATGCTGAGTGAAACGCTTTTTTGTTGTCATTTTGTAAGATTGTGCACAAAATAGGCTTCGATTTTCCGTGTGAACAAATACGTCATCGTCACGCCTCACTGGTCTAAAAATAGATTGGGAATCCCTTATCGTACAAATATGGCTGTGAATCTCGCGAAGATTTCCCACGTTCAACTTACCGGAGATAACATTCTAAGAGCTTGATTGCTGTAATTGATTGCTGATTTTCTGGTTAAGCTGCTGAGGAATCTCAAGAAAAAACGTTTGTCATTTCTGGTCTGTCTCCGTATCTGGAAGCAATGTTGCATGTTGCATATGCGCAACGTTTCGTAGTTTTAGTTCCCGCCTGCATTATCTATGATCGACTAATATCGCGCTTGAAAATAATATTTTTTTGCTAACACGGTTACGAAAAATTGTCCGATTCATTGACCGATAAACAAAATATTAGACTGGTACCCGGCAAACGTTGTTGGGGTATTCCCATCGGAAATCTATTTTTAGCACACGAACGCGAGAAAACTGTTCGCTATTTTAGCTAAAAGTTAGTGAGCATGATTTCTCGGAAAAACTTAAGTACGTTCTAATGCTCAAACCTGAGCACCGTGCTCAAATCGCACGAAATCCACATGAACTTCAATCGAGTACCCTACAACGTTGGAGAGTATTCATTTGAAGTTGAGCATGTTCTCATAAGTATATACTTAAGTTTTTTCGAGAAACCGGGGCCAGGCATCAGAAAGGTATAAATTTTTGCCGTTTATGAAAGGGATAAACATTGCTGTACTCCACGAAGACCTGACGCCAGAAACAAATAATACAACAAGCACTACCCTTCCCAAACAAACAATAACTTGCCTTTTTTCCTTTTGCATCAATATTTACTCATCACCTCGACCTCTGTCCCATCTATTCGCTCGATAAAGTCGATTGTAGAGATTTGATCGCGGGAATATAATCGATCGAGTTGTTCGAGTTGACATCGTGGCCAGTGGGAACCTAGCATTATGCTAGGTTCCTACTGCCAAATCGACTCTATCAACTCAATCGTTTAAGCTCTCCGGTCAATCTCGACTAAATCTCGATCTCTAAACGATCAAAACCGACCTCTACAATCGATTTGATCGTGCGAAAAGGTGAAACAGATGTCGACTTAATCCGGAGCGGCCGGGAATCACACGACTACAAGTCGAGGTAATTGAGTGCAGGTTGTGTGCAGGTCGAGTAAGAAATATCAACCCGATCGCACTCGACTTTCAGACACGATCTATTCACGAACAGGTTGATCTTCTATCGGAACAATACACGTTCGCATCCGACTTTTTTTTTCTACTCGTTGCACACGAAAGTTTTGACAGTCAAAAATATCTAGAAAGAAGCCCGAGCGACGCAGATCAAGTTCGATCACACTGGACCGATTTGAATTCGGTTTGAAACAGAGAATGTGGACAAACGTCACGCATTAGATGGACGTGGTTGATTTTATAAAAATCAACTGATTAGAAAGTTATTGAAGATAAACCAAAATTTTGGTTTATCTTCAATAACTTTTTTTATCCGTTGATTTTTTTTCAACAATCCAACATGTCCAGCTTATTCCTGGCATTTTCCCACCTTCTCTGCTTCAAATCGAATTCAAATTGGTCAAGTATAAAAAAGATATTGAAGATTATCGGAAATTCTGAGTCACGTGATTATACACCGTGATTAGGCCACGAGGATATCACATTACAGTGCATAACCATGTGTTTGTGTGTGTGTTTCATGTGAAATTATACACAACAACAGATTTGTTTAATTAGAATAAAAACTAAACGGTTATGTTTTCCAAGTAGTGTCATGAATAGGGTGGTCACACTTTTTTCCAAAAGTATTCCAGCCCCTACAAAATATATACCAGCTTACAGAGAATATTGAGAGAAACATAAAACTGGTTGATTTGTGATAATTGGACATTGCGTTATGGAATAATGCTTATTCAGATTTTTAAAAAGGGGAGATAATTCTGCCGAATAACGTTATTGTTTATTTTTCAAAGAACTTCAACAAATTATATATCATTTTCAAGGTCTGAATGAGAGGAACTCAAAACTGCTTACGTTTTTAAAATCGGACATTTAATAAAATAGTTACACCCCTTTGAAGTTTTACAAAGGATGAAATCATTTTACCAAACAGTTCTTCAATTTCTACCCAACAACAATTATATAAATATTTGTTACATTATTTCAACCCTTCCCCGAACAAGCCATGACTTTCACGATCATTTATGAAAAGTTTTTGGAAAACATTGAGACAAAAGAAGAACAAGCCGATAACCAACATTTTCTCCCTTTGTGTAAATATTTTCTGCGCTAGGTTGTGCGCATATCATTTCCGTGTCATTGCCTCCGATAAAAACAAGATTTTACGACATATAAAATAGGAATTTCAAACAAAAAAAAATAATTCAAACTTTCAAGTGATCGATTATTAACATTATACCTCTGGTTCGTGAAGAAATAGGCTTTCAAAACATTGACCCAAAAGAGCACCATACATTTGAACATGCCCATTTTGCAACCTCTAAAATCAATCTAAATTTTAGCTGCCTCACCCTTTCCCGAACAAGACCTGGTTAGACCTGGTTTTGACGTCCTGAACGGATTTTATTGAAGGTGAAAAGGTTGAAGCGAAAGAATCTTCTTTTCTTTTACACTCATTCTGTCGCCTGTCATAGCTTTCGAGTTGGATGACCATAAAGTTTTACTGTTTGGGAAAGGGTTAAATGGATGTTTAGGAAGCCCATGAGAAACGCCGATTTTGTAAATCCCTTTGGACTGAGCACGAAGTGCTCAAGATGAGCCCTTGTGGTCACTCACCGTCCGTCCGTCCGTCTGTTCACCCATAATTCCTTGAAACACCTCCTACTCCTTAACCATTGGGCCGATTTTGACAAAACTTTACAGAAATGTTCCTTGGATGACCATATTTAAAGAATATTCGCGATTTTTTGATTCGTCAAAAAATATGGGCGTGGCAGGGCAAGGCTTATCGAACTTTGAGAAATCATTATATCATTCTTAACAAATCAACCATTCGGCCAATTTCAACCAAACGTTGCAAGAATGTTCTTTGAGTCACTGTCGTCAAAATTTATGCATAAATTTAGGATGAATGGAGATTAGACAGAAATTATCGATAAATCACGGGGGATTGAAAAACACTTCCCATTGTTAAAGCCTTTGCGCTTGAATGCGCTAAGCTAAAAGCACAAGATGTTTTATTATTTGAATAGATAGGATGTTGAAGAACATATATAGGCTTTTCTAGGCTTTTCTGCCGCATAGTTCTTGCCATTTGAAGCCGAGTAAAATGACCTATTTTGAATACCTAATCATCGACTCATAATTCATCGGTTCATCGTATTAACATACACGGATGAATAGATCTATTTTCCTTCTTTAATTTGATATAAGATTTATGAAAATCCGTTAAGAAATGGCAGTGCCAAAGCAATTTTATCACACATACCCACGCGTCCTTCTAAGGTAACGACCGAGTTCAAACAAAGAAACGCAGAGTTGACCCACTTTTTCAAATAGAGATTTAACACGAAAAGAACGTGTATAAGGTAAAAGTATTTTATCATAATAAAATATAACTATTTAGCTTTAAGTTTTTACACACTTTTGGCAATTTAATGTGTTATTTAGGCTGAAAATGCCGTTTGTAAATTACTCGTTTTTATATAGAATCAGATAGAGGCAGTATTTTTAAAACGAGACTGTGACCACACTATCATGAAAGATGACCATTTGCTTGTGCCTGTCAGATGCCAATGTTAGTAAACACCGTATTTTAATCATATTGTTCAAATATCTATTACAATTAGACCTCAAAAGACCGGACATGATTATGATTAAGATAGAATACCAGGCATGTGCCTATTTTGAGATTCATAAAACATCGGCTTTGTTCGAGTAACGTTACGTATCCGAACCTATTCGGGCGCCGGCGTGAACATTCGGCGGTGGAACTTTCGGCGGTGGAAAGTTCCACCGCCGAATGTTTTCGACTCCCAACACCCCCACCCCACCCCAAAACACAACAATTGTAGAAAATCTTCAAGAAGTATGTTGAATTGATAATGTGACCGGTTTGAAAATGTTTTGAAGCAAAGAAGGCAGAAATACTTAAAGGATTAGATGGATGTGTACCTAGATTTGTTTTAAAGAAATTGCTGAGAAAAAAACTACTGAAGACTAAGAAAAAGTACTGCGAAAAACGATTATTCTTTCTCCATTTCAAGAATTTCGATATGTACTTTGTTACCATTATTTAGTGTCAAACTCTTTCCCAAACAGTAAAAGGAGAGAGAAAGTTCCAATTCGAAAGGTAATGCATACGACAACATGGTTGTCGATAATGAAATGAGTTTGTTCAATGTACGAGAACAAAAACTTGTAGTCCAAATAAGCTACAGTTACGAGGTTTTGGGTGAAAAGCAAAGTATACACTGTCGTTTTCGAAATATTTTATCTGATGGGTTCCGATGGTTTCGATCTGGAGCCTGTTTCATTAAACCATTTAAGAGGCATTTCTTACTTTAGAAATATCCTACGACACATATAAGACGTACGTACGCGGGTTGATTGATGAGTAGTGAGCCTGACATAGAAAGATTTGAATTGTAACTGTCAAGCGATTTTATTTTTCAACACTTTCCCCTTCTTTGTCTATACACTTTTGCCAGCGATGTTTTAAGGCCTCAATGCCACTTTTGTAGAACTTCTTCTCCTGATCGTTCAGAAAGGCCCCCACTGCATGTATGACGTAATCATTTGACTGAAAGTGGGTAGGCCTACCAGCTTGAGCAATAGCTCTATTCATCTACGGAAACAGGTGAAAGTCTGATGGAGCAAGATCAGGTGAATAAGGCGGGTGTTCTACTAGTTCAAACCCACAGTCATTGATAGCAGCCATTGCGATGGCAGATTTGTGAACAGAGGCATTGTCCTGGTGGAACAGTATACCTTTGCCGAGTTTTCCACAGCGTTTGAGCTTGATGGTTTCCCTTAAAAGTGATGCATAATACTGTCCACTAATTGTTTGGCCCTTTTGTAGATAATCTACCATCAAGATGCTGTCAGCATCCTAGAAAACCGAAGCTATAACCTTTCCTGCTGATGGGACAGCCTTTGGCTTTTTGGGTGGGGGTGAGCCAGGGTGCTTCCACTGTTTGGACTGGGTTTTTTTTACTCTGGGGTGAAATGATGGACCCAAGTTCCATCCATAGTCACAAACCTCTGCAGAAAGTTATCTGGGTCTGCCTCTAAAAGACTAAGAATAGCACGTAACAAAGTGCGCCTAGCGTGCTTCTGGTCAACTGTCAGAAGCCTTGGTACACAGCGGACAGAGAGCTTTTTCATCCTAAGAGTTTCCGTGAGAATGGAATGAACTCTTTCCTGTGAAACACCAGTTTTACTGACTATATATGTCTCTTATCTGTCAGTCATAACAATATCATGGACTTCATTGACCATTCCTGGTGTTGCAACGGTGACAGGCCTTCCAGGGCGGACGTCGTCCTCAAGATTCGGCCTACCACGCTTGAACTCCCTTACCCATCTCTTTACTGTAGCATACGAAGGGGCATCATCCCCTAGTGCTGTGACCATATCTGCATAGATGGCCTTCGAAATTAGACCCTTTTTATACAGATATTGAATCACTGCTCTTTCAGCGACCTTGTCCATTTTGCAAAAAGCACTTGTCCGGTTTACTTTAGAGTGCTACCTCTTCAACATAAACTGACCAAAATGACACCAGTTTTCGGCTGCACACCTTTATATAGCCAGACAATACAGGGGCTGAAAATAGACATACTTGCTTCTATGAGAGGCTCATTTCTTACCAATCAACCCTCGTATGTCGCGTTTCATCAATGTCACGAGACTTAAAAAGTTCTAACTTTTTTACTTAAATTTAAGACCAATATTTCGGTGACTTATCCGACTTTTTTGTCTTAAATTTTGCCTTAAAATGGTCTACATTTGATAACTGGCAACAGCTGTACAAATGCTTCATCAACATAGAGAGAAAAGAAGAAAATGCTGCATTTTCTCATTTATTCCAAAAACGTTCTGTACTATGATATGCACAAATTTCAAGTTATCAACATCCATTTTGTCACCTACAGCAGCTTTCAAATTGGTCGGATTTAAAATATTGTGAATCCTTAACAAGTTTTATCTATACTCCTCACAAAAAAAAGCAACGAAAGTAATTCTCTCAATATTCTTTTTAAATACGCGGAAATTTTTGCACAGATTTGTTATTCAGACAGCCATATCTATGCTTAATTAAACACACTTAAAAGAATACTCAATGTTATCGTCTCCGAAAACAGCTATCACGTGATTAGAACACACTCACCCCCAAAACATGCATACAAAATGTGTCGCATATACAGATTTCAAACTTGGCATTAGCTCCGTATGTGCTTAAAACGCGTCAATTTGACAACTTTGATGTCATCAACATTTGAATCATGCCAAGACGTCACTTGACTCCAATTGAAGTGGCTCAAATTGTTGGAATGCTACAGGGTGGGACAACCAAGACTGCTGCTGGCATTCACTTTAAATTTCATCGCAGTATTGTCTGAAGAGCAAAAACCGATACAATCAAACTGGACAGATGTCAGAGAGACCACGTTCGTGTCGTCTAAGAGTTCAACACCTTGTGAAGACCGTTATGTTGCAACCTTAGTCCGTAGGAACTGCCTTACAACGGCCAGATCGCTGCAGAATGATCTTCAGAGGGTGTCAGGAAATAGAGTCTCCATCCAAACCGTGAGGAACATGCTTCACATTAGAAGCGAAATTACAGACTGGGATGACTTTATCTGAGGATGAACAATTGCACATATTATATTGCAAAATACGAGTCTTCTCTTTTCTGTCTTTTAACGTATACATGTACAACCCACCAAAGAGCCAGAGGCGAAATTTGAAAAGTGCCAGTAAATCCTAAACTGTGTTATATTTCCATTACAAATACAAACATAAGCATTTTTATCGGTTTAGAATTTTTAATTAATGCATAATTATGGACATATTTGACAAAAATGTTATAAATTACCTCCCTTGCATATGAATATAGAGTGAAAAGATATTTGTAAATAATTTTCTTCTTGAAGCATTGTCGGACCGTATATGGTACAAAAACGAATATGGTACATTTGTACCATATTCGGCCGTATATGGTACATTTGTACCATATTCGGACCGAATACGGTACAATTTTCGAACGAATATGGTACAAACATTGTACCATATTCGGTTGGAATAAGTTTTTCTATGCTCGCCAAAACGAATTTGGTACAAACCAAAAAAAACTCATAAAATGAAAATGGCCTACGTATATGGTACAAAAATTTTGTCTTTCTTAATAAATGAAATAGTCTGCCGATGTGTAAACTTTTTTTCAAACTCAAATACATTGTATTAACCTAATATTGGAAGTGACAAAAGTATCATCATCATCATCATCATCATCATCATCATCATCATCATCATCATCATCATCATCATCATCATCATCATCATCATCATCATCATCATCATCATCAGCAGCAGCAGCAGCAGCAGCAGCAGCAGCAGCAGCCATCATCATCATCATCATCATCATCATCATCATCATCATCATCATCATCATCATCATCATCATCATCATCATCGTCGTCGTCGTCGTCAGCAGTAACAGAAACAGCTAACCTAACCACACTTTTCATGGATTTTGCTGATTGTGTAACTGTTTCGCCGGCTAGCTGAGTCGGTTGCGCGTCAGATTGGCACGCAGGCGGCCTGGGTTCGCTTTCGTTAAGATTGGTCGCGAAATGATTTTTACGACCATTCTTCCCCTACCGCTGTTTCAAGTAGGGCAGTTGTCAATTAAGGCCCAGTCACACTACAGCGTATGGAGCCAGCGTATGAGTAACGTATGGATTTTTGGGGCATACGCTGGTACACGCTGAAATACGTTGGAGATACGCTAGAGGTACGTTGTTAAACGTTACTCATACGCTGGGTTACGTCGGTATACGCTGATGTATGCTGAGGGCCAAAACAATTTTTGAACATGCACAAAAGATTTCAGCGTATGCCAGCGTATAAATTTTACGCTTGTCATTCGTTTCTCATACGCTGAATACGCTAGAGGTACGCTAAATATACATTACTCATACGTCGAGTACGCTGATTGTACGTTACTCATCCACCGAGTACGCTTCTTATACGTTGAGTACCAACACCACAATAATTCATTAGAATTAGCAGTTTGAATGCTGTAGCAGGAGGAGAAGATGATAATCATGACGACAAAGATGACACAGGATGAAGAAGAAGAAGAAGAAGAAGAAAAACAAGAAGAGGAAGAAGATGAAGAAAAGGGAGAAGAAAGAGAAAAAATGAGAAAAAAGAAAAAGAAGAAGAAGAAGTAGAAGAAGTAGAAGAAGAAGAAGAAGAAGAAGAAGAAGAAGAAGAAGAAGAAGAAGAAGAAGAAGAAGAAGAAGAAGAAGAAGAAGAAGAAGAAGAAAGAAGTGGAAAAGAAGAAGTAGAAGAAGAAGAAGAAGGCCTCCTCCTCCTCCCCCTCCGCCTCCCCCTCCCCTCCCCCGCCTCCTCCTCCTCCTCCTCCCCCGCCTCCTCCTCCTCCTCCTCCTCCTCCTCCTCCTCCTCCTCCTCCTCCTCCTCCTCCTCCTCCTCCTCCTCCTCCTCCTCCTCCTCCTCCTCCTCCTCCTCCTCCTCCTCCTCCTCCTCCCCCTTCTTCTTCTTCTATAGGAGGGGCAGACTTATTATCAATTAAATATATGTGTTTTTATATCCATTATTTGTGAAACGTATATCCGCAATGGCCTATTGGGTAGCATAGTGGATTACAAAGCTTTGCCTGTAAGCGGGGTGGGTCAGACCAGTGGTTCGTAACCAGTGTACAGCTAATTTTTAATGGTTCATCATTTCTTATCATTTTTGCGAAAAAAGAAATGTAGGCCCTAATGTATTTTTGCTCTTTTCATGTTTCCCTTATTACTTTTTGTAATGATCAATATATGACGTCGCGCACGGTATTGGGGAACTGAATGTAACGTCAAACTAGCGAACGTAATTATTCTAATAATTGCGGAACGTTGAAGTTTTTACGTAGACGGTTGTGTTGTGCTTTTAATGCTTAGTCTCTTTACAAACTAATGTAATATAAAAAGACAATACAATGTTTTAAGAAAATCTCCACTATTTCTGTCTTTTGCACTTTTTAAGCTTTAACGCCACTTTGATTCGTGTTATTTCCGTCTTAAAATGCACCAAATAGATACTTTTAAGGCTACACCAAATAAACAAAGTTTACGTTTATAAAATTTCTGTCCACACGAACAAATTTGAACATCTTTTTTACGTTTTATTATTTTGCGTTGAAATTTTGATATGACAAACAAGAAAAAAATAATATTTCCATATTGAAATTAAATTGTTGTATGAATAAGGGAACCGTTATTTTTTAAACTCTAAAGAGTAAAAAAGTAGAGTTTTCAACGACCTGAAACAATTTCTGTCCACACGCATTTTATATCATCAATGCTTCGTTTATTATGCTAACTAATTTTCTTGTATATATTATAGAAATAGAGAAAAATAATATTTCTTGTATCAAGTTTTGTTGCATTTCAGCCATTAATTCACAAAATATCAAACGAAATTGTCATTTTTTCTGTGACGTTATTCTAATTGTTACACTGCGATTTTTGGTGAACAAACTGGGCTTATTTGCGTAATCGACATCGAAATTTGATTTCCGTTCGGCAAAACATTCTACAGCATTTGCACTGTCATATAATATACTTTTCAATGTGTTTGACGTTACTTAATCGCAAAGTTGTTTATAAATATCCGTCGCCGTTGAAAATTTATGTTACATGTTACACGCGTTTTTTCGCCGAATTTACGAACAAAAAGTCTTTCTAGCAAATTTATACAAACTAACAACCTGAAAAGAGTATGTCATTGAAAAAGATCATGGTTTTACGGTTATTTTGACATATAACACAGTTTTAGGAAGGAAAACGGTTCTTGCAAAATTCAGTTATGAACTGCAGAGGGTAGCGTTTTTTGAAAAGTTCCCCAATAGCGTGCGCGACGTCTAATATTCATAATCTTTTCAATTTTGTAATACATATATTTCTTCATCACCATTCAAAACGTTTTCATACAGAAAATCTACAAGTCACACAACAATCTAGATATTGTCAGTCTCCGAATAGTCGTTATACTCGGTGGCCGTATCTGTTTCCATCTCATCCGTTACGCCTTAAGGCCCGGTCACATACGATTCCCCGGCCATTCCGTGTCCATATCATGGCTAAAATTTTGAGAATATCTGGGACTTGGTTGGACGCAGTAACTTTGGGTCAATTTCGTTTTAGCCGTGCTGTGGACGCGGAGTGGACGAGGTATGACCGCCGCCGGCTGTTCCACTGGCGTAACACGGCCTACAACTTCTTACCGCGTCTAGTGTTAAAACGCGCGACAAGATACCGCGTCCAGATCGCATCTGAATCACTGCCATAGCACGACCATAGCACTGCCATAGCACGACCAAAGCACTGCCATTCCACTTCCTAATCGCGAATAAACCGTCCAAAACGCATGTAATGCTATTTTCCAACTTCAGATCTGATCTACTTGAACAAAGATATCAAGCGATCTTGAACAAATCCACGGGTGGCTCATTTTAGACGTGATATGGATGCGGAATGGCCGCGGAATCATATGTGACCGGGCCTTTAGATAATAAATCGTTAAAGCACTCATTCGATTGCCGAATTGCTTCTCCCTTCCCTTCTTGCATGCGCCAACAGCAATTGTGCAAGTTTTCTGATGTGACATTGGCAAGGGCGCATGTACCCGTGACCCGTGTACAACATTTTAACCCCTTCCTACATTATGTGGCTTTTTGGCGCCCTACAAGATGATGGCTTTGGTAAATATTGTGGTTAATGAAGAAATTGCTTGTGTCAAGCAATTTCTTCATTTCCCACATTTTTATACACAGATATATTGGAAAAAGGTAAAATTTAATTCACTTGAAATTGTCGTCTGCAACATTTTTTTTTATTTGGACAAGTCTTAAAGTTTGCTGTCTGGTAATGGGTTAAAATACAAACTTAGCAGAAAAACTAAAGGTACTCGGAGGACTCGAACCCGAGTCGCAAGATCGATAACAGTATCTTTTCACTCAGTCGATATCTGCTAAACTTCTTACCTTCGACGAATTGAAATGCTATATACGTGAAAGTCTGATCACCTGGTCTACGGTCTATTGAGTTTTGAGGCGAAATCTCTGTTTACAAAAATACAGTGAGTCCGAAGCCGACGATGATGATGCTGATGATGGTGATGCTGCTGCTGCTGCTGCTGCTGCTGCTGCTGCTGCTGCTGATGATGATGATGATGATGATGATGATGATGATGATGATGATGATGATGATGGTGGTGGTGGTGGTGGTGGTGGTGGTGGTGGTGGTGGTGGTGGTGGTGGTGATGATGATGATGATGATGATGATGATGATGATGATGATGATGATGATGATGATGATGGTGGTGGTGGTGGTGGTGGTGGTGGTGGTGGTGGTGGTGGTGGTGGTGGTGGTGGTGGTGGTGATGATGACGATGATGAGTGTGTACCATATTCGGAACGAATGTGGTACATTTTTCATCCGAATATGGTACAAGTTTGTACCATATTCGGTCAGGCATTTTACCCCAAAACTGCAGATACGTATATGGTACAAATAGACAGTTGTACCATATTCGGCCGAATATGGTACAAATTTGTACCATATTCGTTTTTGTACCATATACGGTCCGACAAAGCATAATCTTGAAATCCGGCACGGTTAATCAGCTTATTTTAAGTGTATTTACAAGTGTGTGTAATTTGATGCATGTCCCATGGCTAGTGGTGTTTTTAATGATGGGTCATATACCTTAAATGAAAAAGAAATGTTACAACTGTCCATCCGAAATCCAACATCTGATTTTTGTCACACAATCATGGGTGGAAAACAGGATACAAAGAGGATATGATCTTTGATGTTTAATGTAGGTCTTTGACCCTTGATTGATGATGTTCCAATTATAGTATAACCCCTTAATGCTAAAGGTTAGAAACCTGGGTGGTCATTTATTAAAATGCTAGCCGTATCAGCTTCATCACCTCTCAACCTCCCCCACCCCCACCCCCCAAAAAAATAAGAAAAAAAAAACATTATTTACCCTTTAGCCTAACCTTTTGTCAAATTAGACAAATAAATTGTGGCATCCTATTACAGGCAGATCCAATATCATTTTGAGGTAAGGAAATTGTTGCACTTCCTCATTTTTGATCAAAACATGATCTGTACTATTACGTAGAAAGTTACGTAAAAACTTAGATTTATCAACATCCATTTTGTCGCATACAACAGATTTCAAATCAGCCCGGTCTAAAATTGTATTGACTCATTTACGAGTTCTATCTTTGGCATTGTCCCACATTGGAGACTGTGGTTGAGTTTTTCCTGGGGATGAACAATGACAACATATCGCTTTTCTGCGAAAATCTCGTAACTGCAGCTTAATACAAGCTGCAGTTACGAGGTTTTCGTAGAAAAGCGACGATATTCAACATCTTCAATCTGGCCATTAACTGATACCGATAAGATTATTTAGCATAGATGCTCTTATTCGCTGTAGAGTCCGCTTTCAGTGTAAGAAAATGTCGTACATGCATACCGAATTAATTAATTTTCTGAGAGAGAAGAAAACGTCAAAAACGACTACATCAAAAAACTTATTTGCTTTTTTAAAACAATTTCATTTACAATGGAAATGGCATTGATAGATAGAACAAAAGCATTATGTAGGACAAAAAGATTTGGAAATCATGTTTTGTCCGGGAGTAGGTCTTACATACATTTCCATTCTTGCTTCTTTTGTGTATTGAGTTTTTGCATTTATTTTGTTTTGGGGAGTAGGGATGATTTCTACATTATTTAAAGGGGGACGAGCTAGGCTGTCGAAAATGCAAATGGCACAATAATTACAAACCAGAAATAACGTATGAAATTACCAACCTGAAGGGGTAGATCATTTATGTCCATTGTTAGAACTCCGCGAGCTTTATTAAGTATTAAAATCCAAGTCAATTAATAACATGCTGGCGTCCTTGTTTTTGTTTTGTAACGGCTACATATACCCAACATTCAAAAATCAATTACGTCAGAGATACGTCATCTGTGCTCAGTGAGATTTAACACACCGTACAACCGGCTACGTCGAAAGTCAGCGAAAACAGATTCGGCATCTGATGTCATGTGCACGGTAGGTCAAATGAATTTACTTTTATAAATAAACGAAATGATCTTTGGTATTCTATAGTTGATAAATACGCGTATAAATGTTCAGTGCTTGTACAAAATAAACCTTTTCACGTATTCCTCGCAAATAAGGTCACAGTCATCGACACAGTCGGTTGTATGGTGTGTTAATACCTCGGAGGTGTGTCTCGTTGACCTTGGCCTTGTCTTGTTTTGAAGTAAAAATAGAATGTGTAAACACGCTTGTAAAGGATTGATCTATAGCAAAGGAAAGATGGTTATTCGCCGAGATTGAGGTTTTTATGCATTGCTAATTGTTTTTCCATGCACAAATATGAGTTCCCGAACAGTTCGGAAGCATAAAAACATAGAATGAGCCCCTTTAATGGCGCTTTCTTAAATTTGTTTTCCGCAGATTAAGATAAAATGTGGCTAGCAGAAACGATTTTCATCACCCTTGCCCAACAGCACTAAAATACAAAGAGTTGAGTTTCCATTTTTCGACGTTTGAACAGTTTCTATAACAATGACTAACTACAGATTAAATTAGAATTAAACGTGATTTTCTTGGGCCTTTTGATCGAGCATAACTAAAGTAGGACAAAGTTTGATGAAACGCAATTTCAAGTCGTAGGAACTGCTATAGGCGTCCTACAAAAGGTCTCGATGTACTTTTTAAGTCATGTCCTAGGACGTTTTTTTATGAAACCGGCCACTGATTTCCACATACAGTATTGTTGTTATGGCTTTCCCATGTGAATTTTCAGTAAAATGCCTAAAGATTTTCGTTCGTTTTTTGTGTATTTGCACAGAACTTTTAAGTATAAAGTGGTCCAGATCTATATAGAACCATATGTTAGGTTCACAGCGTGGTCATGACGAAGTTTTCACTTTTTTAACCCTTTCCCAAACAAGACCTTGTTTTGACGTCTCTATTAGAAAAGGCTTGGGAAAACATTGAAACAATAGAAGAAACTGCTGATAATCAGCAGTTTCTCCTTTTGAATCAATATTTTCTATGCCATATTTTACGCAAATTCTATCTTTGATAACTTCCATTTTGTCATTTGTTGTAGTTTTTGAAGTGAACCACCCAACAATTTTGCCGTTTGGGAAAGGGATAAGGCGTGTCATGGAAAAAAGGACCAATGTGACACTTATAGAATATCAAACGCTTCGGTCAGGACAGTTTCTGTAGGAATGGACAGGTATGATATTAAATACCGAATTATTTCTCTTTTTTTCCTTTAATATTTTCAACTATTTTGAATCATTCTTTCGTGTTTTTGTTGACGCTAGTTATACTTTTGTAACAGCACACATGAATTTAGACAATCTAAACGTTTAGTCCTTTGCGAGAGGATAGATACAAAAAGGTCGGCTTTAAGATCACGCACGTTCGATAGCTTACTGATAAATACGAGTCAGTAGGGCTTTTAACATAGTGTGTCATTTGTCGCAGTATAATATAGCCAAAAGACCGTACAAAGATGAGAATCGAACTTGTGGCTTGTTTGGTCCTGTGTGCAGGTAAAATTTTCATCAACATTTTCCCAAACGTCGAAAATTTTGAGCTGTCCGATATGAAAGCGAAGTAGTTACAGACCACAAAATGGATGTTGATAAACGAGGAATTCATTTATCTATTTTCATATTGATCACATACTAACATATTTATTGAACATTTTCTATCATCATCATCATCATTATTATTATTATTATTATTATTATTATTATTATTATTATTATTATTATTATTATTATCATTGTTGTTGCTTTTGTTGTTGTTGGTGGTGTTGTTGTTGTTGGCGACGACGACGACGACGATGATAATGATGATCATAATCATGATTTCCCGGAATGTTTGCTACACAAAAGGATGCAAAAACGCTAAATTCTATTCTCTAGAAATTGTCGTCTGCAACACTTTTCAAATTGCCACAGTCCACAATTTTGTCGTCGGGAAATGAGTTAAAAACTATCGAAAATATGTCACGTGATAACCCGCCGAACTTGCGTCTTTCTTGCGCATTCGCCTGACAAAACTTCATTATACATCCATTTCTAAAACAGTTGGACTGATCAAAATTAAGAGCCATTGCAAACGATAAAATTTGTGTAATTTAACGCAAAATTATTAAAGCTCACAGCATTATGAGCATAACTACTGGTCCCTGTGCCCACTTTGTACGAATCCAAAGTCGAATACGTATGGAAAATCCCATCATTATGGAAAATGACCTGAGTTTTGATCGTCATATCAAAAACGAATTTGAATTTGCCCATTATCAAATAAAAGGATTGTAAAAATTAGAAAATATTTTACTAGAAAAAGTACTGAAATTTTAGTGCATGGCTTAAGGGGGAATGCTCCAGTTTTTCGGAACACTCGGTCATTTCTGTAGTAAATTAAATGTTTCGTACCAATATGTTTCGCTACCATATTTTCAAAAATATAACACATCATTACAATTTACCATTTTCGACGGTAAAAGTGTATTTATTATGCGAAACTGATTTCCTCAAGATGGAAATCGATTATTTAGAGCAAGACAGTCGTAAGTGTGTATGCAGTTACCACTGTTTTGCGTCATTTTATTCATGTGTAGCTGATAAAAATGCTGTAATTCACTAATAAGTGCGCTGACCTATACATTTTCTTTTTGAATAATTACCAAGACATGTTGCTTAATACAATGAGGGAGTTTTGTCCAATTCTATTATGTAGAACTTGAAATATTTCCAAAAATATGCAAAATTTGGCATAAAAAACTCCAGCTTCGTTGATCTAGCCGAACACGTGAGCATGCTATTTTATACATTTACGTGTTTATAATATCATATATTTTGGGTTTTCTGTTCTTATTAAATATAAGACGTTACTTTAAATCCGTTTTCGGGACTAAACGATGAATATACAGCAGTTTATTATCATTTTAGTGACCTTGGACAGGTGCAATAAATTGTGCACTTTTTCGCTGTAGGGGTATGTGATAGGAATGCCTATAAAATTCAAACAAGATCGCTGACCATCCATTTTTATTTTATTTTTCAATTGGTAATAAGATGTAATTTCAACATACAAAGTATTAATAAATTCTATTTTTTTGGAAAAAATAGGAAACTGGAGCATTCCCCCTTAATCCATTCTTACCTAGATTTCTGCAACGGACTTTATATGTGTATTCCTAAGTACCAATTGAACAAACACCGAAAAGTCCAAAATCAAGCAGCTAGGGTCATTAGTGAATGTGGATTTAATCAACCGATTACACCGATTTTGAAACATCTGCACTGGCTCCCACTTAGAGCAAGGATTATGTTCAAAGTTTTAACATTACTTTTTAAATGTATACGAGGAGCAGCTCCAAAGTATCTTATCAATTTGATTAACCCTTTCCCAAACGACAAAATTTTAGGGTGATCCACTTCAAAAGCTGTCACAAAAGACAAAATGGATGTTATTAAAGATTGGATTTGTGTAAAATATGGCACAGAAAATATTGAGACAAAAGGAGAAACTGCTGGTTATCAGCAGTTTCTTCTTTTGTTTCAATGTTTTCCCAAGCCTTTTCTACTATGGACGTCAAAACCAGGTCTTGTTTTGGAAAGGGTTAACATCAAACAGACTGAACACAGATTAAGATCCTCAAGTAAGACTTCTCTGTTTTGTCTTCTTAAAACACGTACATGTATTGCTGATAGGTCATAAGCATGCGGTGACGGGACTAAAAAGATGGAATGGACTGCCAAACCCATTTAGGGAAATACAAGAAGAATCGATTTTTAGACATATATCTGTTTTCAAAGTTTTATAGTGACATGTAAAATAATGTACTGATTTCTTAGTTTTTGTTCAGCGCAACGGAATGCTTCATTAGCAGTTTTTAGCAGTTTTTGTGCTATACAAATATCATTGTATTGTATTGCATGATACATGTTTCTCCCTAAAGGGTTAAGTGTTCAAACATTTAATCAATCTATAAATCGATCAATCAAACAATCGAGCAATCGAGTAATCAATCAATTTGTTTACTGTCTCGAGTGCACATCTAACGAAGAATGTAAAAAGGAGAATGCATCGGGATGTTCTGGGGGCTGGGAGGAAATTTGTCAGCACCCAAACCCGGAACAGGGCATCGAAACCAATGGCGGACTTTGTACGTGTACAGATTCAACCCGGAGTAAGTAAAAATCTGTATGATAATATACTAAGCCCAACAACATAGGGATATCGGAATTGGTTTAATATTTTACCACGAAATTTCCAAAATTTACTCAAATTTCTTCAATAAACTTGTTCCTTAACATCTTAAAGAACAACAATTCAAAAGGTTTTCGGTCACACTATGATAGACTGGTCAACCCTCGGGCATATGTAGCAGTACCGTCTGTTTCAAAAATCGCATAATAGAGTCAATACTTCGTATACGACTTGTAGGGTCCAAATCTGTGTATCTTGAGATTATCCCTGTATTTGGATGCCTGTATGTTTAAAGTGGTCCTGAAAGATCCCAGTGTGTTGATGCAGGTTATTTTCAATCAGTGAACTTAAAACATTTAAGATTGCGAAAGAACGGAATAACGCCCCGATCCGTTGCTTGGTCAATGCAACTCCACAATTATACGCTTTGTGGCACAGCAATCTTCAATACATCATTAGTTCTGTTAACTACAAGCTCGAGCTTTCCTACATCTGCCAGTGTTGGCGGTCGGTAAGGCGACAACGTTGAACCATCTTTTCACAGCTAAAGACTTGCTTGCGAATATGAACTGTTTAGTTTTCATCAAGAAATGCGGAATTCGCATGTGTATGCACAAAATTGGCCCATTTGTGATTTTTCAATGCTAACCCCTCTTTAGAGTATATGTCTTTGTTATGAAATCAACGACATGTGACTGCACAATATTTTCACACAAAGCAAGAGTAATTATAGTTTTATCAAAAAAAGTATAACAGCTTCAAATAACCTTAAAATTTTAATTTCTATTTATCATTGAGTTTCATTATCCCTTTATTGTTGTGCTTAGTATATAATTATAATACTGCTGCTTTTCAACAAAAGCTTCGTGTTAAAAGCTGGGTATAAGAGTAAATATAGGCTGTATTAAAAGCTGGGTATAAGAGTAAATATAGGCTGTGTCAAAAGCTGGATATAAGAGTAAATATTGGCTGTGTTAGAAGCTGGGTATAAGAGCAAATCTAGACTGTGTTAAAAGCTGGGTATAAGAGTAAATATAGGCTGTATTAAAAGCTGGGTATAATATAGGCTGTGTCAAAAGCTGGATATAAGAGTAAATATTGGCTGTGTTAGAAGCTGGGTATAAGAGCAAATATAGGCTGTGTTAAAAGCTGGGTATAAGAGCAAATCGTCGGTGTAAATGCAAAACCTCGTATGTCGATTGGTGCAATTTTCAAAGTACAAACTTGTGTGCCCTTTGTAGACGATTCTCGAAGGTTTTGAGATATTTTTACTGATAAGTATTATTGACACATTATTTGTGAACAATATGTCCAACTTTCAAGTAAGACATTTCAGATTGGGAAAAGTTATTACACTTTTTCCCTCCCCTTTGAAATTTTCCAAAACCGAGATACGATGTTTTGCATTTACAACGACGAAATATATGCTGTGTTAAAAGTGTAACATAATCTCGCTTGTTTCCCAATTATGTTAGTCTTCTCTATGTGACGGTATAGTGGATTTTATGATAAAACAAACAACTCCTTTGTAGACAAAACAATGTTTAATCTATCTCTTCTACATTTCAAATCTCAATATCCAACTCCATGATGACATAACTATATCTTTTAAAACTCTATTAAATCTCCAACTGATCTTGATCCATCTCTTTACTATATCTTTAATTGTCTATGCTTATCTTAATCAATCTCGTAATAACATCTCTCCGTTCTAGAGCTAATTGCTCAGAACTCATTCTCTAATAGATCTTTCTACATTCCATACGAGGGACGGTCGGAAAGTAGTTGGACTTTTCGTGCTGCTGTCTCTCCATTTGCAACTGTATAAACACATTATATATTGGTGGAATCTACACCCAATTGCCAATAATGTGCCAGTTTATTTTCAAAGATAGTTGTATATATATAATATTCTGTCCTCTTATATGTGATAGGGGTTTTATGTACCAAAGGCTATTTATTAGAGGAACAACAAGGGTAACCAAAACAAAAGAAAATTTTAGTCATTTTAATCGCGAAGAAGTTAAGTTTATGAACTAAATTATCACTGAAGATTAAATAAGCGTTCATAATTCCGAACTTGGGATAAAAAATCAGTCAAAGCAGTCATGGAAACGACCTGGTTCCCGGCCCCTGAAAAGATTAAGCTGTTTCCTTCGGTTGGTAGTCATGTTTGTTGCTGTTGGGGATTCGCGAGGATTGATAGTTACTCATTTCATGTCAAATGGTAAAAACTGTCATTGCCAAGTACAATTTTGTAGTAATTCAGAAAAACCAAAGAATAAATGCTGAAGTAAATGCGTCCCAGATTAGCAATGAGAAATGTTTCCTACTTAACGATTACACACGCTCCAATACCACCGCATCTACAGTGGAGATTATCAACCATTACACATGACAAAAGTTGTTTTACTCTTCTTATAGGACTTATCGTCTGAACAGGTAAATTACTAAAAATAGATTTGGCGATTGCGCAATCGAAATCCGGTCGTACAATCTTGGTATACTCCGTAAATATTGACCTGAGCTCGGTGAATATGAAATGAGTAATTGTGACACGGAATAATCGATACTCGCCAGCAGTCCTCACTGTCGAGCAGGATCGATAGTTTCCATATGCATTATGACTTTCACTCATTCTACAAAAAAGTGCATAATTACCGAAATTCTATGTCCCCCACTAGTAATAAATTCATTGGAAGGTTTTTGTTTTCGATTCTTTGCTTAAGATTATACAAAAGACACCTTGTACGTATTTCAAGCATGATATAAGACCAGGAACTATTTTTTCTCCTTTAATTTTACATTTCTTTAGCTTATTTTCCATTAATTTTGGTTGTCCCTACACTGGCGCAATTCAAAATCAGCTTGATTTTAACGCAGTTTAATCTATATTTGCCTCATTATCTTTCTATTCTTTCCCAAATATATTTTCCTGTGGTCTGATTACTGTTTCGTGGGAATGCAGGACTAAACTTTTTTGAGATAAAGGTTTTTCTGATGTCCCGATTTCCAGCGTAAGATACATAACGCTACTTTAACTGATAGTAAAACACAACATGATGTATTCCTAAGGTCAAAACGGTTTTTAGTGGTAGGTTAGATATCAACGTAAACAGAAACACACACAAAAAGATCAAGCTTATTAACATTTTCGAATAAAACAACATCAAAGTTCAAAAACAAGAATCCCCCCATTTTTTTCATAAGATACGTTACGGCTTAAACTTACTTTTATTTCGAATCTTTCACCATTTTTCATACACGTGATATACTAAATGATTCCAAACCTTCTTTAGAAAAAAATAATTTGCAGCGTAATCAACCAGGGAACTTTATTCCTGATGAATTTCTTTAAAAACTAATTTATGAATAAGATACGTTATGATAAGATACGTGACGCTTGACTAAGTCATGGCAATAAAAAACTTATGTGATCAAATTAGACTATCCACTTGGACTTCTTTTCGAACATAGTATACTTTGGACAAAGAATAGACATCCATCTTAATGAAATCACCATTTTTATACAATAAATGAAAGAAACCAATACAAAACAACCATATGTATTCTAATGCCCTCCAAAGGAAGACAAGCTATGGAAAACTTCTGATAACATTCTTTGTAGAATCATTGATCCAGTTGGCACACAAAAACACATGTGTCATTTAGTAATAATTCACGAAGTCCTTGAATTATTTGAAACAATAAAACAAATGAAATCATAAGATACGTTACGAACCATTTTGATTGCACTGTTTTCAAAATAAGTGCTGCATTGGCTAGTTTTACTATAGTATTTTATCATGTTCTGTATTTGTTTAAATGGCAATTGTTACAAAGAGATTAGAAAGGGCATTTAGTGCAATTATCCTTTACCATTGACACAATTAAGCATTTCGAATATATTGGTATCTTGTTTAATCCTTATTTCTCGGACTGTCTTCTATAATTCAAGCTTGAAACCAGTGCATTTCTAACCAACGGCTTATCATACAGATATTCATTTCACTTTTCACCAAAAATATATAAAATGCGATAATGTATGCATGTTCAAAAGATAGATATTTTGTGTTGAAATAAGATACGTTACGGCATGGTTCCTTACCTTGTGACAATGACTAAGGCTAAATAAATTAGAATAAGATATTTTTTGTGTTATAATTCAATTGAGTGGTATCTTATCTTTATATTTTCAGCAGGAGTTCATTGTATTTGATACAAGGTCTATTCAATTCATTCAAAACAAACAAAAAAATAATAAGAGAAATGGTATTTCCTTTAAATACGAACTTTAAGGCCTTAATATTTTTATAACAAGTCAATAAATCATCATGTTCTCGCAATACAATAAATTCTTGATCTGGCGGAAACCTAATATGAATCGTCACCCAACACCAATAGACAAAACTAATGTGTAAACAGGAAAACCAAACACCATAACGTATCTTATTATGCATAGACGTCACTGTGTTTGGATCCAAAAATTAAATCAAAGGACTGAAGGTCCTGAAAGTCGCCATGAGAATGATACCATGATATTTTGGAACTTTGAATATTTGTGATCAATAATTCAGAATTTGAGACAAAAGTAACCCGATTGTATTGTTTACAGGCAAACAGATGATAAGAGATCACAAAAGCTCACCCCCAAGCACTTACTGATCTAAAAACAGCTGAATTACAAGCTCCTTTTGTTCAGGTTGCTGTTCAATTTCAGATGCTAAGCCTTTTCTATTTATTAAAGAGTTCTGTTTGGCAGATTCTAAGAAGAATCTGACTGATAGAATGTAGTTTTATAACACTTTTAACAGTATGTCATATTGTGATGGATGCAACACCTACACATCGATTTCCCACCACTATTACCACATCCTCTCTTAGCATCCAGTGTTTTATTGCACTTAGGTTTATGATTATCAACAATTAACCAAACTGCGAAATCTTGGGGTGATACAATTTGAAAAGAGTTGCAGACAACAAAATATATATTAACCCTTTCCCAAACAACAACATTTAAGGGTGGTCCACTTCAAAATGTGCTGCAGAAAGCAAAACAAAAGTTAATGCAGGTGTAATGGATGTACAATACAGCTCAGAAAATATTGAGATACGAGAGCTGTCACTATAAGATGACAATGCCCCCGACACCGCTTTGATCGTCATAAGGTCAAGGTCATCCAGGGGTCAATGTCATCAAAGTATGTGCCTTCAAAAAGGTAATGTGCCAAGGAATGTTATACTAAAATATGAAGTGAATATGTTAAGTAAAAAGGAAGTTATGGCCAATACTAAAGTTTTTTTGCCAATGTTAACGATTTTGGACTTTGATCGTCACAAGGTCAAGGTCATCCAGGGGTCAAGGTCATCAAAGTATTTTCAACACATATTCATGCGCATTTTCGAGTTCAAAGTAAGAACAACGACCGAATTCTTCATTATATTTTTATTACTACGAAAAAAAACAACATAATGTTAATGACGATAATTATATTAGAACTCGGAGTTTTTGTCGAAAAAGAACGCAAACGAAATGGACTACTTTTTTCAATATATGAAAAGGCCATTAATATCCATAATTTCTAACTCATTAATATTCATGAAAGAGCACTTGCTAATGGTGCTGGGGATTGAGTTAAAGGTCAACTACTACCTTTATTTTAATTTCTATAGCGTGAAAAGTAGTTAAAAACAACATTTTTCACGATTCCTGTTTTACCCCCCCCCCCCCCCCCCCAGTTAATAAGATAGATTATGTAGACAACTGACATACCTAAAAACCCGACTAGAGTGATTGTTCTTGATAGATGTCAACATGAGATGTCATTTGAGTTCAAAAACAATAACAGCATTTGTTGATTATCGTCGTCATTTATGCCAGTTGCACATATATTACCCATTTAAACTCGAAAAATGTTAAATATGCTGATCAAGATCTGTTCAAAATGATAGAATTCAATTTAGAAGTTATTGAGAAAGGGAAAAGCCATTTGAATACAAGCAATAATGAAAGGGTAAACAAAGACTGCATGGAAAGTACACGTGCTTGACCTATGTTGATATACGAATTTGGTCATATGCAACGGTATACAGCACAGAGAGGCATGTGACGCTCAACGCCCGCCCACTAAAACATGTATCTCGTGGGGCATTAGGCATCCATGAGGATCTATGAAAACATATTACCTTATTTAGGAAAACTCGTAATACGTCACCACATGAATAAACAAATAGCAATTAATTTTGTGCTAAAGATAGATTGTGTTTACCGTTATGTTTTGATAAACCGTCTGCGCTGTTATAAAATCTTGTAACTACGACTTGAATCAAGCCGTAGTCACGAGATTTTATAGCAACACCCATGAAATAGTATTTGTTTGTCCGAAATTACGTCACTGTTAACTAGATAAAATCGCTCCCTATTGCATGTGCGATCATGACATTTTATCGTGGTCAAAAACATCCGATATCTTGACTGGAATGTTCAACGCGTAAACGCTTTCGATTGTGAAATGACCGTCAATGCATTATAGTGAAACCCATTTTCAAACGATTTATGAGAAAACCAGAAAATCCTTTCATTTGGTCGTAATTGACCTTTAAAATTTATAGAATCCTCGGCGTACTAATTTTGCAACTCAAATTTACTTTTGACATCAAGATATCCATTATGAAGTTTTCATAAGATTGTGTTTATCTTCAAAAGGAATAATATAAGTCAAAGTATTACATTAAACAAACAATAAAGCTGCTTTTTTAAACTGTCTGCACTACTTTTTGGTGTCATTGGGTCCGGTGCAAAGAGAAAGAGTAAATCCCAGAAAAAAATAGTTCTTTGCCTAAACCAGTATACAGACACCCTGTACGCTAGATCACCATATACACCCTTCCAGCTAATCGCAATAAGTCTGCCATTTTGACAAATGGCGACTTAAAAAAATCCGGCTTTGTTTGGGTACACTAGAATTGAAATCTCTAATTCCAACATATATTTTGCAAGAATAAGTCAAAAACTAAGTCTTTCAGAATGGTCGGTTTTTCAGATTTTTATATTTCTAATTGTGCACTTTTTTGTAGAATGAGTGTTTGTATTCTGCACATGCTTCTCGTGTCAACATATGTTGGAGAGTGATAATTTCGCAATTACGATTACTCATTGCATATTCAACAGGCTCAGGTCAATATTTACGAAGTATAGTACAAACTGTCCACCACAATAGAAAACAATAAGGAAAAAACGAAAAGGCAATGGAAAATCAACACATACTCCATAAAAAGAAACATAGTATATTATTTCTTTTACAAAATTGTCAGAGCTCACCGGCGGATCCAGGATTTCTGTGAGGGGAAGGGGGTCGAATATACAAAAAGGAGGGTGCGTTACACAATTGTGATGGAATTTCTGCAAGAAAATGGAATAATTTGGCTACGGAGGGGGGTCGTTTAACCCCCCCCCCCCGAACACCCTCTGGATTCGCCACTGAAGCTTTTGTTGACTGCTTAAAGATTATCATCCAAAGCTGAGACAAATTACTCGTGCACAGCTTGAGAAGTTTGTGATATGCCTATTGTTACACTATTACAACTAAGATTACAGAAAACTTTCTTTTTTTTTCTTATCTTTCATAAAAACAATAATAAAAAATCGTTTATAAATTTGTGATGTAACTTAAAATTGTAGAATAAATTATTTACAGACATTTTCTTCTAAATATACAGTTCCCTTTGTTTATCATGACGACAATTCAATATTTTACTCGACTGGCCCTTTTCCAAACATAATAAGATATTTACGTCCTAGAATAAGTGTGTGAAAATATCGAAACAAAAGAAGATATATTGATAGACTAACAATCTCAATATATTCTGTACTATACTGTACACAACTCTTTTCATTAATAACATCTTTTCTTTTTCATTTGTAGCAGGTTTCAAATTTGACCACATCTTTTTTAAAACAGTGACAGCAATAAAGGGATTATTGAAGGGAAAGAAATAGTCATAAGCATGTTTCTTTTTCCTTTCCCAATATGTTTTTTTTTCAAAGTATTCTCTAATGGAGATGTCAAAACCATGTATTTTTTTAGAAAAAAAGTATACATCGTGGTTAAAGAGTGCATGTTAAAATGATATTATAGAACCGCATTCCAGCCTTTTCCACTTTTTTATTATTTGAAACAACAATATTTGATACAGAAATTAACTGGACGCTCTCGTCTGTAACACTTTTTATTTAGACTTTTTAAATCTTTTCCAAGCAGCAATAGTTCAAGTTGATCCACTGGAAAGTTTCAGACGACAAAAATAATGCTTCCGCATAAAGAAATATATCCATGATATGGAACAAATTGTTTCGATCGCTGTTTTGGAGGAAAAAGTCGCAACAGATAATTTCAAACTGATGAAAAAATGGACGTTGAAAATTCTACCATTCGTATACAATAAAGTGCAAAAATATTTAGGCAAAAGGAGAAAATATGTGTCCTGGTTATCAATATTTTCCTTTATTTTCCATATAGTCACTGTATAATTACCTAATGATTGTACGACTTTATCGCTGTTGTTATCACGTGATCTTGATAGGGATTATCGATGACGTCAAGACGATAAGTCCTATAGCCCTGTCCTCGCCCCATGTGACCTTTATTTGTGTCTAGAACTGATGAAAATGCTTGCTGGGAAGAAATTTGGAACCAGGGTGCCTTTGATACCGGCTGTTGCACTGTACCTAATACAGTGGGTCTACGTCATGGTTAAAAGTGGGAATATTAAAGCTCCTACGAAGATGGCAAAAATGCATAGACATAGATGGACAATTTGTTTAAACAGTGTAGAAAGAATTTTGTTAAAAAGTTAAATGGTTTTAGAGAACTAGTCAAAAGTCCAACTACTTTCTGACCGTCCCTCGTACTTAGCTCGTCCCATGCTCTTCTCTCTCGTGTTACCCGAGAACACTGTATTATATATGATAGACAACAACGAATCAAAACACTAAACTAGCATGGTACAAGAGTATTGGTCAGTGGTCATATCTCTAACTTCACTCATCAAAACTCTATAACAGCAGGGCGTCCCCGGACTGCCTAGAATCTTGTATATTGACAAATCCATATCTATGCTATGATTTTCTCTTCCTTCATAATAAGGAGTTTTGCCCCATTATATTACAAAAGCTGGGTTTAAGAGCAAATATAGGCTGTGTTAAAAGCTGGGTATAAGAGTAAATATATGCTGTGTTAAAAGCTGGGTATAAGAGTAAATATAGGCTGTGTTAAAAGCTGGGTATAAGAGTAAATATAGGCTGTGTTAAAAGCTGGGTATAAGAGTAAATATAGGCTGTGTTAAAAGCTGGGCATAATAGTAAATATAGGCTGTGTTAAAAGCTGGGTATAAGAGTAAATATAGGCTGTGTTAAAAGCTGGGTATAAGAGCAAATATAGGCTGTGTTAAAAGCTGGGTATAAGAGTAAATATATGCTGTGCTAAAAGCTGGGTATGAGAGTAAATATAGGCTGTGTTAAAAGCTGGGTATAAGAGTAAATATAGGCTGTGTTAAAAGCTGGGTGGACATTTGTCAAAATCCGCATCCTGAACAGGGCATTTAAACCGATGGTGGACTTTGTATGTGTAAAGATTCAACCCGGAGTAAGTAAAAGTTTGTGTGTGATGATACAATTGTAATAGGCCATGCAATTAATCAAAAAGAAAAAGAACCAAAAAGCTAGGCTTTGATTTCGTACGTGTGAAGATTAAACCCGGAGTAAGTAAAAATCTGTGTGATCATATAATTATGATATCGTCACTTTTCAACGAAAACCTAGTAACCGCAGCTTGTTTTAAGCTGCAGTTCCGAGTTTTTTGTTGAAAAGCAGCGATATGCCCTTTGCCCATTATCACACATTGGCTCTTTTTGACTCCCCAAAGGGTAAAAGCTTTGGAAAACATTGTTGAAAATGATAAAATTGTTTCTGACAATAAATCACTCGTTCTCAGAATAGGAGGTCGAATTGAATTCGCAAATTGTTAAAAGTGAACTTCTTCAAAACCATTGTTTAATCATTGAATCATAGAACAAACTTTTGTGAATAATAATGCGAAATATCAGAACTCAAATACAACGATTTTCATTTTTTGCAATAGGTTTTTAACTCAAGTATAGATTACGTGTAATCTGCGTTATGGGTAGATAAATGACAATATTTTACGGATGTATTACATTTCACTTTAAGAAATACTTTTATTATCATATCTTCGAATGTTCTCACTTAAAAGATTTATTTCTTTTAATTCTGAATTCACATTCTTAGTGTTGAAATATATATTTGGATATATCTGTCTACAGCTAAAAATAATTTCAATAAGAATTTAAGATAAAAGTAGACTTAAGATTACAAAGGTGTCTATCTACTACTGATATTCTCTCAAAAATGTAATTTACCACTACGACAGATGTGGAAGGTATCAATTCATTGTGTGTTTTTCCAATATTTTACTTTCAAAATTGTCTATCCTCTTCATAACGTAGTTTACAGTGTGGCATAGCGTAGATTACACCAAGTTATACATGTAAATGACGGATTTGTAGTTAACACACCATCGGATAACAAAGAAAAGAGTATAAATATGCTAAAAGTATCTTGGAAGAATTTTTCAGATATTGATGAATGAAAATTTATCAACAGGTAAACTATATCTAACCCTTTCCCAAACAAGACCTGGTTTCGACGTCCCTAATAGGAAAAGCTTGGGAAAATATTGAGACAAAAGAAGAAACTGCTGATAATCAATGTCATATTTTACACAAATTATGTCTTTAATAACTTCAATTTTGTCATTTGTGGCAGTTTTTGAAGTGGATCACCCTAAAAGTTTGTCGTTTGGGTCGTTTGGGAAAGGGTTATCGAAGACTAAAAGAACAGAAACTGTTTTGAAATTATAGATACTTAGGTGCTTCTGTACTGCATATCAATGTCTTTTAAAAAGGTTTCTTGATTGGTGAAAGTTCCCTGTGATAAATTTTAACTTTCTGAGATGTACACAGGCGAAATGGAAAAAAAAAAAAGTTTATCAGTATGGACCACAAATAATAAGTAAATTCGATTTTAAAGGGACATTTCATTCCAATTTCAATTTTTTAAAGTACGTCTTGATGCCAAGATTGGTTATTCTAATGAGTATAAATGCTATCGATTTTTTGAAGTTGCTGCTGATAAGCGAGAAACACGCCTTTACAGTTGAAACAGAATCGACAAATTCCATATAAATCTAAACTGTTGTCCACAACAATTTGTTTAAGTTTAGCAAAAAATATATTTCTCATAAAGAGTTCAATATTTCGTCTTGAAATTTTCAGAATTTTCAAAGGAAAATATGCTCTGAAAGATGAAAATGAAAGTAAAATTTATGACAACAAATTCTGAAATGTCACTTTAACATTGGTGGGTGGGGTATTTTGTAGAGAATCTGTTCATATCTGGGTTATATTGAATCCGATTAAATTCTTTCTTCGAAAATGATGTTTCTTTGTAGATTGACTAGCAATGTTGATAGGGAAAAATGACAATATTCAGATCTTATTTCGCCCTAAATGTGAATTTCTGTCGAATTTCTCAGTTTTTTTTTGTGATTTTGAAAAATGGGGTTCCTTGTCTTTCATGTAATGTCAAAGAATCACATTAATAATTTACCACGCGACAATCGTACGAAATGATCCTCAAATGGTCGCCCTTTCTATAAGAGAAAGCTTCTTACCAATCAGATTTTTGTAAACATTTCAAAAATTCGAAAAACAAAGTGGTCGGTTAGGAGTTTTGACTAGTATATATTATTTTCTTTCTACCTCCATTAGTGAAGCATTGCTTATTTTTACTTCGCACATAGCCATTTATCAGTTTCGAAAATACTTCTTTTGTATCACACGTTGGCGACTTTCCCATAGAAGCATCAAATCAACAAGAGCATTCATAGACGGATTATGCTCCCCGAATAAGTGTTTGTCACAAACTAAAAACTATCATACTTTAAGCCCCCCTTTTCCATGACAGATTTTTTGTACACACATTATTTATACAATATGGTCTAGAACATCTCGTTGCTCACAAAAGTACAAAATTTCATTAAATTATGTCCATTACATAAAGAGAAATTAGAGAAAAACTAATGTTTACATTAAGGCCCTTTTTTCCATGACACAGCCTCAACTTAAGAAACGGAGAAAAAAAGTCCCTAGGGATTATCCCAGGGAGTTCAAATGTGAAATTTCATTGAATTTGGTCCAAGTGCTGCTTAGATCTGGCTGTGGACAGACGGACGGACGGACGGACACACGGAGGGACGGACGGACAGCGTGGCGACTTTATGCTCCCCCGAAATTTTTTCGGGAAGCATAAAAACGAACAACGTGGAGACAGGGTCAGCCTATTTCAGAAATCCATGTCCTATTCTGAGAACGAGTGAAATGACGAGATAGTTAATTGGCTAGCGTAAATACACAAACTTTGGTTTTTAAGTCCTATTAGAAACTGGTGCGTTTCCATGTTGTTCTCAAAGACCCTTTTGCCAACTGCTGATTTCTCACTTGTAAAAATTTACATAATGTATGTATGCTTGATGGCAATAAAATATGTTTAAACTAAAATCTCAAATAGTTTATTTGTGACCTGTAGCACATGTAAGATAGCAACATGTATTCTGATGAACCTGTACTTAGATGCAGGCCAATCTGGAAACAAGGTTTTCTCATATCGTCGGTGTAAATGCAAAACCTCGTAAGTCGATTCTTGCGAGTTTCAAAGTATAAACTTGTGTGTCCAGTTAAGACAATTCTCGCAGGTTTTGGGATATTCTTACCAATCAGTATCAATGATACATTATTTATGAACAATATGTCCAAATTTCAATTAAAACATTTCAGTTTGGGAACAGTTATTACACTTTTTTCCCTGCCCTTTAAAATTTTCCAAAAACGAGATACGAGGTTTTGCATTTACAACGACGATATGCTATAAGGGACATTTTGCAGATCTCCATTCATTTCATTTATATTCATTGTTACGTATCCGAACCTATTCGGGCGCTGTCGTAAGCATTCGGCGGTGGAAAGTTCCACCGCCGAATGTTTTCGACTTCGCCCGAATAGTTCCGACGTCGAGCGAATCTCATTATGGATGGACTACCTTGATCAGATTGAATTCCATTTCAGGCTGCCAGAGGAAGGAAGATTGTGTAAACAACTGTCCGCAGAATAGATACGTGCACTGTTACGACCAGAAATGCGTTTGTAACAGATTTCCTTAACCTTTGTAAAATAAATTAAAATAAAATTCGTTAGAAAACATAAGCATTTCAACGTACAGTTGTTTATCTCTATACATGAACTGTACATAGGCGTAGGAAGAGGGGGGCCAGGGGGGGGGCCTGTCCCCCCCCAATAATTTGGAAAAGGGTCCTGCCCCCCCCCCCTTTGGCCCCCCATAATACACCCATATTTCCATAAACTTTAACGTTCCTCCCCCCAATATTATAAACCTTCCTACGCCACTGCTGTATAGCTCACGATAAATGACCTGGCAGAGCATCTCATTCGATTAGCTTGGGCTGCTCTACCAGGTCACTTATCGTGCGCTATATAACACGACGGGGAAACGCATGACACAACAACAATAACAACAACAAGAATTGCAGAAAAACTTAAAATAACTTTGTCAACACGTTACTGGTTTGAATTTGGTTTAAAGAAGAGAATGCGGAAATGCGTCAGGGATTAGACGGAAGTGGTAAATCTTTTAAAAAATCAGCTGATGAAAATATCGGGGATCAAACCAAAATGTTGCTGGTTCGACAATCACTTCTTTCGACTGATTTTTAAAAGGACCATTTCCAGTCAGCGAGTCTCAGGTCGATTTTCAGCCTTATTTGCTTCAAACCCTTTTCAAATCGGTCTCAAGTTAGAAAAATAAATTAAAAATGATTAAACATATCAAATGTTGTGTAACGTGATTCCCTATAATTGAACATAAGTATGTCGTCGCTTTTCAACGAAACCCTCGTATCTGCAGCTTAAACAAGCTGCAGTTACGATGTTTTCGTTGAAAAGCAGCTTTCTTATTTTTCCTTAGACGGATAATCACGTGACTGTTCGTCTGCGCATGTCTTATTCTAGGGAGTATCGACTATCGGTCAACTAGACCTCACGTAACGCCTGTAAAGCAAGATTATTCTCCACGTTAACGTCATGTACGTTTCAGGTTTGTGACGTTTAGATCGACGTTCTGTTGAATAGTCGGTAAATGTGGTGGCCAAATAAGTGTTGTTTTTTTCTGGCAACCGTTGTTGTTGCAAGTAACGTTTGAAATAGACACACTGGTTGGAAAATAGAGCTCGTAGATTAGCCATTTTCGAATACGGGAAAATAAAGAGCAAGCCGCCTGACGTTTTGACGTCTTGCATTGCCCGAGTAGGCAAGTAAGAGTTACAGAAACATTTGCCAATCGGCCAAAGTCAGATAGACCTCATGTAACGCCTGTTATACAAGAAGCTGTCTAACGTTAACGTCATATGCGTTTCAGATTTGAGACGTTTAAATCGACGTCGGGTTTAGTATTCAGTAACTGTAGTAACCAAATAAGACGGTGTCTTTTGTCGTCGCAAGAAAAGTTTGAACCACGCGCTCCAGATTTTCAAACGCTCTGTTTAAATATGCCGTTTTTTCTAAACTGTAACAATTTGATAATTTCTTTATCATCATTTTTCAACAACAGATAATAAAAATTACAGATGGAAATAAGTATTTGTAATTTCAAATCAGATTTACTGAATAATCGGACATTCATGAAGACTCAGGCGTTTCTTTTTGACGTCATTATATAAATATCCAGTAGAAAACCTGGAAGGAATTGCGTTCACAAGGCTGAAATATCATTAAACCCCAAGGATTAAGTGTCTAGGGGCATAACTCTTACAAAAATCAATGAACCATAAAATCATTGATCCATGTACATCTACAAAATTATGGTGATGACATTGACAAAGTTTCATTTAAATCAAGACTAAAACTTGGGGAGTTGCGTTCAAAAGGCTGCAATTTCAATAAGCCCCAGAGACTAAGCTTTAAGGGGGCATAACTCTGGCAAAAATCAATGAACCATGAAATCCTTAATTCACGCACATCTATCAAATAAGGTGATGACATTGACAAAGTTTCAAGAAGATCCAGCAAGAAACTTGGGAGGAGTTGTGCTCACAAGAAAAGTGGACGTACGGACGGACGGATAGACAGACGGAGAAGATGACGCCAATATGCGACCGCCTCTGGTGCCGTTTAAAAATCTACTACGTCCATATTATTCATGGCGGATTTCCCCAAATTTCTCTGCTACAAACTTTTTTCAAAAACAGATTTATTAAAAAATATTCTACATCTCTTTCGTGGAAAGATTTCAACGATGGCAATATTTCTAGAGACCCGTTCAGCATTTTCTTCTTTTCCTTAATGTTTCCCAATCTATTCTTGTTCGTGGCGTCGAATTAGCTAGGTCTTGTTCGTATGTTATTGAAGATATAGGGGTGAAACAAGAATTAACACAAAGACATGTATCAATTTGCGAAGAAATGCGTCTTAATCAGAAAATCATGGTTTGTATAGTTCATCTAGATTAAGGACAGCTGATCGTCGGAATCTGGTGCAGATGCACTTGTTGTCGTAACAATGGAGGCGGGTGTCACTGATGCAGTTGAGACTAGTCAATATGGCGGTCGTGTTGCAATCGTCACGAGTATTGCAAGCTGTAATAAACGACAGATGTTGAATTATATTCAAAGCATCGATACCATTCTAAGAGTTATATTCTATTCTAATTATATAATATTACAAGCTGTATCAGAAAACCCATTTAATAGATAATAGCATGAACGAATAATACACACCACTGCAATGTCATATCTCATTTTAAAATATAGCAACTTAATTGAATTATCTTAGCACCAGAGTATTATTGCCATAAAACCATGTTGTGACGTATACCATTCGTATATATTTAATTCATTGAGTGAACCAATCGTCATATTCAGTTACGATCTATTCAATGTGTTATTCAATGTGTGATTCAATACAGCTTATTTTATCGACGTGTGTTCTAAATTGGACTAAAAATCAAGATTATAGCACAGAGACAGAGCCCGAGACAGAGCCAGCACACCGTTACAGAGCCAGCCTACATTGACAGAGCCACATTTTTAAATGTTCAAATTTTGATTTTGCGCATTATTTCTGCTGTGTGGTGATATGGAAATGGTTTCACTATTCGACAGCAGCATATTGCTGCTTTTCAACGAAACCCTCGTAACTGCAGCTTGTTTTAAGCTGCAGTTACAAGGTTTTCGTTGAAAAGCGACGATATTACAAGTATTTGGCGGATTAAACTTTAATATTTAGCTTTGAAAGAATCACAAATCTATTGTGAAAATATGAAGAATCGTTTCATTTCTTCTTGTCATAAAGGTATTGTAAAAACTGTTATATTGTTGAACCAAGGTTACCGTGCGCTCATTAGTATTCGGAAGGATATTGACCAATCAGGTTGCAGAATTTCGATGATTCGAACTATTTTCTTTTTCCATAACATGTTTACATATCTCGGTTTAGAGGATTTAAGTAATTTTAATACCACGTTTGAATAACCGTGTATTGGCCGAGAGGTTAAGGCACCTGACACTCATGCTGTTTGAAGATGCAGTCCTGGGTTCGACTCCCGACAACATCCTATTTTTTTTTATAATATAACATCTGTTATAGTGTATCATATTGAGCAATTAATTTGGTTTGCAATAATAGTTTTCATTGGGATGGAAATCCTTTTTTTTTTTTTTTTTTTTTGGTTTGTTTGTTTTACAGTAAAATAGAAATATCGCGGTTTTCTCACGCGAACGTAGTTTTTTCATCTTCTACATAAAAATGCTATGTAACAACTGAACACGGGTAAATTCGTAGATGAAAAAGTATAGTGCAGTACAAGATTCGCTTACTTACTCGATCACGATTATCTCAGGAATATCAAACTTTTAAACATGATTTAAAAAATATATTATAAAAAGTATGAGGATATGGTAGGGTTCGAACCTATACGACGGGGGTTATGTACAGCGCACAAAGCGAACTACTGTTTTACCAACTGATATGAGCAATTTGAACGTTAAAACAATAGGATACTTAACTACATATAATTATATAGGTACACGGAAAATCTCTTATTGGCTTACGGAATAGGCCGCTTACGTTTGTTTATAAATATTCACAGCGCAAGGTAACTTTGGTTCAACAATAATGTTGAATATAATAGATTCACAATTAAACGAGAATAATTTTAGTTGTTTCGATAAAGCAGTTCAACAGTAATTATTGTCGTTTAATAGTGAATCGATTATACCCGTAATGTGGTCATTTTGAGATTTACAAAACATCGGAATACTTTCGAGCAGCGTCGTTACGTATCCGAACTTATTCGGGCGTGGCCGTTTACATTCGGTGGTGGAAAGTTCCACCGCCGAATGTTTTCGACATCGCCCGAATAATTCCGATGTCGCGCGAATCTCATTAAGATTTACGAACTGAGAATGAAACAAATAGCCAGAGGCGAAATTTGAAAAGTGCCAGTAATTCCTAAACTGTGTTACATTTCCATTCCATATACAAACATAAGCATTTTGTATGGTTTAGAATTTTGAATTAATACATACTTATGGAAATATTTGACAAAAATGTTCCAAATTACCTCCCTTGTATATGAATATAGAGTAAAATAATATTTGTAAATTATTTTCTTCTTGAAGCATAGTCTTGAAATCCGGCATGGTGAATCAACTTATTTGAAGTGTATTTACAAGTATGTGTAATTTGGTGCATTTCGTATAGCTAGAAAGTGGTATTTTCATTCTCAGTTCGTAAACCTTAAGGGTAGACTACCTTAAAATTGTTTATTGTGACTTGCCCAAGGTGCACAAGATGATACTTACTGACGTTATCTGCCTTGCACGTGCATAATCCGCCATTTTGTTCGACGCCCTGTTCCGGATTCTGGTGCTCACAGACCACGTGGTTGGCGGATGTACAGCCGGTGTTTGTGCAGTCTGAGTTGGTTGTACATACTTCACTGTACACGTACACTGTAAAACAATTAAGGTAGAATAACCGTAACGCGGACATTAGCATATTCACGCGTCGTCAGAATCTTTCGGGCGACGCCGTAAACGTTGAGCGGTATCCGATCTATACAAATAAGTCGGCACCCTTGCAAGCAATTTTGGAGTTGGAGCACTTTTAAAATTGATTATTAGCTCCTTTGGGCAATCTTAATAAATGTTTAAGCAAAAAAAAATAAAAAAAAAACGAAAAAAAAGTACAAAATGCCTAGGGTACGAATCATTTTTTGTGCGCCCGTAAGTTGGGATATTTAGGTTCTCTATTCGGTATAGAACCTTAACTGATCGATGCCTACTCTCTTAGAACGCCGTTCAAACGTTTATACGTGTACTAAAATGTTAAATAATAATGAATCATGACCCCTGCTTGGAGGGTAATCGATGCCGAACAGCTATTCAAATAAATACCGTTTAATAAGATTTTGTCTATGTTGATCAATCTCCCGTCAGAAAAATGATTAGTTTCAGGCCCGTAGGAAGCAATTTCATATTGGGGGGCTAAAGCCCTTGTCCTGAATATTGGGGAGCTAATTTGGAATTTCCCAAAAAGATCAGTGTAAAATTAAGAAATTTCGACATTTTTGGCCAACATTTGGGGTGGGGGCTATAGCCCCCCCCCCCCTGTTCCTACGGGCCTGAGTTTGAAGATGGGTTCTGCATAAAAAGTACACTGATCAACTTCAAAATAACAATGGCTTACTTATGATATTTTAAGCAATTTCGAAATTGATCAAATCGAAATCCATAACATTTAAGTAAGTTTAAGAGTCTACATTTCCAAGATCACTTACGACAAATGCATCTACCTATTACAAGCAGCTAGTCCATAACTTAAGGTATCCAAACCCTCAAAAACACCAAAGAGCCAGAAGCAAAATTGGAAAAGTGCAAATACTTCCTAAACTATGTTACATTTTCATCCCAAATACAAACATAAGCATTCTGCACGGTTAAGAATTTTGAATTGATGCATACTTATGGAAATATTTGACAAAAATGTTCCAAATTACCTCCCTTGCATATGAATATAGAGCAAAATAATATTTGTTAATTATTTTCTTCTTTAAGCATAGTCTTGAAATCCAACACGGTGAATCATCTTATGTGAGGTGTATTTATATTGTACCCAATCTCGTTTTTGGCCAATTTGAAATTGGGCAAATCCCTGCAGAACTCGGTTGCCTAATTTCGAAACTAGGCGAAATAGCTTATTTATGATAATTCTACGGTGGATCGGGCCATTTTCTGTGCAGAACTCATCTTCAAAATGTCCTTTTTTAGGAAGGTATCACAGTTAGCACTTACAAAGTCATTTTAAGCAGTTTATATCCCAATAAAAGTTTGGTACCGAACAGCCAGAGTTCCGTACCGAACAGAAAATACGGAACTTTCACTTCCGTTTGCGCGGTAGTTGATTCGTACCCTAAGCATTTCGCACCTTATTTTTAATCAATTCGTTTGCACGTAATCATATCTTCACTCGATTCCATTTATTCATTGAAAATGTTGCAGTTCCATACTTTTTTCCATTTCGCACAATTTTCATTTTTTAACTAGCAGTTCATTATTGTTTTTGGACCTGATTAGATCCATTGCTTTGGGCTTTCTAACCACCGAAATTAAAAGGCCAAACTGTATCTTGAAGGCCTGTCAAAACAGCCGAACAAACCGATCTTCCATACCATGCTAGCCAGAACTAGCGACCAACCCAGCCAAACAAGCCAATCCTTCCCACCATGCTGGCCAGAACTAGCGACCGACCCAGCCGAACAAGCCGATCCTTCCCACCATACTGGCCAGAACTAGCGACCAACCCAGCTGCACAAACCGATCCTTCCCACCATGCTGGCCAGAACTAGCCACCAACCCAGCCGAACAAGTCGATCCTTACCACCATGCTGGCCAGAACTAGCGACCAACCCAGAGGAACAAGCCGATCCTTACCACCATGCAAAATATAACTACCCACCGACCCAGCCAAACAAACCAATCATCCCCACCATGCAAGCCAGAACTAGCAACCAACCCAGTCGAACAAATTGATCCTTCCCGCAATGCAAGCCAGAACTAGCGATCAACCGTGCCGAACAAGCCAATCCTCCCAATCATGCTGGCAAGAACTAGCGACCGACCCAGCCGAACAAGCTGATCTTCCCCACCATGCAAGCCAGATTTAGCGACAGACTCAAACGAACAAGCTGATCCTCCCCACCATGCAAGCTAAAAAAAGCGACCGACCCAGCCGAACAAACCGATCCTTCCCATCATGCTGGCCAGAACTAGCGACAAACCCAGCCGAACAAGCCGAATGTTCCCACCATGCTGGCCAGAACTAGCGACCAACCCAGAGGAACAAGCCGATCCTTACCACCATGCAAGGTAGAACTACCCACAGACCCAGCCAAACAAACCAATCATCCCCACCATGCAAGCCAGAACTAACAACAAACCCAGCCGAACAAATCGATCCTTCCCGCCATGCAAGCCAGAACTAGCGACCAACAGTGCCGAACAAGCCAATCCTCCCAATCATGCTGGCCAGAACTAGCGACCGATCCAGCCGAACAAGCTGATCTTCCCCACCATGCAAGCCAGAATTAGCGACAGACTCAAACGAACAAGCTGATCCTCCCCACCATGCAAGCTAAAAAAGCGACAAACCCAGCCGAACAAACCGATCCTTCCCATCATGCTTACCAGAACTAGCGACAAACCCAGCCGAACAAGCCGAATGTTCCCACCATGCTGGCTAGAACTAGTGACCTACCCAGCCGAACAAGCCGATCCTCCCCACCATGCCAGCCAGAACAAGCAACCGACCCAGCCTAACAAACCGATCCATCCAACCATGCAAGCCAGAACTAGCGACCGACACAGTCAAACAAACCAATCATCCCCACCATGCAAGCCAGAACTAGCAACCAACCCAGCGGAACAAGCCGAATGTTCCCACCATGCTGGCCAGAACTAGCGACCAACCCATCCAAACAAGCCGATCCTCCCCACCAGCCAGAACTAGCCACCGACCCATCCAAACAAGCCGATCCTCCCCACCAGCCAGAACTAGCCACCAACCCAGCCGAACAAGTCGATCCTTACCACCATGCTGGCCAGAACTAGCTACCAACCCAGAGGAACAAGCCGATCCTTACCACCATGCAAGGTAGAATTAGCGACAGACTCAAACGAACAAGCCGATCCTCCCCACCATGCAAGCTAGAACTAGCGACCGACCCAGCCGAACAAACCGATGCTCCCTACCATGCAAGTCAGAACTAGCCACTGACCCAGCCAAACAAACTGATCCTTCCCACCATGCTGGTCAGAACTAGCGACCGACCCAGCCAACCAAGCCGATCCTTCCCACCATGCTGGCCAGAACTAGGGACTGACCTAACTGGTAACGGGGTTCGAAATTACAAATGGGGGGGGGGGGGGTCTCCTAATCCTATTATCACACAATTCTGACTGACTTTTTGCATGAAATCAAAATAATTAGGCTTCAGAGGAGATTGATTCGTCCCTCCTCGAACCCCCTGAATTTGCCACTGTCTCTGCAGCCTGATTATTTCATTTCAATACAGAAATTCCGAATTTAATTCAGTCAAAATTGTGTAATACATAGGCGTAGGAAGAGGGGTCAGGAGGGCTGCCCCCCATAATTTAGAAAAGGGGCCCCCCATAATACATCCATATTTCCATTCACTTTAACATTTGGCCCCTCCCCCATATTATAAACCTTACCACGCCACTGCAATACTTGGCAAACGAACCTCTCTATTTGTAAATTCGAACCCCATCACAGAAATCCTGGATCCGCCGCAGTAACGAGTACGTAGAAAGTATCAAAAATCGAAGTAAACCATACAAATGGGCAAAGTAATCAGTTCGGACGTTGTTTGGTTCATTATCAATAAATCACTGAGGAAAACACGACAATAAATCGACAGAAAATCAGAAATAGTTCTCCATGACAGTTTCGCAGGGGTTCGCAGTAAACGTAAATAATATTAGCATTTCGGGCGTTGTATGATTCAATTATCAATAAATCGTCGAAAAAGATCGACAGAAATAGTTCTGCGTGACACACGGAACATACTGAATCATAATTTCGAAAATGTATGGCCAATTTCGAAAATGGGCAAAGTTCCGTGCCCAATTTCGAAATTGGCTATGACTCATAGCCAATTTCGAAATTGGGCAAGAATCTTAATTTCGGCACAACATTTACACGTATGTGTAATTTGGTGCATTTCGTATGGCTAGAAAGTGGTGATTTTTTTCAGGGTCTGAACGCACAACCTAGTCAAGATTCATGATGTTCTCCAGTATTTTTTATAACGTGTCACAACTCTTGAACACAAGCGTGCAATCCATTAAAATGATCGGAGAAAAAACGTGCTTGCCTCAAATGATATTTTGCAGATTCTTACTAAATAAAGATTAAAAATCTGGCAATTAATAACGGTCTTGCGTGTTAGACCTACCTTGTAATTTGACAATTTTCTATGTCAGTTGCTTTCAAATTCAATTTTGAAAGAAGCATTATAATTGCACAAGAATTTACCTATTCGGTATGCTAATGTACAGAAATGTGATAAAATGACGAAATAAGTCGAAAGTATATAAACCAGCACGCCTAGAAAGGTACTTTCCTTCTTTTCACTCAATGTTTTCAGAACTTTTCTCTAATTATTAAGATGTCAAAATTTAAAATGACGTTTGAGAAAAGATTTGACCAACCTGCCGCTACTGCAATTACGAGAGCCACTTCAATTCTCAACATTGTCATACAGAATTTTTTTCGTCCTAATTTTCCAAAGATATTTGAGACAGAGAGAAATTATGATCGTCGTTCTTAAAATGTCTACTGATTATACGGATTTCTCGACTTTCAACCCTTTCCCAAACGACAAAATTTTAGCGTGATCCGCTTCAAAAACTGCCACAAATGACAAAATGGATGTTATTAAAGATAAGATTTGTGTAAAATATGGCATAGAAAATATTGAGACAAAAGGAGAAACTGCTGGTTATCAGCAGTTTCTTCTTTTGTTTCAATGTTTTCCCAAGTATTTTCTATTAGAGACGTCAAAACCAGGTCTTGTTTGGGAAAGGGTTAACCTATTTTACGTCATGGAAAAATAGACAGGTGTTCGAACACTATTTCACTATGATATAGCAATTTACATCACGCGATTTTAGCCCATTGATTTTAATGTTTAGAAACAATTAAAAATTATATTTGTTGCTCGATATCGATATTGAAAGAATAGGCCTGCGTGACTGGTGATGGTGAATAGGGGACGATTTTATCTAGTAAACAGTGACGTAGGTTCGGACAAACAAAAGCATTTCGTAGGTGTTGTAATAAAATCTCGTAACTACGGCTTGATTCAAGCCGTAGTTATGAGATTGTATAACAACACCGACGGTTTATCAAAACATAACGATAAACTCAATCTATTTTTAGCACAAAATTTATTGCCATTACCGACATGCAAATATAACATTTGAGCCAGTATCTGGAAAATGGTCCCTTATAGCATTTGAGAGAGCTATGTTTCAAGATCAGGCTGTACCTAGATGCAGTCTGACATGGATCTATGTTACTCTCAAATTGTTGCCACAGACCATGACGAAGCTATTGGAGAACAACATGGTTCCTGATCAGACTGCGTATATACGCAGACTGATCTGGAACCAGGTTGGGCTTAAAAGCGTTAAAGGACTTTTTATCCAGATCCTGGCTCATTTTCTTCCTTTTTCCCGTCAATGTTTTCGCGTGTTACTATGATTGTGACGTCAAAACTAGGTCTTGTTTGGGAAAGGCTACGGCCTACCGTATCTTTGTTGTTAATGCAAAACCTCGTATCTCGTTTTTGGAAAATTTTACAGAGGAAGGAAAAAAGTGTAATAACTTTTCCCAAACTGAAAGGTTTTACTTAAAACTTTGACATGATTATTGTTCACGAATAAAGTTTTATTAATACTGATTAGTGAATATATATCAAAGCCTGTCTGCGAGAATTGTCTTGACTAGACACACAATGTTTTACTTTGAAAATCACAAAAATTGACATACGAGGTTTTGCATTTACACCGACGGTATGCAATTCGACATTCATTCGAACTTGGGTTTGAAAAGAGACATTAAGACATTTCAGTGTCTACCATAAGGCCAGCTCGGCTTCCCTCGCGGCGGTGGCACTATAATTTCGATGTTTTTCAATAAATCTGTTGATAAATGATTTGAAAGGGGGTGAAGCAGAGAATGTGGGAAGATGTCAGGAATAAGCCGAATACAACGTATATGTTAAGAATCAGCTGATAAAAAGTTATTGGCGACCAACCAAACTTTTTATTTTTATAAGTTCTTCCAAATCCATCTAGTCACTGGCGAATTTCCGCCTTCACTGCTTTAAACTGAATTCAAATTGGTCATATATTAACATAGATATGATATTTTTATTCAAATTAGAAGGACATAGACCCATGAGGTATATAAAATGTACTTGTAACAGAATAATACAATTTTGCGAACATTTAAGATTGCCTACAATAGACATATTTATTGAAGATTTTCTGCATTTATTGTCGCGTGATTCCCCGCAAAGTTTTCAACTAGCACAGTCTGACCATTACTAAACGACACAATTTGGTGTTGTGAAAATTGAAAGATGTTGCAGACGACAACTTCAAATGAATGAAATTCAACATTTGTTGGTCTGTTTGACTAGAAATCAAATGGAAAATCCAGATATTACTTATCACAAGCAATTTCTTCATTTTCAACAATGTTTTTCGGAGCCATAGAAAGTAGGAAGAGGCACTGTATTGGAATGGGTCAAAGATCCATTCGATTATGAAGATGATAGGCCTACTTACGTCGTATAAAGAGAACAATATCGATCTTGATCAGACTGGACGTGTGTAAAGGCTGATCTGGACCCATATTTTCACTCATAAGCCGCGAGAGTTCTTTTTTCCCCAAAATCCCTCCCCAATTTGTTTTCATTTAATTTGTTCTTTTCTTCAGTTCTACCTTTTCTTCGATAAGCACAGGTTAAAAGGTCGACAGTATCAATGGCCTACTTCCTGATCTTATGTCATTTTAACTCACAAACTTTTCACGACTCCAATCATAATCTTAGGTAAGATATATACAATGTAGAATGAAAAAATGCTGCTTATAAGTATTTTTCTTTAATATAAATGGTTTTTATTTCAACCCTTTTTTCCAATTAGGCATATGGGCGTCAAATTTAGGTCTTGAGTTGGAAAGGGTTTACCTTTTCCCAAACAAGACATGCTTTTGACGTCTCTAAGGAATAAGACTTGGGAAAGTATTGAGACAAAAAAACCTCTAACAATGACCATGTATCTTAACCAACATGAATTAATCACCTTTATGTACAGTATGGCATTAAACTTTTGATAGGGTAACCCAGAAAAATGCTACTTATCGGCACAGTTTTTCTTTTCTCTCAATGTTTCCCTAGCTTGGAATTAGGAACATCTTGTGTTGGAAAGGGCTAAAACACAAAACACACAATACTCATTGTATCTCTTATAATAATTTTGGTCGCATTTGCATAGATATTGAAAAGAAAATAAGCATTTTTCATTTCTTAAAGTTGTCCAAAGTGACAGATCACAAACTCTAAATGTGACCGATTATATCATCACTAACATGATTTGGTCACCCTTTTTCTTCAAGATAGCATTATAAACTGGCAAGACAAAACGATTAAATCTATATTTCACCAATTTCCTAATATTTTAATAATATTAAAATAATATTTTCACAAACATTTGACTTGGGACGTCAAAAATACGTATTGTGTTGAAGCTGCCCATCAGTATTCCTTACTTTTACCCCAATGTTTTACCAAGCGCTTGTATTTGGTACATGTAGCATACTTTAAAATCAGGTCTTGTTTGGGGCAGGACTAAATCACAAACTCTAAACGTGACCGATAATATCACCTCTAACACAATTTGGACGGCTTACGATCTACAACAAAGCATTTATAAACTATTGAGACAAAACGAATAAATGCTACTTTTCGTCATTTTTTTTTTTTTTTTTTTTTTTTTTTTTTGCTTTACATGGGCAATGTTTTCGCAGACATTTTTATTTGGGAGGTCAAAAATATGATTGTATTGTATGGCAGTTGCTCGTCAGTATTCTCTTCTTTTTGTCCTAATGTTTTACAAAGTGTTTTGTATCAAGTAAATGTACATCAAATTAAATTTAGATCACAAACCCCAGAGGTACTTCAATATAGGAATTTTTACCGAGCGTTTTTATTTGGTACATGTACTTAAGAATCAGGCCCCGGTTTCTCGAAAAAAAAAAACACACTTAAGGGGGAATGCTCCAGTTTTTCGGAACACTCGGTCATTACTGTAGTAAATCAAATGTTTCGTACCAATATGTTTCGCTACCATAATTTCAATAAAATAACACATCATTACAATTTACCATTTTCGACGGTTAAGGTGTATATATTATGCAAAACTGATTTCCTCAAGATGGAAATCGATTATTTAGAGCAAGACAGTCGTAAGTGTGTATGCAGTTACCACTGTTTTGCGTCATTTTATTAATTTAGTAGCTTATAAAAATTGCTGTAATTCGCTAATAAGTTCGCTGACCCATACATTTTCTTTTTGAATTATTACCAGGACATGTTGCTTAATACAATGAGGGAGTTTTATCAAATTCTATTATGTAGAACTTGAAATATTTCCAAAAATATGCAAATTTTGACATAAAATACTCCAGCTTCGTTGATCAAAGCGAACACGTGAGCATGCTGTTTTATACATTTGCGCGTTTATAATAGCACATATTTTGGGTTTTCTGTTCTTACTAAATGTAAGACGTTACTTTAAATCCGATTTTGGGAATAGACGATGAATGTACAGCATTTTATAGACCAATTTCAAAATCGCTATTTTTAGAACAGTTTTATCTCATTTGCATAATTGCCCCGCCACGGGAGGCAAAACATTCCACTGATAAGCCATAACTGAGTATAGTGTGCGGTAGAATTAACTAGTATTAACCACTTTATTGAAATGTAAACATGACAACCTTTCCCAGTTACAAATGTCAGATTATGCTGCCAATATATATAACAGCACATGATCTTGTAGTTTACTTGGATAAAGACCATTTCTTCTCATAAAACATTACCGGATCCAAACAGTTTTGACAGGTTATGTTGGATAAACAATCCTAAAGAGTGGCCCGACATAGGCTATCTAGACTATTTCTTGAAAGTGCAATAATTAATGTGCTAAGAGGTCACTTTGTGTATCCGAGAACCAATTAAAAAGATTTATAATAACTCCTTACCTTTTCACAAAGTTAAGTACACTCATGTAACAAATAAATTCAGTTCAAGAATGCTTTGTAGATTTACTCTAAAGGTTTTTTCATAGTCATTGATACAAAAACTATTTATATTTTTACAAAATGATTCTTTGTAAAATGACAACATGGTTGATATAGTTTGACTGAATATTAATTCAAGTATCCACATATTCAAACATATAGTCCTTATGTCTAATCTTAACCCTTTCCCACATGGCAAAATTAAAGGGTGATCCAAATTAAAAGATGATGCAGACAACAATTTCAAGTTGATGAAATTTAAAAGATATTTCCATTTTGAGTTAGAAAACATTATGGAAAATGAGGAAATTGCTTGTTGCAAGCAATATCTTCATTTCCCGCAATGAGTTCCAGGCTTTCACTTGTGAGGGAGTCAAAAGACGTCACTGTGCAGTAATGGATAAATCCTTTCTCCAAACAAAAATAATTTAGGCTACTAAAAATTAAAGCTTTTGCACACAACAAGTTGATTTATATAAATAATGGAATTCTCTGTACAATATATCACAGGAAATATTGAGACAAAAGAAGAAAATACTGGTTATTAGTATTTTTTTTACCTCAATGTTTACCAAGCCTACTTCTGTTAGCGACATCAAAACCAGATCTTGCTTGGGTCAGGGTTTAACCCCTTCCCGAACAAATCCTGGTTTTGACGTCCCTAATAGAAAAGGCTTGGGAAAACATTGAAACAAAAGAAGAAACTGCTGATAACCAATAGTTTCTCCTTTTGTCTCAATATTTTCTATGCCATAATTTACACAAATCATATCTTTTATAACATCCATATTGTCATTTGTGGCAGTTTTTGAAGTAGATCAGCCTAAAATTGTGTCGTTTGGGAAAGAGTTAAGCTTTTGCTGTTAATTTTTTGGGCCAACATATTAAAGAAATATGAATGTACCAGCTTAACTTTAACAATAAATATTTCATGGAAATGAATGTTGTAGGTACTCAAAGTCCTCCCAAGTACTAACAATATAGGGTGCTAAAATAATAAACGTAAATTGGCTTTGTCACATCGCCCGGTCTTGAGATAACAGCGTGTTGATTTATGTGTTTTTACTATTAACGGCATATCAGTAGGACTCCTTTTGCCTCCTCATGAATAATTCATTAGTGACCTGATATTATGAAACTGGTCTATTAGCATTTTAGTGACCTTGGACAGGTGCAAGAAAGTGTGCATTTTTTCGATGTAGGGGTATGTGATACGAATGCCTATAAAATTCAAACAAGATCGCTGACCCTCCATTTTTATTTTATTTTTCAATTGGTAATAACATGTAATTTCAACATACAAGATATAAATAAATTCTATTATTGGGAAAAAAATTAGGAAACTGGAGCATTCCCCCTTAAACTGTAGGCTACGTTCTCACACTCAAATCTGAGCACCATGCTCAAATCACACGAAATCCAAGTGAACTCCAGTTGAATACCAATCAACGTTGATTGATATTGAATTGAAGTTGAGAATGAACTCATGAGTATATACTTAAGTTTTTTTTTTCGAGAAACCAGGCCAGGTCTTGTTGGGGACAGGACTAAATCACCAACTTTAAACGTGACCGATTATGTCATCTCTAACATGCATTGGACGCCTTATCTCCCCAAGTCTAAAGAACGCCCCCAAAACACTTGTCTGTGAACTGCTTCGGTCAGTAGCACCCTTTACCAAACAAGACCTGGTTTTGACGTCCCTATTAGAAAAGGCTTAGGAAAACATTGAAACAAAAGAAGAAACTGCTGATAACCAGCAGTTTCTCCTTTTGTCTCAATATTTTCTATGCCATATTTTACACAAATTCTATCTTTAATAACATCCATTTTGTCATTTGTGGCAGTTTTTGAAGTGGATCACCCTAGAATTTTGCCGTTAAGGAAAGGGTTAAGCCACTACAATGAACCAGATGGTAAACTTTTTGGAATTGTCCGAATTCAAAGATGGTGCAGACGACAATATTTCAAGAACATTATTTTTTTTGCATATTCTTTTTTTTACGTTTATGGAAGAAAACGTTGTGCAGAATGAAGAAAATTGCTTGAGACAAGCAATTTATTCATTCACCACAAGTTTTCCATTAGGGAGTCAAAATGATTCATTGTGTGGGAACGGGTTATTCCTTTCAAAAGGAGACCATTTTGACGTCTCCTAAAGAAATATGCTTGGGAAAACATTGAAAAATAAATGAAAATGCTGATGACCAGCGTTTCTTCCGTTTCTCTCAATATTTTTGTACTACGATGTCGCTTTCACTCTATATGTAATCGACTGCACTTGCCTTCTATGGCGTTGTTTGAAATTTCACCTATTTCTTTAATATAACAAGCAAATCAACGATGTTTTATTCTTTATTTCTAAAACTCAACATTTTCACGTAACCAATGTTACCAGCAGTTACCAGCGGCTGCAAATACACTTGTTGTCATAGCAATGGATTCTACGTCCCGAGGAACAGTTGAGAGCAGAAGTGCCGTTCAGTTTATAACAATCTTCTCTGGTCAAACAATCTGCGAGAGAAAAAGGAATGCTAAAAAATAAGAAATAAATGAACGCTTCTTAGTAAATAAATGAATAGATAAGTAAACACTTCTTAGTAAATAAATAAATGAAATGAATTGAGAACAAAAACAAATACAATTTATTTGATCAATTTTGGAAACTTTGGTTTTGGGGCCAATAGCCCACCAGTAGAAAAAAACGTGGGTCATAAGCAAGGATAAATCATGTATCCAGGCTCACTGGTGGGGAACTCGGCCAAAGCGAGGGACGTTTTTCGCTACAACATGGTATAGATATTTTGTGTTTACATATTTTTCTCTAATGACAATGAATTTGTTCTAAAATAGACCGGGTTTACGGTTATGTATTGACAAACCGTCGGTGTTGTTGCAAAATCTCGTAACTACGGCTTTATCGAAGCGGTAGTTACGAGATTTTAAAACAACACCGACGGAATACATTGATCGTGAAAAAACATTCCTCGCTTTGGCCGAGTTCACCACCAGTGAGGCTTATGACCTAGGTTTATTCTTCATAGGCTGTATCATCCAGTAAAATTTTTAATTATTCAAATCGGATGACATTAAACTCAAATAGTAAAAGATAGTGGAATATTCGGAACATTTAGGCTCAAAGGGTAGTCAATGCGTATTAACACTGTTAGGCCTATATTTAAGATTTTCCAAAATTGTCACGTCATTGTTCACCGTGATATGGTAGCCGAAACTTCTGTGGCTAAATTATTATGGCATCCATCTAGGACCGACAAGTTGAAGGTTCGAAACCCGGAGGAGGGCTCATTCTCATAAGATCGGCAATACGCTGCTTTTCAACGAAAACCTCGTAACTGCAGCTTGTTTTAAGCTGCAGTTACGAGGTTTTTGTTGAAAAATGACGAAAACTTACTGGTGTCATCCATAGCGCATGTACAAAGACCCTCACCGGCGACCACACCATTTGTCAGGTCTTTGTGTTGTCACAGTTTGAATTAAAAGTTTGAGTTATTTCAGTTTGAAAGCTGCTTCAGACGACAAACTGGACATGAATAGGACGACAATTCTGTAAACTAGAGCACCGAAAATATTGAGACAAAAGGAGAAAATGCTGATTATCAGCATTTTCTTCTTTTGTCTCAATGTTTTCAGGGTCATTTTCAATTGAGGACTTCAAAAGCAGGCCTTGATTGGGACAGGATTTAAAATGATAGGGTTAACATACTGGTGTCATCCAAAGCGCATGTACAAAGCCCCTCGCCAGCGACCACACCGTTTGTCAGATCTTTGTGTTGCCACAGTTTAAATTAAAAATTTGAGCTATTCCAGTTTGAAAGATGCTTTAAACGACAAACTGGACATGAATAGGACGACAATTCTGTAAACTAGAGCACAGAAAATATTGGGACGAAAGGAGAAAATGCTGGTTATCAGCATTTTCTTCTTTTGTCTCAATGTTTTCAGGGTCATTTTCCATTGAGGACTTCATGAAAAGCAGGCCTTGATTGGGACAAGATTTAAAATGATAGGGTTAACATACTGGTGTCATCCAAAGCGCACGTACAAAGTCCCTCGCCGCAGACCACGCCATTTGTCAGATCTTTATGTTCATAAACTATTATGGTATGTGAAGCCAGAGTTTTGCCTAAAAGTTTGGGGCTATTCCAGTTTGATAGCTGCTGCAGACGATAAACTGGACATAAAATTAATATGATGGAATTTGGGTAAAATATAGCACTGAAAATATTGGGACGAAAGGAGAAAATGCTGGTTATTAGCATTTTCTTCTTTTGTCCCAATTTTTTCAGGGTCATTTTCCATTGAGGACTTCAAAAGCAGGTCTTGATTTGGGACATGATTTAAAATGATAGAGTTAACATACTGGTGTCATCCATAGCGCAAGTACAAAGCCCCTCGCCGGCGACAACACCATTTGTCAGATCTTTGTGTTCACATACTATATGGTATGTGAAGCCACAGTTTGTGTTTGAGCAATCCGCGTTGGATGTGCAGTTCTCGCCATAGACGCATACTGAAAAATATCAAAGTGGACATGCCATACTGAAATAAACCACAGAGGTTCCTCACGACTTACTGGTCTATGGAATCGGGGTTCAAACGAACCCTCCCCTGACTTCTTGTTATATATCTCGTAGTCACTATCTATCAGGTTTTTGGGTTTAAATAGACCTAGTTCGAACCCCTCTTGAAAGAGTTGAAATTCCCTTGAAGAAATCTTGGATCCGCCGCGTTTTAAAATGGCATAGATCTTGACCAGCGTGAGCATACGCGCAGCCTGATTAAGATCCGTCATGTTTAAAAAAACAGCTTGCAAAACTCACTTACCAACAACATTGAAAACGCGAAGAAGTTAAACAAGGGTGAAATTACTAGTGATGATATATTTCTTTACATCCATCTATATATTTATCAGCTATTGTCTTTCGTCAACAATGTTTTATTGATGAAAACAATAATTATCATCTAATCCAGAATTCACCTGCGTATGCAACAAAAGCCAAAAATAATTCCAATTTCATGGTTCCAAACAAGCCTGTGGTATTGAGCGAGTGGTCAGTTTGTCAGAAAATGGTGGACAGCTAGTCTTGACCGATGCCCGGAGACATTTATATAGTGACCAGAGGTCACTGGACAGTGACGTAACAATAGCTGGACAGTGGCACCGTAGGGACACGTGCCTATCAACGTCTTGTTCTGTACAGTACATTTGTATCCTAATTTGTGGAGTTTTGAAACGACCGTTTGCTTTAACCCATAACCAGATGGCAAAATTTTAGACTGTTCTAAATTCAAAGAAGTTGCACACGACAATTTCAAGTGATTGTAATTGCATTTTTTGTCTATCTGTGTAGAAAACATAGTTGGAAATGAAGAAATTGCTTACCACAAGCAATTTCTTCATTTTCCATGTTTTCCCAAGCCATTATCTGGCGGGGCGTCAAAAGGCGTCATTGTGTGGTAGTAGGTTATAACTGTCGACATAACTGCAACATTGAGCGCTTGTAAGGGAATGCAAATTCGAGAAACTTCTTTACAACGAAATACTATTTGCTTGTCCGAAATTACTAGTCCATGGGCCCATAACCGAAACCCTCCCCCCCTAGTGGGATTTTTGAAAACCTATATATTCTTGAAGCTTATGATGTATAGTAATGAATATAGGTTGTTGTTCAATTCAAAAGTGCTGGATAAGCAAATGGCGGGCTCGTTACCATGGCAACCGTCCATTTTTCTACAATCCAGCGCTTGGATCAATTAATTGCAATAGAATTACTTATTTTTGTCATAAATCTTTCAAAATAGTTTTAAATTATTACCAAGATATTTCTCTCACAATATAGATATTCTTTAGAAAATTTGCTAATTTGCATATTCATGAATATTAATGAGAAAGTAAGAAAATGTGTTTAATTTGCTAAAAACAAGACTTTACTAGTGAATTTAAACCTCCCTAACAGGTAGGATTTTTGAAGATCTATATTTTCTTGAAGCTTATGATGTATTTTAATACATTCACTTTGTTATTTGATTTAAAAGTGCTGGATAAGCAAGTAGTTGGCTTGTTACCATGGTAACCACCCATTTTCATTCGTTCCAGCGCTTGGATCAATAAATTGCAATAAAATTACTAATTTTGGTCAGAAAACATTGAGGCTAGTTTTAAAATGTTGTCATTACATTTCATTCACAACCAAAATATTTTTCAGAAAATTTGCTAATTTGCATATTCATGAATATTAATGAGATTGTGGAAAATATGTGTTTAATTTGCAAAAAGACAACTTTACTAGTTTACTAGTGAATAGAAACCCTCCCCACCATGTGGGATTTTTTAAGACCTATATTTTCTTGAAGCGCAGGAAATATATAAATGAATTCAGGTTCTTGTATGATTTAAAAATGCTGGATAAGAAAATGGTAGGCCTGTTACCATGGCAACTGCTCATTTTCGTACGTTTCAGTACTTGGATCAATTAATTGCAATAAACTATTTTAAAATACCTATTTAAGATATATACTTATTTTGGTAATAAAACATAAGACTATTTGTAAAATTTTGAATATACATTTTTCTTGAAATCATTTTTATTTAGCTAATTTGCATAATCATGAATATATATGAGAAAGTAGAAATTTGTGTTTAATTAACTAAAACAAGGCTTTTCTATGGAATAAATATGCTGATGCGATACGTTTTTATAATGCTTAATGTTTCAAATGAATAAGAACACTAATAGATCAATAATAAGTTCATAAATCATTCATCAGCTACACAGAACAAGCAAATACGGGCTTATTCGCATTCACAATTATTTGCATACTTTTCTCTAAATGGCAAATAAAATCTCAAATATTCTCTAATAATGTTAATGACTTTCATTTTTGCATCTTTTTCCCTAAATTGTTTACTTGTTGTGTTTGAAAACTAAAATTTCATGATTTACCCATTAAAAGGGAGAATCTTAACAATATATGCTCTGAAAAATTACCGTATAAATGGCAATAAAATTCCATTTAGCGCTTATGACATGCTGAAAACTTTAACCTGCTTTCTTTGATTTTTTTCTATGTGAAATACAGTTTTCTTTTAGACAAGAAACTTTATTTTGTAAAAGTTAAGTACTAAAAAAAGCGTTTTAATAATGAATTCCCATTGGAGTACATGTATGGTCACCTTTAATTTATACCATTTTTGCTTTGTAATGCATGCTTTTTTACATTTTGCTCCAAGTTTAAACTTAACAATACTATTGGAGACATGCTGTGCAGTAGAGAAATCTTCCAAACCACTTCTATTGATTGGAATGCTATGTTACAGGAACACAGTTTACCAAATATATTCTAATAAGCGATAGTTGAAACTGGACAATTTCATAATTGCACTGTCATGTGCATTAATTGACGATTTAAAATTGCCTATAATTATTAGCAACTGAATTATTAATTTCTTTATCAAATTGCATTCAAGTGGCATCGTTTTACACCTTTATAATTCAGAATACTTATATGTGATAATATAAACAGTTATAAATTGTACACATGTACCTTATTGGTTGGATACCAGTACTTCGAAGACACTTGATTTGTGAGGAATCCTCGTATTCGTGTAACAAAATGTTGTTTTGAAAGTTTAAGTTTAAATAGCAAACACAATTTCTGTTGATTATGATGAGAGGGAATTCAAACATCACCACAAATTAGTAATTGGAATTCTGACTTTTGTGGAAGACAACAAGCTAACCTCAGGATGAGGTAAAATCCATAAAACACAAGGGCTAGCTATGAATAACACATATAAGCAATTTCCAATCAACCAAGGAATCCGCGATTTATATAATTATGTCATTATATGTGCACAAACTTGTCTAAATATACGGTTATTAGAAAGCCTTTTCACAAAAAAGGGAGAGCCTGCTATGGTTCGACACTTGTATTGAAAAGGGACTGGGGGTAAAACATGCATGATGAGTTTACTGCTCTTCTGTACCACCTTATTCTCAAGTAAAATATCGTGGGGGGGGGGAGCGGTGGTTATAACGCGACAGAGAAACTTAAGAAGATGATGCTCGGTCTGAAGGCAAAGTTGCAACCATTGTCGACGGTATGTGTCATAAATTCACAGATCTGATATACTTGCTGAGCGAATTAAAGTAAGAAATTGTCCATGCATTATCTTTTTCAAGATATTGCTTGATCGCAAAAAGGATGCACAAACTTACAGACTGTTGGGTCTAAAATTCCTCAACGATAAGCAAATGACAAAAAGATTGACAAAGAGTACATGTTGCATTCTCATGAACGAGAAAAATGCCCAGAGTCCTAGGTACGTTGGTATGGAATCCCAAGGGCCAAGAAAATTATTCAATATTTTACAGACAAGGTTCAGTATTCAATGTTATGGGACAGTTGGGGGGTTGCAATAAAATATTTTGTTGGACATATTACCCAAGAAAGGTACAATTAACGAAGCATACTATGCCAAGTTGCTAGACAATCTGAAGCAGGCCATACGTGAGAAACGTAGCGGCAAACGCTCAAAATGTGACCGCTGCTTGCAACTGGAAATTACATTAGTACACAATTGCCAAAGTACAATGGATGCTGTCGAGAAAAATGGCTATCAATTTAGATCACACCCTTTCTATCCACATGACCTTGCTGCTATCGACTTCTTTCCTAAAAGGGACACGAATGATTGCAATTTTAAGTCTCATGAAAGAAGTCATTGATGCAGTTTAGGTGTGGTTCTTTGGAAAGTTCTCGGACTTCTTTATTTCTGGACTTATGTCACTTGACCACCTTTAACGTTGATTAATTTGAGTTTAACTTCTCTTTAAACTGCTATGGTCATATCGTTGGGTCAAAGCGCATAGGCCTGGATGGAAAGTATTTCAAGAGAAAAGATGTCGATCGAAACATAAAAAATAGGTCAGTTATTCATTGATCCATGCTCGTATTTGAGCATTTAGGCAGATTACATAAAATACATAATTATTATTGTATTGTATTATATGTCATGTAAATTAACAGTGAAGAAACCATTTTTAGCGTGGCAAAAGTGTTGATATTGGTGTTTTGTATTAAACATATCCACCCCACAAAAAAGAGCTTAAACGCTTTATGACCAAAATAAGCCTTAATGTCTTTATACCCTCTATATAACACATATTATCCAAAGCGTCCCTTGTCCATGTAAAACTTAAAACCTTCATGCAAAAAGATACCAATGATGTACTCCAATGTGGACTCATTATCAAAGAATCGGGTACATGATTTCTGTCAAAGAGGGAAAATGCTTATCTCTCCTAGAAAATAATCAATTTGGATTTTCTTCAGTACTTAATATATGGGATTGGGGATTTATTACCATTTATACGGTAATTAGGACCGTTTTGGAAATATATATTTTCAAAGTTATGTCATTTATTTACTTGTTGAATCATGTAGTTTTAATAAGAAGTTGAAATACATTTGAAAATACAATATTAAGTGCAGAAGATTTGCAGAAATGAAAAACATTGACATCATTTTTGCATATTTGAGATTTTGGCGGCCATTTTGAAAATTAAAAAAAAGAAATGACAAAAAAGCCTATTATAAGCATGGCAACACTTTTAGATTTAATATACTCAATTTTCCTAAGAAATGATCTCATTTACACACAGAACATGATTACAAATTATAGGGCAGTGATATTTCGATATTTAGCCAAGTGGTCATTTTGCGGCGGCCATCTTGAAAATCATTTGAAATGTCGAATATATCCTTAAATGTCGATAGTCAACACTTTGACTTTTATTACAAGGCATCTAATAAGCACTTTAATACAAATTCTAGCAATTATTCGCTGTGGAAATGATTTCCAAATGCAAAGTAAATATGAACAAAGGCAATATCTATACTATTTTTCTCTTGTTTTACATAATATTCAAGGGGCATAATTCGTGCTATTTTTGGTGTGAAATTATCTTTTACTATTTAACAATATGAATTGATAAAATCTTTAAGCATTTTGGTCATTTGCGCTTAAATTTGGGTTATTTTGGATCCCATGAATGTGTATAAGGTGAGTTATAAACAAGTATTTTTTTGTAATTCAAGGGGAGATAATCAATCGTTCCGCATATGCTTATCCAGCACTTATATATCAAACAACAAGTTGCATTTGAAAGGGAATTCATCAAGCTTTACAATGATATAGGTGTCATAAAATCCCGGTAGGGGGGGACCTAGGGTGTAGTCAGCCCACGGACTATACGTCAAATTTAGCTGGAAGATATCGTTCCCTATCTGAAAAACTAGAAGACCTGAAGGTCTTGAGTCGCTCCACAGGCCTGAATTTCGTGTAATATTTAATCCAAGTTTTGATAAGATTGTTCAATGCTTGTGTTTCATAGAGCAAAAAGAAAGTTACAAAACTAGATTGTTCAAAATGTGTGGTTCTTGAAGCAAAGAAAGTAAAACTATATGTTTGCCACATGAGAAAGGGTAAAAGGAAATTGGGGAACATTCCAGCTTAGGATGATACTAGCAATTAAAATTTTCCTTCTTCCAAACAGATCTAAATTAACAGATCATTGATAACTCCAAAATATTTCATATAATCTAAAAATAAATTTTGGGCTTAAAATAGATTTTAAGCTAAAAATAGATTTGGGGAAATACCCTATTCCAAAATCAATGCAAATCCTGGATTTCTTGTAATATCAATTTAGTCCAAGTTTTGACTAGATTTTTCAATACTTGTTGCTCTTAATAAATAGAAATAAATAGTAAATAGAAAGCTGAAAATACATTCATATAAGATCTATTGATTACCAAGCTTTATCTTTGTTAGAGCGAGTGCGGCTGTTAGAGTGTAAACAAAGTCACAATTAGCAATTTTGTCAAATTGAAAGGCATATAACTGAGGATTTTATATTCCTATTTAGCTAAGAATCACACTAAAGCAAGATCTTAACTTCACCTACATCTTGTTTAAGTTTTGTCTTGATTGTTCAATATTTGTGGATGTAAAGAGTGTAAAATCAAAGTCGAAAACAGCAATTTTGTCAAATTCAAGGGTGGATAAATCATGACTTAAGATTCCTGTGAAGCTGAAAATTATACCCATGCAAGATCTTATGGCCAGTAAGATAACATGAAAGTTTCATGTTGATTGGTGGATATTTATGGTCGTTTGAGTAAAAATAAGGTCAAAAATGGTAATTTTGCCAATTTCAAGGGCACATAACTCAAGACGTAATATTCAGATCAAGCTAAAAACTGCACTAAAGCAAGATCTTATCAGCACCAACATTCTGACAAAGTTTTGTGTTGATTGATCAATATTTGTAGTGGCTAGAGTGAAAACAAAGTCCAAACAGCCATTTTTTTAATTCAAGGGCAGATAACTCCAGACTTTCTGGTTCAATCAGAATTAATTGAAGGAATCTGAAAGAGGACCACCTAAGGATCATTCCTGTGAAGTTTGATTGAAATCCATCAAGTAGTTTCTGAGAAGATTTTTAAAGAAAAAGTTGACGACCGGATGGACGGACGGACGCACGCACGGACGCACGCACGACGGACACAGCACCATGACAATAGCCCGCTGGCCTGAAGGCCAGTGGAGCTAAAAAAATACTTGGAAACCAGGTTGTCCAATTATTTGCTTCGTTGATGATGCAGCGTCTGTCGAGACACCGGATTTGCGATGATGTAATTTGAAATGCCAAACATCTATGACAGCCACGCTTTTTCATTTGTGAGCCCAAAAATAGAATTGCGCTGCAGATACGATGATTTCGATTAAAAGCCACGATTGGTTGCGTTTCTTTTTTGTGGTATTATGTTTGAAAGGAAGTGAATACCGAGTATAAGCCATGTTTCCTACAAATGTTACTCTCGTACTGTCAATGTCACATAGTCATGAATAGCCTTGAATCTTTTCCCAAAACAACAAAATTTTATATACTGTACACCCAAATTTGAACGCGAGCTGTAGTCTGGAAAAGAAATGTTACGAAATGAATATCTGATCACTAGCGCATTGAAAATATCGATGGAAAATGATGGTCATCAGCAATTTTCTTCATTTTTACAGATGCTTTTCAAATATCCCAACACAAAATACATCAAAACCTGGACTTATTTCGGAAAAGTTTAATTCAAACAGAGCTCTCCTAACTGAACTCGATATATTTGAGTCCAATGTTTTTAAAGGGCCCCCTTTGCAGATCTCGGCTCATACGGATGTTTCGAATATTTTGCGCTAGCTTATGGGGCCCTCATTTGAACCTTTCCCAAACTAGACCTGGTTTTGACGTCCCTATAGGAAAGGGCTTGGAAAAACATTTGAGTCAAAAGAAGAAATTGCTGATTATCAGCAACTTCTTCTTTTGTCCAATATTTCCTGTACTAGATTTAACACAAACACCATCTTCATTGCTGATTATTAGCATTTTCATCTTTTAATTCAAAGTTTTCCCAAGGATTTTCTTTATTGGATGTCAAAATCAGGTCTTGTTTGGGAAAGGGTTAAAACCAGCATGGGTCTAGATCAACCAAGGCATATACAGTCTGATCAGGAACCATACTATTCTCAAATACAATATCACAAAATTGTTCCTCAGGGAATGTAATAAATGCACTTTAATAAAATACTCGATTCTATATTTAAGCAATATTTGCCTTTTTCAATCTCTTGAAAAAGCCAAATTTTGCCAAAATATTGAATCGAGTATTTTATTATTTTAAGATAGCTTCTTCATTGCCTGCAATAACTTTTAAATAAAAGCTTGGACCATGATTAGACTTCACTCTTAGTCTAGTACATGTACCAACTGGTCCGAATCCAGGGGAACCTGGATTAAATGTAAACCAGAACTGAACCCTTTACCAAATGGCAACATTTTAGACTGGCCCCAATTCAAAGATGTTGCAGACGACAATATCAGGTGAATGATATTATATCTTTGGGATCTTTTTGTGTAGAAAACATAGTGGGAAATGAAGAAATTGCTTGTCACAAGCAATTTCTTCATTTTCCACAATGTTTTCCAAAGCCATTATCTTGTGGGGAGTCAAAGGTGTCATTGTGTGGTAATGGGTTTAAATGCCAATATTTGAGTTGGAGTAGAAAATGTCGAGGAAAAAAGAAGACAAGAGGACCATGATGGTCCTATATCGCTCACCTGAACCAAAATGATATGAGCAACATTTTTGTTCAAATCAATTGATATTTATGACTTTAAGACTGAAAACAAACTTATGATCAATAACATTGTGAAAATCAAACTCATCCGAGATGTAACGGTGCCCAACATTGTGTCCAAGTTTTGTCTTAAATGATAAATAATTGTAGAATATAGAGTATAAACAAGGTCGAAAACCGCTGAAAACGGCATTTTATCAAATTCAAGGGCACATAACTCTCGACTTTCTGATCAGATCCAATTGAAAATCCAACTCATCCAAGATCTTATGGGCCCCGTTTTACTAACGATCTTACGATCATGTTTTTGTGAAAATTGTGTAACAAGGCATCTGACTGCACGAAAAATCGGATTAGGCCATTCAGGTTTGTTGTTACAAGTAATTACACAAAAAATAATTGTACGTTCGTTAGTAAAACGGGGCCATGGTCCCCAACAATGTGTCCAAGATTTGTCTTGATTGGTCAATAATTGTAGATTCTAGAGTGAAAACAAGGTCGAAAACAGCCAAAAACAGCAATTTTGTCGAATTCAAGGGCACGTAACTCTCGATTTTATGATCAGATCAGACTGGAAATCAAACTGAACCGAGATCTTATGGTCTCTAAAATTGAGTCCAAGCTTTGTCTTGATTGATTGATAATTGTAGATTCTAGAGTGTAAACAAGGTCGAAAACAGCCGAAAATGGCAATTTTATCAAATTCAAGGGCACATAACTCTTGACTGTCTAATCAGATCAAATAGGAAATCGAACTCATCTGAGATGCTATGTTCCCCAACATTGTGTCCAAGTTTTGTCTTGATTGATAAATAATTGTAGATTCTAGAGTGTAAACAAGGTCGAAAACAGCCGAAAATGACAATTTTGTCAAATTCAAGGGCACATAACTCTGGACTTTCTAATCAGATCAGACTGAAAATGGAACTCATCCAAGATCTTATGGTCCCCAACATTATGTTTAAGTTTTGTCTTGATTGATAAATAATTGTAGATTCTAAAGTGTTAACAAGGTCAAAACCAGCCAAATATGGCAATTTTGTCAAATTCAAGGGCACATAACTCTGGACTTTCTGATCAGATCAAACTGAAAATCGAACACATCCAAGATCTTATGGTCCCCAACATTGTGTCCAAGTTTTGTCTTGATTCATTAATAATTGTAGATTCTAGAGTGTAAACAAGGTCAAAAACAGCCGAAAATAGCAATTTTGTCGAATTCAAGGGACCATAACTCTCATCTTTCTGATCAGATCATACTGAAAACCGAACTCATCCGAGATCTTACGGTCTCCAACATTGTTTCCAAGTTTTGTTTTGATTGATCAATAATTGTAGATGCTAGAGTGTAAACAAAGTCAAAAACAGCTTTTTTTGACATTCAAGGGCAGATAACTCCGTACATTCTGGTCCAATCTGGCCCATAATCAAACTCATCCGAGAACTTATGACCATACTTGTTTTGACAAAGTTTGATCAAGATTGATTAATAGTTGTGGATGCTAGAGCGTAAACACCAAATTGTGGACGGACAGACGGACAGACGGACGGACGGACAGACGGACGACGGACAAAAAGTGATCACAATAGCTCACCTTGAGCACTTTGTGCTCAGGTGAGCTAAAAATGTTGGTATCAGCATTTTCTTCTTTCCTCTAAATGTCTTTATAAGTGTTCTCTTACAAAGATTCTAATCAAGAGAAGACAAAAGATTTACACACACATTCTTGCCTTAAAAAACAATAACAAATTATTGTAGCCTATAAAGAAATCTATTTTCATACAAATCACAGTAAATTTCTATATTCAACAATAAAAAAAATCCATCCCTGATATTTCAACAACATAACATTAAAATATCCATATGATAAACCATTGAAAAACAAATGTGATTGTGAAACACAAATGCACCCCAAAAGGCTGTCCGCTGATAATAAATTCTCACATTATGTTTCGGACAGACAAACGAGTAACAGTAAAACAATATGCCCCCAATTTTTCAATATGAGGGCATAAAAATCCTGAAATATCCTTTGGACAAATTTCAAATTGTTATTTTGATTATAAACATTTAACATTCTTGTACAATAAGACGATAGTTATTATAGAGTAGGTATGTTTTTCTCTTCAAAATTCATTCTATTAACAATATTGATATGATTGGTTTATTGGGTTTTTACGCTGTTTTAACTACTATGGTCATATCACAGCGGCTGGACCACTTAACCATGGATTCCTGTTGTTTCTCATACCAGTACTACCACAACACCCTACCCGAGCCTCCAGCTGCTCGCCAACATAGGTTAACGATATCAAACCATTGGTGGTTGACATTTTAGTCAGAAAGGATATTTGCCACAGCCAAGGATCAATATTGATATGAATTAACAAGAGAGAAGCTAATGTTAATATCAGACTGTACATATGCAAATATAGTACACATCCATTTTGTCGTTCAAAGCAGTTTTTAACCCATTACTGCACAGTGAATATTTTTGACTCTTTCAAAAGAAAAGGCTTGGGAAAAGAATGTTTTCTAATCCAAAATGGAAGATTTTTTAAATTTCATCAACTTAAAATTGTCATCCACAACACTATTCAATTTGGAAAAGTCCAAAATTTTGCCAATTGGTAAAAGGGTTAATTGAAACAGTTGAAATGTTTTTTGATAAAGGGTTTACCCAATACCAAACGGCCAAATTTTGTGACTAGTCCAAATTAAAAGAAGATGCAGATGACAATGTTAAGTGAATGAAATTTTACCCTTTCTAGGTCTTTCTGGGAAGAAAATAATGTGTGAAATGATGACATTGCTTGCTACAAGAATTTTTCCAAAGTGTTTTCTCAAACCTTTTTCATGAGGGCCGTCAAAACATGTCAAAGTGTGTTAATGGGATAAAATATGAATGGCTGACTATTCTTCAACAAGATCCTCATCTGATTTGACATTGCAAACATCCAAAACTTTGACTGTTTCAATAAGAAAGCCGTTGGAAACGACAAAACTGATATTGATAAAGATTGGATTTGTGCACAATATAACATGGAAACTATTGAGGCAAAAGAAGAAAATGCTGATTATCAGCATTTTCGTTTTTTGCCTCAATGTTTCCCAATTATTTCCTAATAATGACCTCAAAAACAGGTCTTGTTTGGTAAAGGAAAACTATTCATAAACAATATCGTCATCCGAGTTGGCATCCATCATCCCTTCAGTTTTAGACTTGGGTGAATTCAAAATAAATGGCACCAAGCATATTTTTTCATCTAGACTAAAAAGAATAGAATATTTGATCAAATTGCAAAGACAATGTGATGTTAATTAGTGTATTGTATGTTCATGCAAAATTTTATTGAAATATCTTTAATGGTTTTAAAGTTATGCCCAAAAAACATGCAAAAAATGTCTGGAGTGAAACGCTTTTTTGTAAACAGAAAAAAACTTTCTTTTTTTCTAAATACATAACAATGAAAGAATAACAATATGTGTGTAAAAGTAAGACTTTTTACATTAACTTAAACATTTTGAGTTTTGAATTTTGTATGTGGTTAGTGTTTGTGTGCAAAAGGGTTCGCTAAGGTTCACACAAGAACAAAAGTTGTGCGCTGTCTGGAGTGCAACAGCAAATATAGAGAAACTCGAAATAATTGAATACTGTGGGAATTCTATGACTGAAAAGTCAAATTTTTATGATAATCCATGTACAAAAATGTTTGTAGCCTTGAACAAATATGATTTTGAATACCTACATAAGGACAAAAACTCCTGACTGTTCCTTAAATAAACTCACCTATGTTTGTCTGGAGTGTAACATTTGAAGTTTAACAACCCCTCTTTCACTATATATTACTTTTTAATGAAATATTGTTCTCTTTTTCAGATAACATAGACTCAAAGATTATTCACACCAGAAATCCAGTTTAGACACAGACTTGTGTTTGATTTAGACCAGTATTTATGTTGTCTGGAGTGCAACAAGTTTTTTGGCTTAATTAAAAAAGACCTGATCTAAAGAAAGTGTTATCATCAAGTATTGTTTTTTTTAAAGAGGGCATATATTTAACCCTTTCCCAAACAAGACCTGGTTTTGACGTCCCTAATTGAATAGGCTTGGGAAAACATTGAAACAAAAGAAGAAACTGCTGATAACCAGCAGTTTCTCCTTTTGTCTCAATATTTTCCATGCTATATTGTACACAAATTCTATCTTAAACATGGTCCATTTGTCATCTGCAGCAGCTATTGAAATGGAACTTTTGAAATTTTGCCGTTTGGGAAAGGGTTAAACAATTTAGGCACAAATTTGTGTCATCTTTGTGATTGGTTTTCATTTTAGGGGTTAGAAATTTAAATCTTAGAAAATTGAACCATCTTGGTATGTTTACTATTGCTCATTGTTTGAAATACAAGGAAAAGAGTAACATTGCTTGTAAAAGTTATCACATTAATTATTTGTACCATTTTACTTGATAAAGAAGTGCGAATCGTATCATAATTTAGCCAATATTGTCAACATGTGAATATGTCTGGAGTGCAACAAATTATTTAAAAGAAAAGAACTTTCATTTTTCAACATTTATAGCACACCTATGTAAGATAATTAATTGTTCTTGTTTAGTTAGCGCCTATTACATGTCAAGGTATTATATAAGTAATTTTTCATACCTATCCAGTGCATATTTAGAAAAAAAATATTCACGAAATTAAAGATTTTCTTAGAAAATTGAACTATCTTCGTATGATTACAAGTACTCATTGTTTGAAATACATGGAAGAGTTTTAAATTGTTTGTCATAGTAATCTTGTGAATTATTTTTACCATTTTACTTGAAAAAGAAGTACAAGGAGGATCATAAATTATCCGAATAGGTTAAGAATGTCTGGAGTGCAACAACTTTGTGACAAAAGATGCAGGTTTTGGATTGTCTAGATTTTAGTTCAAACATGACAATTGTACCAGGTTTTTTTGCAGACATGTTCTGAATTCATTATATTGTTGAGAAAATTGGGTCTGAAGTCTATATGAGGCCAAACTTTATCATAATAAAAACTTTTTGACCCATGTATGAAACTAGAAGACCTGAAGGTCTTGAGTCGCTCCACAGGCCTGAATTTCTTTAAATATTCAATCCAAGTTTTGATTAGATTGTTCAATAGTTGTGTTTCTAAGAGCAAAAAGAAAGTAAAACTAGATTGTACAAAACATGTGGTTCTTTGAGCAAAGAGAGTAAAACCCTGTTTGCCATTTGAGAAAGGGTAAAAGGAAACAAGAGAAAATTCCAGATCAGGATGATACTGGCAATGATCATTTTTCCTTCGACCAAACAGATCTAAACTATCATTGATTACTCCAAAATAGTTCATATTTCTAAAAATAGATTTCATTGTTCTAAAAATAGATTTGGGGAAATACCCTATTTATAAAATAACCAGAAAGCCCTGATTTTCTTGTAATTTCAAATCCAAGTTTTTACAAGATTTTTCAATACTTTTGGGTCTTAGAGCAATAACAAAGTAACTAGAAAGCTGAAAATACCTTCATATAAGATTTAATGGTTACCAAGATTTGTTTTGATTAGAGTGAATTTGACTGATCTAGTTTGATAATGAAGTCATAATTGGCAATTTTGTCAAATTCAAAGGCATATAACTGGGAATGTTATATTACTCTAAAGCTAAGAATCACACTAAAATAAGATCTTTGCCTCACTTACATTTTGTTTTAGGTTTTGACCTGATTGATCATTATTTGTGGTTGAAAAGAGAATGAAAATAAAGTTGAAAACTACAATTTGTCAAATTCAAGGGCAGATAAATCATGATTTACGATTCTAATGAAGCTGACAATTACATCCATGCAAGATTTTATGGACAATTAAGATTATAACAAAGTTTCCTGTTGATTGTTGGATATTTATAGTCGTTTGAGTAAAAATAAGGTCAAAAATGGTAATTTTGTCAATTTCAAGGGCACATAACTCATGATGCAATTTTCAAATCAAGCTGAAAATTGCACCCAGGCAAGATCTTATAGTAACCATCATTCTGTCCAAGTTTTGTCTTGATTGGTCAATATTTGTAGTTGCTAGAGTGAAAACAAAGTAAAAATAAAGCCGAAAATGGCAATTTTGTCAATTTCAAGGGCACATAACTCATGATGCAATTTTCATATCAAGCTGAAAGTTGCACCCAGGCAAGATCTTACAGTCACCATTAATCTGTCCAAGTTTTGTCTTGATTAGTCAATATTTGTAGTTGCTAGAGTGAAAACAAAGTAAAAATAAAGCCGAAAATGGCAATTTTGTCAATTTCAAGGGCACATAACTCATGATGCAATTTTCATATCAAGCTGAAAGTTGCACCTAGGCAAGATCTTACAGTCACCATTAATCTGTCCAAGTTTTGTCTTGATTAGTCAATATTTGTAGTTGCTAGAGTGAAAACAAAGTCAAAATAAAGTTGAAAATGGCAATTTTGTCAATTTCAAGGGCACATAACTCATGATGTAATTGTCAGATCAAGCTGAAAGTTGCACCTAGGCAAGATCTTATAGTCACCATCATTCTGTCCAAGTTTTGTCTTGATTGGTCAATATTTGTAGTTGCTAGAGTGAAAAAAAGCCAGAACAGCCATTTTTTAAATTCAAGGGCAGATAACTCCAGATTTTCTGATTCAATCAGAATCAATTGAAGGAATCTGAGAGAGGACCACCCAAAGATCATTCCTGTGAAGTTTGATTGAAATCCATTGGGTAGTTTCTGAGGAGAAGATTTTTAAAGAAAAAGTTGACGACCGGACGGACGGACGGACGCACGGACGGACGCACGCACGACGGACACAGCGCCATGACAATAGCCCGCTGGCCTGAAGGCCAGTGGAGCTAAAAATCACTAGTTATTTTGTGTAAAAAGTCATATTTTCACTAGATTTATGACAGAAAAACTAGGTTTTTTGCTTAGAATTCCTTATTGATTCACAAATTACAATTTGGATTGAAAAAAATATTATTTTTCGTATCATGATGTGAGGGTACACTACTTTTTAAATATATGTATTTTCATGTTTTTCTGTTGATTTTCTTCAATTAAAAAATCTGAAACTTTTTTATGTCATAATATTTTTCAATGCCGTTTTAGATTATTAAAATTTGATCTATGTACAATATTAGAATATGTAAACAAAAATGATCAATTGTAATTTTAAAATTGGAAAAAAATAACTTTTTGGTGCCATTTTATTTGAATTCACCCACTTGAAGACTTTGTAAAGTCTACCTTGATGTCGGCTCTTCTCATGTTTACTCTATAAGCAAACATGCTTGTCTCCAGTATTGACCCTTTCCCAAACAAGGCCTGGTTTTTATGCTCCCAATAGATAAGGCTTTGGAAAAAATTGAACCAAAAGAAAGGCTGTCAGCATTTTCTCCTTTTGCCCCGATACTTTTCCTACTTCAATGTATTTTGCCTCCCAAAGCAGTTCTTGAATTGAAACAGTCCAATTGTGTGCCTTTTACTAAAGGGTAAATAAGCACATTCTAAAATCTTAGAACGCAAAATTTCATTACACTATTCATCATCCGAGTTGGCCTCCATTGTCTCTTCAGTTTTAGACTTGAAGACATTACTTTGTTAAGTCTGTGTCAACTTTGTGGTCCATCAAAATAAGGCACTATTCATAAACAAGATCGTCATCTGAGTTGGCATCCATCGTCCCTTCAGTTTTAGACTTGAAGACTTTGTTAAGTCTGCGTCTACGTCGGCGAGGCGGGCCTTCATCTTTACCCTTTTCTGGATTGTCATCCACTTTCATATAACCTGGAAGAATAAATGTTTTCTGTTTGTTAACCCTTTCCAAATATGACCTGGTTTTGACGTCCCTAACAAAAATAACTTGAGAAAACATTGAGGCAAAAGAAGAAAATGCTGATAATCAATAAAAAATAAAAATAAATAATCAAATAATATTTTATCAACATCAACTTGTCTGAATCAGCTTTTGAATTAGACTACCCTAAAATTTACTAGTTTGGGAAAGGGTTAAAGGGTTATTAAACCTCTCCCAATTTAACAGCTACTGCAGAGGGTAACATGAAATGCTGATAAAGATGAAATTGTGCACAATATACATGTAGCAAATACAGGTTGTTTCAAATTATAAGTTGTGTCAAAAGGCAACAATAAACATAAATGGTTAATGATAATAAGCAAACTTTTGGACCCTTTCTCAATATTGAGTTTGATCAAAATCTGACTGAAAATGTGGACATTTTAAATATAATTCAGTACACCAAATATTTTGTAATTTTTTTAATATTCAAAAATGACAAGAGTTATCTGAATTTTGAAAGCCAAAGGCACGCCTAGACAACATGGAGATTCATTGTGGTATGATTGATCAAAGTCTGCTTGAAACTGTCCCAGGAGCTTCAGAAAGGTCATTTTGCATAGACCATATAGACCTTATAGACCATATAGATCTTATTGAAAGAAGGTTACATGTACAAACAAAATGGGCTTTGTATGTAGTTGTACATACAAGAAGTTACAAATTGAGGGACATAACTAAAATATTTACCTCTGTCTACACATTCTTGAGTATCTATGAACCCAACGGACCAGAAATGCGGTGGAGTATCCGGGGGTAAAAACTGGGCTCGGTGTCTGGAACATTTGTTCATGTGTTGTTGTATTTCATCATCATTTCTACCTGCACTCTTATAATACTGCAAAGACACAAGTGTTTATAGTTTTAATCAATTACAAGACAGAAAAAATTCTAGACAGGTCCAAATTCGAAGATGTTGCAGATGACATTTCCTAGTGAACAAAATCTAATATATTTGGTGTTTTTAAGTACAAGACATTGTGGAAAATAAAGAAATTGCTTGTGACAAGCAATTTTTTCACTTCCAACAATGTACTCCAAAATATTTATCTTGTGTGGCATCAAAACATCCATGTGAGGGAATGGGGTAAACCCTTTCCCAAATGGCAACATGAGTACCATGGTCACAATATACACGCCACTCCAAAAGAGAAAGTTTTAAGGGGGCATAACTCAGCAAAAATCATAAAATACTTCCTTCATGCACATCTACCAATTGAGGTGATAACATTGACCAAGTTTCAAAAAGATCCAGCGAGAAACTTAGGAGGAGTTGCGCTCACAAGAAAAGTAGACGAACGTACGGACGGACATACGGATGGACAGACGGAGAAGATGACGCCGATATACGACCACCTCCAGCAGCGTATAAAAATGTACAATTACAATTTGAAAGCTGCTGCATGTGACAAACTGGGTATGGTTAAAATAATCAATTGTGTGCAATGAAGCATACAAAATACTAAGACCTTCAATATGTTCCCAAGCCTTGCCTTTAGCGACATCAAAGCAAGGTTCTGTGCTTGATAGCGAATCTCTCTAAAGTTTGAATCAAATGTGAATGTTCATGTCATTTTAATCCTTCATGTAATGTTTCATCAAAATCCTCAAAGCCATTTAAGAAGAGTTGCACTTATGTGTAATATGGACAAACAGACATTATGATTGCTATACAACATTTACACAGTGGTTTGTTAAAGATCTAAATTTAAAAATATTTACCTCTTCACACTGTTTGCAGCCATAACCTTGTAATTTTTGTCTTTCATCTTTCTTTCTAACAACTTCTATGTTAGCCACAGTGTTTACAGCTTTCTTGGGTGGTCTGGAATATAGGAAACACAGTTTGTCAAAATGTTCTACAGAGTAGCAGATAAAATGGGGGTAACTGCAATCCAAATTACATATTTTGAATCTAAATCGGTGAAGATTGTTTGTTGTGGTTACATTGACTATGTTAGCCCCTAAGTGTCAACAGCTTTCTTGGGTGGTCTAAAAAGTATGAAACACAGTAAGTCAAAATAGTGAACAGAGTAACAGATGAGAGGAGGGCTGTTAATATATGTCACCCGTCACGCTAAAAGGGACCTTATCCGAACTCCAAAAATCCAAATTTTGACGAACTTGTCAGACCCAGCACAGGTCAACCAGGTCCCGTATGTGAAAAATGAACATATCGTAAGATATGGAAAGCTTTCCGAATTTAGAAAATTACATAAAAGTGAAAAGTGTCGGCCCTAGTCTGGCTGCGCAGACTGCGCGGACTGCGCAGACTGACTAGGGTTGATATTTTTCACACATCAGATAAGGTCCCTTTTAGCGCGACGAGTCACATATTATACATTTTTAATTTCAATTCCAAACCTTATGCATGTGTTATCCAGCGGTTGGGCCCAAGCCCCCTCTCGATTTGATTTATTTGGGTTTTACGCCGTTTTCAACTACTAAGGTCATATCCCGGCGGCTGGAGCATCTAACCATGGATTCCTGGCGTTTCTCATACCAGTACTTCCACAACACCCTTACCGAGTCGCCAGCTACTCCCCCTCATAGGTTCCCCCCTCTCAAATGCCGCCTTACTCAGAACAGTGGTTAAATAACTAAAGACAATGGCAGAAGTTTGATTATTTCCTGGCTAAACAAACAAGTTTACTAGATTAATCTATACAACACTTACCTATCAAAACTATCATCTAATGAAACATGCAAATCTGAAATGGAATTAATCATTGCATTAATTCATATTTTGAGGCCAAAGAAATATGTTAAATCATGTGGGAGTAGCATGTAAATGTTTATATATTTTGCTGGAAGACGTCAATGTTGACCAATGATATTAATGTATTAATATGACAATGTTCAATGATATCTAAACATACTCTATTGCTACCAGCTAAAAATTTATCAAGATCAATGAGCAATTGTCTGCCTTTACATTTGGGTTTTGATTATTCTTTTGAGAAACTTTTGTTAACATTGACATCTTAGGACCTTAGTGATGTCATACTTCTAGACAATAAGTGATATGTTTTATTTATGAAATAATAACAAGTTTAGCGGTCTTTATTGCCAATAAAAACCCATGTGCGATGGACTACATGTGTAGGTTAAAACCGAGGCACACAGCGCCGAGGTATTTGCCTTAACATGTAGTCCAGAGCACAGAGGTTTTTATTGCGCAATAAAGACCCCCTAAACTTGTTATTATCTCCATTATAACACTCTAAATAACAAAAACGCACATTAGAAATGTGTTATTTTGTGAAAATTCTGCCATGAACTAGTTTTCAGTGTAGGAAACGCATTGTCGGTTAAGTGACATCATTTGACGTTACCTTGACGCCATGTGACGTTTTGGTACATTCACAGAGCATAATTACATAGGGTTTTTATTGTAAATAAAACCTGATGTAGTTCTTCTTTCGCTATATATGGATTTTACGGAAAAGTGTTATACATTTAATAGGCGATAAAATCAATTGAATTTTTTTGGGGAAAAGGTGTTCACTATACAAGATAAGATGATGAATATTTGAGTAATATTTATCTTTATCAAGCTGTACTTAGGAGATTTTGATCCACCACAAACAATATTAAAGGGACATAACATTCTGATTTCAATTTTTTAAAGTATGTCTTGATGCATAGATTGGTTGGTATAGGGTCAAAAAGGCCCGAAACCAGAAAGGCCCAGTCCAAAAAGGCCCGGTCCAGAAAGGCCCACTATTAAAAATGACCAAAAAGGCCCGGTCCAGAAAGGCCCACTATTAAAAATGATAAAAAGTCTGAAAAAGTTATATTAAAATGTATAATAATTATGTTGTGATAGATGAATTGTAGAATATTAATTTTAATTAAATCTTTTTTTATCTTTCTTGAATCTATTTGATAATATTTTGACAGTTTGTTGTATATTTCTCTGATCTTGCAAGTGTGAACAAAAGGTGTTGCAATTCATTAATTAGTGTTTGGTCCAAAGTTTGACAGGTGTGACAAGGTGTGAGATTATAGATAATCCTTCAAACCAATTACTCAAATCCAATTATAAAGGTACATCCCCAGATCTGATGCCCCCATAATTATTTTCTTTCTCGAAGCGAAAGTAATACATTTGAAATTAAAGTTTTTAACCAAGTAACATAGAATGCCTTACCCGTGTATAGCATGTTCTCGTGTTGTTAGACCTCGTCAAGAAGCAGTTGAATGTGACTGGTGTTCACGATGGCAACACAGAACTTGTGGAACTGGTAAGTGGAATTTATAAATATGCTATTCTAATGAAAGATCTAGATTGAAATACTGAAATTGAAAGTTTAAAAATGACAAAGTATTGGACAAAAAGGTAAATTGATAGTGTGAGGATTGTGATATTTTCCACATTTTCCATAAGAAGTTTCCAAAGATTTCCAGCGAAAACTTGTGAAATATGAGATGTTGAGTTTTGGAACTGAACAAGGTAAATGAAAAAATATATATATGCCTAAAATATCTATAGACTTTGATTAAAAGGTGGTAGAATGGAAAGAGAAAATGCTTCAGTGTGCTCCCATTTTCTTTAATAAATTCAATAGGTGTTTAAGTATATACGCTAGTGGAGAAAAGAGAGATAAAAGTGGAAATGGCTAATGTAAGGAAATGTTGAGGAAAAAGGAGAACTACTTCATAATCATATAATTAATGACACACTGTTTTACTAATATTTATTTGATAGGTGTGATAGCTTATTTAATTCCATTTTGTAGGTATCTCTCAGACGATATACAAAGAGGCTGTACGCTGCGAAGAACCCATTACATTTGTTTGTAGACCATGCTTGGAAAAAGACAATGTATTGGACCAAAACGTAAGTACAGCAGTGAAAATATATGTAACTAAACTATGCCAAACAGCAAATTTTTTTATTTGTCCCATTGAAAATTAATGATTTTTTCCCTTTTTCACTCACATAGAAACATTGTGGAAAATGAAGAAATCGTTTCTGATAAGCATTTTCTTCATTTTCCACAATGTTTTCAAGGGAGTCAAAATAGTCAGTGTGGTATTGAGTTAACAGAAGTTCCATTAATCATAACTCGAAAACACCAGAAAAATATTAGCCTAAGACTGTATATCTATAAATAAAGAATATGTATTTTACATATTTACTGATGTCTACAAAATAAGTAACTTGACAAGAATTAGAAAAATAGTGATGCAAAAGAAGAAAAACTGTAAGCCAACAATTTCCTTCTCTTGTCTCAGTATTTTCCATGCGTCTTTTGTCTATTGAAATCCATTAATTATAACTCGAAAACAGCAGAAAAACTATTAGGAACAGACTGTATATCTATAAAGAAAGAATATGTATCTTACATATTTACTGATGCATACACAATATTTCCTTTTTTATCAATGTTGTCTGAATTCTTTTCAATGTTTGAAATGGGTAAAGTTTGATGATTTAAGTACAAGTTTTAATGACAAATTACGAATGTCCATCATTAACAAATTGTTTGATTCACAGTTCCATATCCCGATGATGCTCCGCCAGTCCTAGTGGCATTGGTAAACATTGAAACACATTGTGCTCATGCAAATAATAGTGAATAAAAACATTATGGGAAAAGAAGAAATTGCTCAAAATTGGCAATTTCTTCTTTTCCCATAATGTTTTTATACAGAACTATTACATTTTATTTTAGAAGAATGCATTATTTATCACTTTTTGTCATGGAATATCTACAAATGCCCTTATTTGGTGACCTTTTTGATGAAATTAAACTGTGGGGTAGTTTTGAAGCTGTAGGGGCATTGCACTGATTTACATGAAGCTGTAGTGGGGTCGATACAGCTTATTGGGCTGGGGAGAACACTGAAATTTCATTATTTATTATTATTATTATTATAGATCGCTACATGACATGTTGACAGAGACCATACTACATGACGGGGGTGTCACTTATACACTGCTAGAAGGCGGGTCACAGAAGAGACACAAGATTTTAATCTCCAGCCTTGGATACGCATACGGATTAAAGGTACAGTACACTTTACTTGTCATACAAATAAGAGATAAAAATATTGATAACCATAGCCATCTCATTTTGCCTCCGTATCAATGCGTTAGATTATATGTAATAGATTTGGCTCAGAAAGCAAATCATAAAATTCATGCTAAGCGGAAACCTATATAAGAAATGCCAAGATTTCAATGACAAATTGTACCAAATCCTTTGTCAAAAAAAACGAACTGTATAATCACTGGTGGTGAACTCTGCAAAAATGAGGGAAGTTTTTTCGCCAACAATATATTCCGTTGGTGTTGTTATAAAATGTCGTAACTATGGCTTAGATAAAGATGTAGTTACGAGATTTTATAATTTCAATCACTTGTCATCTGCAACATCTTAAAATTTGGACAGAATTACAATCCACCATTTGCAGCAATTGCATTTGGTTTCGTTAATAGCATGCGCTAATGTTTAAGAAGCACTAATAGATTCCTTTCAAAGAAAGCAATTTGGTTGTTTCAATTTGTTTGACAATAAAGTTTAACCCTTATCATGCTGTTAACATCAATTTACTGTTGTGGCAAAAACTTTGACAGGCAGTATAGACTAAGACCAGCCTGCACAGACGTGCAGTTTGATCTTAGCCTACACTGCCTGCTTTGTACTCAATTATTGATGCAAAAGTTGAGATAAACTCATAGAAATGTCTCTTGAATTGGAAATTTGTAAGAAACAGAATTTAAAGCGAGCAGGAGAAGGGTTAAGATGATTGTTTCTATTACATAGGCACGTACTACCCCCAGAGAAGAATGTTTCAGACCAGCGACAGAAATAGCAGAGGACATAATACTCGCGCACAATGTACCTGGTAACACAGCGGGGTTGAAGAAAGGGTTGCTGAAAAGATGTATCAACAGAGCCAGAGCGAAGATGCGACCAGACGAACCGAAGAGTCTGGACTTTGAGGTATTTGATCTTAAAACGAATATTTCAGATTTTTATATGCCACCCAGAGTTGAAGTTTTATGGTACAATATGGCACAAGGTTTCCTCATACGTCCAAACATAATGCCCCCATATCGTGTGGGGCCATATGGTTTGACCATACGTCCGTCTGCCAGTCCGAAACTTAATGTGAAAATGTTAGCCTTTTCGTGGTGATTGGTCATTAGTAAGAATAATCCTCGTTTTGAATGGAAATTTATTTTGTTGTGTTGCTTTTTAAAACAACTTTACATGAGCCATTTTACCAATATATTATCAAAGCTTTAACATATATCTTACATACCAATAGAGAATCATGCTTATGAAAAGATTGAGGGAAAAGGAAAAAAATGATGAAATTCAATAATTTACATTTCGAATTGAAACAAAATTGTTCCGTTTTTGGAGAGATTTAATTACAGACAGTTTACATCTAGCCTTAGATTTTGCAACTTGAGTCTTTCCCTTTATTACAGATTGACCACGACTTCATCCATGGTGACGAGTTTCTGGTATCCGACATCAGAGATTTGGACGGACAGAGACATGTCCTACTCGCAACAGAGACGCAGCTCCAACTCCTACGAGAGGCTCGCCGGTGGTACATGGACGGGACATTCAAGGTAAAAGTAGATCCAGTGCCATTGTTTTTTATGCTCCCCGAAGGGAGAGCATATAGTCGCCGCTTTGTCTGTCCGTCCGTCCTGTCCGTCCGTCATTCCGTCCGTCCGTCCGTCCGAAGCAATATCTCCATAACCCTTGGGCCAAATCAAATGAAACTTACCATGTGAACTCCCTATGACATAATGCCGATGTCTTTTTCCCCGTTTTTGGATTTGAGGTCTTGTCATGGGAAAAGGGGACTTATGGTTAAATACAGTTTTTCTCTAATTTCTCCTAGTCTAAGGGTCAGAATTTGATGAAATTTCATATTTGAGTAGCAAATCAGATGCCCTTGACAATAAAGTGCTCTCCATTGCATACATTTATTGTGACAATGCCTTATTCGGGGAGCATTGTCCGTCTCTGACGGCCCTTGTCTTGTATTTGATTCAAAATTCACTTCTGCATGTTGATGGGATTTTATTATTTTACGAGCGGATTCAGCGCAGTGCTAACACGCTGTAATTGTTAATCGAATGAAGCAGGCTAGTATCCATGTTACTAATAGGATAGAAAATCGATGCGATGAGAACAATGTTTTTCGTCTTATATTAATGATAACAATTCGAGCGCTCAGCGCAAAATGGTTGTATTTGCCTATAAACAGATATGCAGTTACAATCGTTTCGCACTGAGCCATCGAATAACAAAATAATGCATATATTTTATCTATTCATACTTTGTTCAACTAGGTGGTTGGTGATCCCTTCAAGAGAAATGGTCAACTGATGTCCATCCATGCCTTCATAGAGAAGAATGGTAAATCGAAGCAGCTGCCGTTGGTCTTCTGTTTAATGAGCAGACGCACTAAGGAGGACTACGTTGTTGTGAGTAAATTACTTGTATATCGTTACACTTATTAATTATATCGTTATTGAAAGAAAATATACAGGCTTTCAATCTCTTGGTGTAGCAAACATTGCCGGAAATACATAATTTGCTATATATATAATGCAATTTCTTCATTTTCCACAAGGTTTTCTGAAACTGTCGTTTTGTGGAGCGTCTATTAAAGTCATAATTTGGGAATTGTTTCATGTACTTAAACACAAAAGAGACATATATGTGTCGTCAGAACTTTTCATGTAACGTTGTTGCCTATAGGGAACGATTTTATCCGGTACACCGTGACATAATTTCGGACAAACAATATCATTTCGTTCAAGCCGTAGTCTCTAGATTTTATAATCCTACCTACAGTTTATGAAAACATTATGATAAACCCATTATATTTTTTCCACAAAATCCATTGCCATTTGGGCAAAGTCTAAAACATCTACATTAGTTGGATATTCTGTTTATGACAGTTGGATATTCTGGAAATGATTCTGGCGTCGGGTAAATCTCATATGGTATGGATTTCTATCAAGTTAACTCATTATTTACAGGTTCTCCGCGCTCTCCTGAGGAAGCTTGGCCACGTCGACGTACAGGGTTTCGTCCTAGATTACGAACAAGGTAAAAACCAATAGATCACAATAGCTCATATAATCTACTTTCGTGTCTGTCAGTCTGTATTTCCAATTTTTGCGTGGTGTGGAAGAAAAGGATTGTTGTCATTGAAAAGCCTCTCACTTCTCTCGTGCGTTTATGCACTATTGCTGTTGAATTATATTTTGAAATAAGTCATCCAAGATTTTATGTTCAATAGCAGAGTTTAAATGTCAAACAGGCTTGAACAAGTGTTAAATAAACTTTATTGTCAACAATGATCTTCAGCTCTATGACATTCCTTGTCATGAACTGAAGACACCTTAAACTTGAAATCAAACTTAAGAACTGTGAATAACAAGCTTTGTTAAACTACTAAGTTTTTATATTTGTTGTAATTTCAGCGGCCTGGCTTGCGATCCGGGAGGTGTTTCCAGGGAAGGAGGTGAAGGGCTGTGCCTTCCACTGGTCACAGGCCGTCTGGAGGCGTGTGCAGCAGGTGGGACTGGCTGAGACGTACAGGAAGCGGCAAGGGATGCATTCCTTTGTCCGCATGCTGTTGTCGATCCAGTTCTTGCCTGCTGACCACATCCGACGGGCCTTTGATGGATTGGCGGCACGTGCTTCTACAGCCGAGACCATCGAGTTGGTGGGGTACGTCCGCAGACAGTGGGTTGAGGGTACCACGTTCCGCCCCTGCGACTGGTCTGTCTTCCAGCAGACCATCAGGACCAACAACGATGTAGAAGGTAACTTTAATCAGTTGTTGATTATCATAATGCAAAAGCATCAGAATTATATGAAATCATCTTTAAAGAAAACATGTATATAACGTCGATGGGAAGTCAAAACGTCGTAACTCAAGCTTATTCAAGCTAATGAAGACGAGCATTAAAGAACATACAGTCAGCTTTTTTTTCTCTTTTTTAATATAATTCTGTCTGATAAAGCTTTCAATGGAGGATTTAAACAAACAATTCTTTTTTTCAGGGTGGCATCACCGTCTCAACGGTAAGGCAGGAGCATCGTGCCTGTCCTTCTACAGACTGGTCCCCCTTCTACATCGTGAGGCAGAGATCGTGAAGGTCGCAGTGGAGACTGGAGACCTTGACCGCGGCAGCAGTGTCAGGTCTGCACGACTTGACAAATCCCTGACTGACTGCTGGGAACGGTATTCTTCCGGTGAGTGGAAAGTTTCCCGTTTCCTGCAGGCAGTCGGGAATTTGTACAGCGTGCGATGCTGATTAGATAAAATTGTCTATCATAGATTACTGGACTGTTGACAGAGGTTTTATGAGTGTCGTGTATATAGAGTGTAAATATTTTTTTGAAAACTTTCCTTAACCCTTTCCCAAAAGGCATTATTTGTAGTATTACTGTTTAACCCATTCCCAAACAACAAAATTTTATCCTAGTCCAAATTCATAGGTTTTGGAGACGACAATTTCCATTGAACAAAGTTTAACATTTTTGGTCTTTCTTGGTAGTAAACGTTGTGGGAAATGAAGAAATTGCTTGTCACGAGCAATTTCTTCATTTTCAACAATGTTTCCAAAGCCTTTATTTTATGGGGCGTCTAATAGCGTCAATGTATGGGAAAGGGTTAAACCATTCAGAAACAAGCATCGAGGAAAAAGTAGAAATTGCTGATGCATTTCTTCTTTTGTCTCAATATTTTCATTGTTATGTTCTTTACCAAAGTATAATTTAAGACACTCCCATTTTGAATTCTGCATGAGCTTTCAAATTTGACCACCCTGAAATTTTGTCATTTGGGATAGGGTTAAGTGTTAAATGTTGCTGTATATGACAAAATAAATGAGTTCTCCTGTGTACAAAATAATCAAGAAAGAAACCATGTAAATTATTTGTACTTTGTCAAAATAAAAAGGAAATATCGACGGAAAAGAAAGAAATGCTAAAAGTATTTACTTCTTTTGTCTCGATATTTTCATAGGGACTTCAAAACCAGTAATTGCTTGTGAATGTATATATCTTACAATTATTATCACAAATATATACCATGAATGTTCATTTACTTAAAAATGTACATAAAGATATTTTTAAAAACAAATACTTTGTGTTCTGTTCGTTCTTTCATAATTGTAAAACAGTGTGTTTAGTATAGAGATACTCGGATATATTTCTATATCTCCATGCTGATTTTATCGATCTATAGTACAGTCGAAACTTATGCCACGCCCACAAGTAACAAGATACATGCTTTGTAAGACATTTTTGAAAATGAAGGATTTGCTCATGACGAACAATTTCTTCAAATGTTACACTCAATGTTTTCAAGCCATAGCATAGGAAAACGTCACATTTTATCCACTTAAAAATTTTAGTCAGCACCATCTTGGAATTTGGATAACATAAAAAAACAACAGCATAATCGAAATACATCATAATAAACTCATAAATTGCCATTATATCAACAAAAATCTTTAATTTATATACTGGGCCTTTCTGGACTGGGCCTTTCTGGACTGGGCCTTTTTGGTTTTGGGCCTTTTCGTACAGTGGGCCTTTTTGGTTTTGGGCCTTTTTGACCCCGATTCGATTGGTTAGTCTGATGCGTAGAAGAGTAATCAGTTTTTTGTTTGATGTTATTTTTAAGCGAAAAATATACCTTTAAAGTTGAGACAGAAATGACAAATTCCATATAAATCTGAACTGTTGTCCAAAACAATTTGTTTATTTTTAGCACAAAAATATATATTTCTCGTAAACGGTTCAATATTTTGGCTTGAAATTTCAGAATTTTCATAATTATGAAAATTTGCTCTTTCACATAAAAATAAAAGAAAATTTATGAAAAAATAATGTGAAATGTCACTTTAAACAAAATGCATTCTTACTTTCTTTATTAGCAGGTTCCTTTGTTTTCTTTTTCGGCATGAATCTATAGCTAGATGGAATGTCCTCACAATCATCAGCTACCAATGTTGATGTTTTGGGCAGGGACTCAGAGCCTGATAAAAATACACATGTTTTTATAAAAATAATTGTGACTATACAAGATTTTCACATGCTTAGTTTGCAACATAATAATTATATTCAAGTTCATAATGTAATTAGAGTTGTCAGTAAATAACAAACTTGCCTAATTGGAAGCTTTTCGCAAAAAAAGGTCAAAGCCATAGAGTTAATTTCCCAAATAAAGGTTTTAGCAGGAGTTAATCATGTGTAAAATACCAAGGCTTTATTTGTTATAGTTGCTAGGATAAAAGCCAGTTTAAAACTTGAAAAGTATATCAAACTGCGAGGTCAAAAGATCATAGGCCATCGCCCCAAATTAAAGGTCTTGGCAGGGGCTATAGTTCTTAAGAAATAAACCCAGTGTTGCATCCAGGATGAGCCCAGAGAGGGGGAGATCCCCCATCAAATTTTCAAAAAGGGGGGAGTAAAAATTTTGAGCGCGCAGCAAATAGACTTGTACTTTCTGATCAAATCATGTGTAAACACCATATGGTAGAGCTACACGCTGATGAGGGGGTCGTACATGGGGTTCTCTTACTCGATTTTTAATTTAGCTTACATAACATACCCTTTCAGCACATTATTGTCTTTTTCCGAGATTCCTTAATCTGTGATGTTTTATTTTATTTGTTCGTGACCGGGCGCATATTCCTGTACCGGTTCATCCCTGACTAACAAATCGTCAATTGCGGGTCAGTACCTGACTTGGAAAAGTTCGTAATCCGTTTAGGTCGCATCTATCTAACCCAATAAATATGGTTTCAATTTATTCTACTATTTCAAACGAACTCCGCATTCGTAATTTGTTTACACGCTTGAAATCCAATGAATGACGTCATTTGACAGTCACAGCAGTTCTCGGCTATTTCCGTTCTCCGTAGATCGGCCGAGGGATGGTCGTCTTCAATCGGAACTTCTCTCGGCCAATCTACAATTAGGTTGCAGTTCACGGAAATAGCCAAGTGTCTTATTACCAACAGGTTTACTTCCCCTAATTCAACAATCTCCTTCGCAGTTATCTCCCCTGAATTGGGATTGGGGAGATCTCTGCCGGCACAGCTTGAGTTACCAAGATTTCAGGTAATTGATTTTTTTTTTATTTCGATTTTTATTTAAAAAAGTAAACATGCTTTAAGTGATGTTTTAGGAATATGGTGTGTCAGATATGAATCCAGATAAAAAATATAATTGGATTTAAAAAATGATTTTAAAAATATAAATAAATTTCCGCCATCTTTACGATATCACATGACATTCACCATGGTCACGTGATTTATATGCCTGCAGTGATAATGTAAGGCATTGTCGCTGTGTGGAGTTTGCTAATTCAACTGCGTAATTAGGGAATTTCCCAGGTAGAGAGAAAACCCTTTTCGGATCATAATTTTTAGCGAATTTCACCGATCTTTTTAAAAACATATTTTAATTTTCTTGTGAAATGCAATTTTGCTGACTTGAAGAGCGGGCGATTATTTCCTATTCTGCGGGAGTTGCAACCCATGAAATTTTGAAATAGCGGGAGTGAAATTAAAATCAGCGGGAATCGCGCAATCGCACGCCCTGGATGCAACGCTGTAAACCATGTTAACGTTATTCTCCATGCGACCAAAGCTGGCACAAATAACTATGACATTAGGGCAGTGACATTTACTTCTCGAAAATAAAGTCCTGGTTTGCTAAAAATTTATCATAACAAGAAAACTAACACTAATTTTGATAAAATACCCCTGCCACTAAATTTGTCCTGACAAGCATTTTTGTTGACAAATGGCAATAACTCCAAAAATATGACTAGCAGAGTAACAGTTCTTGAGCACTGCACCTCTCCACAATAAGATCTAACCACCTGTGAAGTTTCATGATTCTACCTTTAATAGTTTTCAAGATTTGTACACGGACAAACAGACAGACAGACGGATGGACAAAAAGTTTGATTCCAGTATATCCCCTACAACATTAGGTTTGTGTTGGTATATCAATATCTAAAACTTACCTGTATCTAGAGAAGGCAGTGATTTGATTGGTTCATTCTCATCCGCATCTGGTTCCCTGCACAACATGCTGAGTTCAGCAGCTGGGTCCAGGCTACCATTCAAACTGATGCTGGTTCCATTTAAATGTTTAGAGGAAATGTCATGTAATGGCTGGTGAAGTCCATATTGCTCTGAAAAATAAAAGGACAGTTCTAATTTGATGGCTGTTGCAGAAGACATAACAAGAGCTGTCCGAAGACAGCGCGCTCGACTTTCTAAGTGCTTAGTATAAAGGGGGCATAACTCCAAATATAGTGGAGCCAGGGTCATGGGCCTTAGTAGTAAGGTAGAGGATGTGATGGTGAATAAGTATTCCAAGTTTGGGTTGAATCCCTTTGATAGTATGGAAGTTATTGATGTTTGAAAAAACTTTAACCTTGATTGCAACGCCGATGCCAACGCCGACGCCCGGGTGACAGCATAAGCTCTCATTTTCTTCGAAAAGTTGAGCTAAAAATGGAATTTGAAATTAAGAAAATCTTTGCTTACAATATAGATTCAGCTCAGACAATATAAAGCAGGCTGTCAACCAGGTCTTCTAAAAAATATAGGAGTTTTAATAGGAATATTTTCCAAGAAAAATAGGAGCTTTTAGCCAATTTTGAGTTAAAATATAGGAGTTTTTTAAGTAAAGTTTTTTTCATCTAAAACACTTACAGGGACTGTCACACTTTTTTTTTAAAGCGGCACAACACTAATATACTGATTCAAACGCAAAAGGTACATAAGTGGGAGAGCAAACGAGAGACAACATGTCTTTTAAAACAGGGGGGTTTAGGGGTCCTCTCCCAAGAAAATTTTGAAAATCCAGATGTCTGTTGAAGCAATGGGAGAGATAAACGGGTTCATCCGCTAGGAGCGCTGCAGTTACACAGGTCATAACAGAACCAGCTGACTCTCAATACACACATGTTTTACAATGGATTCTAATAGGAAATCTGTTTATAATGGATGGGGTGCTCCCAAATTCAATGCTATGATTGCATAATACAGGTACATAAAGAAAGAGGGTGAAAGGGAAATCATTGTATAGTGAAATAACAAAAGTATTAATATAAAATTCTTTACTGGCCAATCACCAGAAAACCAGTAAAAAGAGTTTTTATCTTCATTCATCCCTTGCTATGATGTATTGATAGGCAAACTGACTAAGGAAAGAAAATCAAATTTTGTTATCATTGTTGTGTTTTCTGATCTTGTCTGCACTCCAATGTTCCCTAACCATGTTCTACAAATGGTTGGTTAAAAGTGAGATGTCTTACCTGGGTATTCATGAAGCCTTTCTAATGATGGAATGTCTGGCAAATTTGTCTACATGCAGTTAAATTGAAATCAAGCGTTAAAAATTAAATTTAAATCAAATATCATTGTTTCTGGTTTTTTTTCTAATTTCAAAAGCGAAATATTCCTATTTTGTATTATCTAAATGTCATGTGTGAATTAATTTTCTGTCTAATGCATTGCAAGTATCTATTGGAAATATTTTGAAAAAAATAAGTTATTTTTGTCATTAAAAAGCTTAAGTAGGGTGGGGAGAGGTAAGATAATGTCTTGCAGATGACAATTTAAAGCAACTGAAATACCAGATTTGAAGGAATTACATTGTAGAGAACATTGTGGGAAAGGAAGAAATTGCTTTCTACAAGCGTTTTTTTCCCATTTGGCACAAAGCCTTTTTTTGTAGGGCATAAAAATCACTATGTGGGAATTATAGTGAAAATAAACAAAACAAAAAGAAATATTCTGCCCACTGAAAGTCTGATTTCTTTTCATTTTAGATAGATGGGCATAACATTTTTACATATATAAACCCTTATCTTGGTTGCCTATCTTGATTTTTTCGAAACATACAAATTTATAAAAGCCATGCCTGGTATTGAACTGTTGATGATAGACAACATTTATCATGAGGCAATGAATCTTATACTTCATTCTTGTCGCACTGCGTTTTCTTTAATTGCATCATTCCGTTTTTCTTTCAAAACAAGGCTGCATAATTGATGTTGCTGGGTTAAGAGTCAATATTAAATTGAACCCATTAGATCTACCATAATTGATATGGCCACTTTTTGATGCCCCACAAGATAAAGAAGGCTTTGGAAAACATTATGGAAAATGAATAAATTGCTTGTAGTAACTTCATTTTCCACACATTTCTAACAGAAAAAATGCAAAATTTCATCACAAGTTTTGCACTTTACATTGTCATCCGCAACACCTTTAATTTTGGACCAATCTGAAATTTTGCTGTCTGGTAATGGGTTAAACCATGAAATTTGGATACCTAATGATCTTGAGTAAATTAATGATCATATGAATGGTTTATAAGCATTACACTGATAGGCCTCTTGCTTGAGTATTAGTAAAATCAACCACAGGTATAACCGATAGTACACAAGCGCCCCCTAGCAGAGTACTGTATCTGTTATCTCTCCCATTAGAATGCCTTCTGAGCCTGTTCTTGGCTTTATATCTCATTACTTATATATACATATTCAGTCAAAAACATCTTACAGCCATGGCCTTTGTGTTATGCTAACAGTTCTAACCCAGTATAGTTTGTCTTATGTTAATGCCTTTGTGTTCAATCTAGACAAGAGAGTCAAGATGGCCCTATATTGCACACCTTAGAGAACACTTGAGGCTTAGAGGAGATTGTATATGTCAGATACCTCCTGCCTCATCCCAGATCAACAACTTCAAGACAATTTTAGTTGCAGGAAAAAACAAATAATTCTAGTACAGAATAATGATACCATGATACATACACAATTTCAAAACAGGATCTCTGACTAAGGATTTGTCAGAAGATTGTACAAGATTTCTCTCTTTCTCCATATGTAATCAAATTATGAATATTGCACAACATAGGACCAATTTTCATTGTAACACAAAACTTTCAAGTATTTTGTTAGAAGGCCATTAGACAATTCTACACACCAAATTTCAAAGTGGTAGGTTAAACGTATATGCATTAGAAGACTGTTGAAGATTTGCTCCTTTGTCTCTATATGGGATATATTTCACAACATAATGACCCAATTTAATTGAAGCACTATAATTAAAAGTTTTTTGGCAGAGGGATTGTAGACAATTCAACATACCAAATTTCAAAGCCCTAGGCCAAACTATTCAAAAGTGAAATTTTGCCTAGATTTATTTTTTGTCTCTATATGAATTCTGATACTAACAACACAGGACTAATTTTCATTTCAACATACCCAGTGATAATTGGAAGTATTTTGCCAGGGGGCTATAAGACAATTTCACAGACCAAATTTCAAAGCCTGAATTCAAATTTTTTTAGAGTAGAAAATTGTACAAGATTTCCTTCCTTGTGTCTACATGATATTTGGTACCCCACAAGATAGTGTAAATTTTCATTGTACCAATATAGTTTAAAGCGATTTTGGTAAAAGGGCCTTTAGATTCTACATACTAAATTCCAAAACTCTAGGCTGTATTAAAGAAGATTATTTTGTAACTGTGCACAGACAGGCAGACAATGGATGGTGAGTGAACACAATGCCTAACCCTCAGTACTTAATGCTAAGGTGAGCTATTAAAGTAATCATTTCAGTTCCACAGCATCACAATTCAGAAAGTAGCTACTACACAGCATCATCATGATCCTTATCATCTGTTAAATTTGTAAATTAAAAGCATGTGTCCTATTCAATAGCCTTGTATGTAAACAAATCAGTGATGATGAATAGATGACAAGCACTAAAACATTATACAGGATGTTAATGCTATAATGGAAGACAGAGATTCTCTTGTATCATAGCAATATTTTCTCATCATTCATCGGCAATAATTTTACCCAACAAGAGCCGTCAGAGACGGACAATGCTCCCCGAATAAGGCATTGTCACAATAAATATATGCCATGCAGAGCTAATACAAGAGGGCCAAGATGGCCCTGGATCGCTCACCTGATAGAAGTTTGAAACTTTCTCCTTGCAGAATAAGACACACCTTTTACATGACCTAGGTATTTCTAAGACAAAAACACGAAATTAAAGATGCGAGATTATGATCCAGCTGAAAACAGCATTCTTAGTCTTTAATGATCAATATTTGTGGCTGTTAAAGTGAAAACCAAGTCGATAAAAAAAAGATCAATTTTGTCATAATCCAGGGCACATAACTCTGTTCTGATAAATGATATTCTCATCAACCTTATGTCCAAGTTGTTTTTTGATTGGTCAATGTTTATTGCTGTTTGAGTGAAATTAAACAAAATCGGCAATTTTGTCACCATCAAGGGCACACAACTCTGGTTTTTCTAGTCCAATCAATATGAAAAATGAAATCATATAAGATCTCATGGTCACCAACATTATGACCAAGTTGTATCTTGATTGGTCAATATTATTTTGTGTTTTTTAGAGTGAAAATAAAGTCAAAAATGGCAATTTTGCGAAATTCAAGGGCCAATAACCCTGTTTTTTCTTGTTTGATCAAGCTGAAAATTTAACTCATTCAGCATCTTATGGTTACCAACATTTTTGCCAAGTTTTGTCTTGATGGGTCAATAAATGTAGATGCTAAAGTGTAAACAAAGTCGAAAACAGCAAATTTGTCGAATTCAAGGGCACATAACTCCAGACTTCCTACTTAAATGACACTGAAAATCAAACTCATTCATTATTGCATGGTTACCAATATTCTAGCCAGGTTTTGTCTTGATTGGTCAATATTTGTAGATGCTAGAGTGGTAATAAAGTCGAAACTAGCGATTTTTGATATTCAAGGGCGCATAACTCCAAACTTCCTGATCCGATCTGAACCAAAATCAAACTCGTCCAAGAGCTTATTGTCATACATGTTTTGATCAAGTTTAGTCAAAATTGGTCCATATCTGTAGATGCTAGAGTGGTAACAAAGTCAAAACTAGCGATTTTTGATATTCAAGGGCGCATAACTCCAGACTTCCTGATCCGATCTGACCCAAAATCGAACTCATCCAAGAACTTATGGTCATACATGTTTTGACCAAGTTTGGTCAAGATTGGTCAATATTTGTAGATGCTAGAGTGGTAACAAAGTCAAAACTAGCTATTTTTGATATTCAAGGGCGCTTAACTCCGTACTTCCTGATCCGATCTGACCCAAAATCGAACTCGTCCGAGCACTTATGGTTATACATGTTTTGACCAAGTTTGGTCAAGATTGGTCAATATTTGTGGATGCTAGAGTGGTAACAAAGTCAAAACTAGCGATTTTTGAAATTCAAGGGCGCATAACTCCTGACTTCCTGATCCAATCTGACCCAAAATCGAACTCGTCCGAGAACTTATGGTCATACATGTTTTGACCAAGTTTGGTCAAGATTGGTCAATATTTGTGGATGCTAGAGTGGTAACAAAGTCAAAACTAGCGATTTTTGATATTCAAGGGCGCATAATTCCGGACTTCCTGATCCGATCTGACCCAAAATCGAACTCATCCAAGAACTTAAGGTCATACATATTTTGACCAAGTTTGGTCAAGATTGGTCAATATTTGTAGATGCTAGAGTGGTAACAAAGTCAAAACTAGCTATTTTTGATATTCAAGGGCGCTTAACTCCGGACTTCCTGATCCGATCTGACCCAAAATCAAACTCGTCCGAGCACTTATGGTCATACATGTTTTGACCAAGTTTGGTCAAGATTGGTCAATATTTGTGGATGCTAGAGTGGTAACAACAAATTGTGAACAGACGGACAGACGGACAGACGGACGGACGACGGACAAAAAGCGACCACAATAGCTCACCTTGAGCACTTCGTGCTCAGGTGAGCTAATAAAGCTTACAAATGTTAAGCCCCCTTTTTCCGTGACACATATTGTATACGCAAATTTTAAATAGTTTATTGTCAAGGGCATCTGATTTGCTACTCAAATATGAAATTTCATTAAATTTTGACCATTAAACTAGGAGAAATTAGAGAAAAACTGTATTTAACCTTAAGTCCCCTTTTCCCATGACGAGGCCTCAAATCAAAAAACCGGGAAAAGTACATCGGCATTTTGTCATAGGGAGTTCACATGGTAAGTTTCATTTGATTTGGCCCAAGGGTTATGGAGAAATCGCTTCAGACGGACGGACGGACGGACAGACGGAATGACGGACGGACGGACGGACGGACAGACGAAGCGGCGACTATATGCTCTCCCTTCGGGGAGCATAAAAATATAGGAAATATTTTCAAAATATAGGAGAAATATAGGAATATAGGTGTTTGAAAATATAGGAACTGGACCCAAAATATAGGAGTTTTATAGGAAAATAGGAATCGGTTGACAGCCTGTATAAAGCCTTTTCTCTCTACTTTCCAAATGTTTTCTGCTAGAGACATCAAAACCATGTCTTGTTTGGTTTAGTTTATTGGTGTTTTACGTTGTCTTCAACTGCTTTGGTCATATCACGGCAGTTGGAGCACCTAAACATAGATTTCTTTTGTTCCTCATACAAGTACTACCACAATACCCTAACCGAGCCTTCAGCATGTCTTGTTCAGATAAGGGTTCAGTTGAAGCTCCATCAGTTCACCTTTTCCAAAATATACTAGGACAAAAAAGATACGCAACCCCAATTTTTCATAATATTTTCGACAAAATATGTTTTTAATGGCTGTTGAGTATATTTTTGATATACCTGCATGCATTCACATAAATACACTGCCATTTTCTTCAGATGTCATACATTCATCAAGTGATACATGGTAAATTGTTAACAAGAGGGCCAAGATGGCCCTGTATCGCTCCACTGGCTTTTAGACATTTAGACTACTAACTTCTTCAAGGAATACAATAGAGGTCTATTCAAAGAAGATTCAATTGCTGCACCAGAATGAAATGAAAGTGATTAAGGAGCAGAAATGTTTTTAAAATTTTCTTAAAATTACACTGTTTCATATAGCGAAAAAAAAATCCTAGCCCACAACGGCCATGCTTTTCATCTGATTGTGAAGGAATTTGGAAGAGATTCATGCAAGGAAGATTCCCGTGAAGCTCGGTTGAAATTGGTCCTGTAGTTTTGGAGAAGATTGTTTAACAATTTTTCGAAAATTCAATTTAATTGAATTTATTAAAATTTAAGTTCTTCACAGAAATTATTTTTTTAAGGAATCTAGAGGAGATAAATGCAGGGAAGATTCGAGTGAGGTTTGGTTAAAATTGGTCCAGTAGTTTTGGAAAAGAAGATTTTTCGAAAATTTAATTTAATCTAATCAATCAAAATTTAAGTTCTACATAGAATTTATTTTTTTTAAGGAATTAAGAAGAGATTAATGCAAGGAACATTTCTGTAAAATTTGGTTGAAATTGATCCAGTGGTTTTGGAGAAGAAGAATTTTCAAAGATTTTTCGAAAATTTGATTTAATTAAATTAATTAAAATTTAAGTTCTACATAGAATTTATTTTTTTGAAGGAATCAAGAAGAGATTAATGCAAGGAACATTTCTGTTAAGTTTGGTTGAAATTGGTTCAGTTGTTTTGGAGAAGAATTTTTTTTAAAGATTTTTCGAAAATTTAAATCAATTAAATTAATTAAAATTCAAGTTCTGCGCGGATTTTATTCTTTTGAAGGAATTTGGTAGAGATTCATGCAAGGATTATTCGTGTGAAGTTTGGTTGAAATTGGTCCAATAGTTTTGGAGAAGAAAAATTTTCAAAGATTTTTCGAAAATTTAAATCAATTAAATTAATTAAAATTCAAGTTCTGCACGGATTTTATTCTTTTGAAGGAATTTGGTAGAGATTCATGCAAGGAAGATTTCTGTGAAGTTTTGTTGAAATTGGTCCAGTAGTTTTGGAGAAGAAGAATTTTTAAAGATTTTTCGAAAATTCAATTCAATTAAATCAATTAAAATTCAAGTTCTGCATAGATTTTATTCTTTTGAAGGAATTTGGTAGAGATTCATGCAAGGATGATTCGTGTGAAGTTTGGTTGAAATTGGTCCAGTAGTTTTGGAGAAGAAGATGTTTAAAGAAAAAGTTTACGCACGGACGCACGCACGGACGACGGACACAGGGCCATGACATAAGCCCCGCTGGCCTTCGGCCAGTGGAGCTAAAAACTGATTATCCCCTGCGGTGTTTTCTAGATGACTACTATCAAAACAAATTTTCATCAAACACAAGCTAGAATATAGACAAAGAAGACGCCAAAGCATGCACACACTCTTCACTACGCTACGCATAGCAAGGCTAGGCCAAAACCAGCGCCTAACTGCAGTACAGATGTTGTTGGTGGAAAAGGTTCAAAATGTTGTCGTAAAACATTGATGGGGCAAAAAATCGACACACTTTTTACTGTATACATTGTTGGCTCTCAATTGGATCACAACCGATTGAGCACGAGGCAAGAGATATGACATCAAGGCAGGACCGAATAATAACGTTAACCCCACCTACCGGGATAGGTTTAAGACTGCAACGGAGACCGCTAATAACTCGTATGGACTTAACAACATTCAAATATCGGACAAAATTGAACGAAACAGATTGTTTTTTTCGACCTCCGTACTTTTTTTTTTGTCGTATTGTGTTGACACTTGGTTTAAACTGGGTGTTTTCTTATTAATGAAATTGACTACCAACAAGATTTTCTAAACTTTACAATGTGAAATGTTATTGCTTTAAATGTATTAAGTTTTGTTTAAATCTGATTTGATGTCTTTGCGTAAGAAGGAATTGAAAATGAAGTTGCGTTTCTTTTTTGTTTCAGTATATATTAAATTGAATGGAGTTTTATGTCTCACTGATGATTCAACAGCTAAGGTCCTTTCCCAAATGACAAAATTTTGAATGGTCCAAACTTAGAGGTGTTTCAAAAGTGTGTAGGTTTTTGGATAGAAAATCTTCAGGGAAAAGGAGATATTGCTGATTATCAGCAATTTCTTTTCTCTCAAATGTTTCCCAAAGTTTTTCAACCAGGGATTATTACTAGAGAATAATAAATCATTTTAATCTCACCTTGCTGCCTATTTCTTTGTCTGTGCACATCTCTATTAGCAGGATTTTCGGGTCTTTTGAAAGTCACATCATCTTCAGCCATCTTCATATCTTTATCCATTTGGAGTCCTTTCCTACTTTTTCTAGCGTTTTCATCATTTTTCGTATTTCTTGAATGTTTTGGCTCTGGGCTAAAGAATCTCTGTGTTAATGTTGTCTGCCTGAGGCTCTTACTTTTTGGAGAGTCCATTAGTAAATCATCATCATCAACATCATCTTCAAGGAGTTTACATGTACTAGACGTAGCCATCTTGTTATTGGTTTGATTTATACTAGCATTTGACCTTGACCTAGTGACCTTGCTAGGATCAGTCATATTGTTATGTTTATCAGGTGCATTAGTGTCTCTTGCTTTATTGTCCTTACTTGTACCCCTTTTATTATCCTTTAGCAGTAGAGGGGATTCAGGGTCCGATATAGACCCCACACTAGGACTACTGATCGTTATAACCTCTGGAGCTCTCGACCCAGGAGTGTTATTATTTACAACACTCGGAGAATTTCTATTTAGCCTAACATCACTTGTAGCCCTATCATTACAGATATTCTTAGCGCCATATTTATTAGCACCATTTTTATTCTTCTTTATTTTCACATCAAACTGCTTACTCTTAAGAGGCTGTCCGTTCTTCACAGGCATGACATGATAAAAGTCCATAGATTGGTTATCTGTTAACGAAACATTATCAACATTATCAGGGGCGATCGTCACATCATGGTCCAATGACTCGCCAGAACTGCTGGTTCTCTGTTTCTCTAACCTTCGTCTACTGCCTAAGTTATCTGGTTCCCTGCCTTGGCTTGACTCAGGAGATTCCCTTACTCTGATATAACATTCAACTGGCTCAACAATTTTACTTCCCATCACATCTTTCTTCTTTCTTGGTGAACGTCTTAGAATCACATCCTCCTGACTCAAACTGGTGACCTTTGAACTTTTCTTAAACAAACTTTTTCTATTTTCCACAACCTGTCTTTCCACATCTCTATGATTACTCATATTTTCTCCTGCATCAGCATCCAATTTTATTACTTTCTGATAACTCTTATTTCCAGGAGTTTCGAACAATTCATTCACCTCATCCATATTTCGACATCGACTCCCTAAGGGATGGGTACCAGATGAAGACCCTGTGACCCCTTCAGTGACCTTGACCTTTGATTGACTGACCTTGACCTTATTCTGACTTCCTATTTCCTCTTCATCTAAATCATCTATAATATTTGCACCAATGTCAGAAATAGCTTCATACAGAGAATCATTTCCAGAGTTATGCCCGTCGTTATCTGGACTACTCAAAACTGATCTCAATTTAGACCGGTCAGAGTTATCACCTCTATCTGCATTATTAGCTTTATTGTTTTTATCTGTAATAACAGCTCTATCTTTATTAGCCCTGTCTTTATTTGTAATATCAGCCCTTTCTCTATCTGTATTATTAGCTTTGTCTTTATCAGATGGATTAATCCAAGCACCTGTTGCATCTGAGAGATTATCATCTATTCTAGATGATAATCTCTCAGATTCTGCAGGTGCTCTCTCGTATCTTTTACAATCAGCAGGTATTTGCTTAATTGACTTCTTATTATTCTCTTTAACAATGTTTATCTCTTTATTGCTTTGATTGCCTTTCTTTTGAGAATCAGTTGGGACTTTATTTGATTTGCTAGTTATCCATTTATCAGCTGCGCTCTCTTGCCTTATTTTTTCACGATCAGCAATTGATTGTTGAACATTTTTGTCATTATCATCATCATTATCATCAACCTTATCAAGTACAGGTTCACTCAATTCATCGATTCTTGACAATTGTTTACCACAATATGGTTGGGAAAGTCTAATATCTTCATCATCTAATTCGTCATCCGAATAATCAAAATCTACAGCTAAAGTTTCAGGCACTATCAAAACAGTTTCTTCTAGTATTCCAGGCTTCTTATGATTGTTGCCAAATTTGTTTGTATGTGAATGATCTCTGTCTTTTTCTGAATAGCAGGTATCTTGGACAATAACATTTCTGGATTGTTTTTCAGCTTCCCTGTCCTGTGGTGAATCATCTGATTTAAGTTTTGGTCTTTTGTGTTCTGGTGAAATTTCCTGAAATGATAATAGCCCTGATATTATGCGTGTTTATATGCTTATTTACCCATTCACAAAGCAGAAAATACCAGGCATGTTCAAACTCAGTTAACCATTTCCACACATTGATGCCTTTTGACAGCCCACAAGAAAAAGGCTTTGGAAAACAAGCAATTTCTTCATTTCCCACAATGTTTTCTACCTCAAGAGACAAAAAATATTTAAAATTCCATTGACTTGTAACATCTTTGAATTTGGACTCATCAAAATTTTGCTGTCTAATAATGGGTTAACCATATTCAGTAAACTGAAAGCAAAAAAGATTTTTGTTCCATAAATGTATCATTCAGATTTTATGTATTAACAAAGATTTTTTTGGTGAAACACTGATGCCCCTAAATGTCTACTTTTCCCCAAATATATGACTGGTTAATCGAATGTGTCTTGATGGGATGTCACATGTAAAATGTATTAATATGAAAGCTATAACACTTGCAATTCAAAAGTGTTGACCAATATTAAAGTTGTTTGAACAAAAAGAAACAGAGAAATAGCAAGACAAGGCAAAGTTCAAAACTTATTTTGCCCCTCCCCCTCTTGCACTGATCTACTAATGCAAAGGTATCAAAGAGCAGAGCAACTAATAAGAGGGGGTAAAAACATTCTAACTTTGTTATTTGAAATCCAAACCCTATGTTGTGGGTATTCATTTGGATGGTCTCGGCGAGACGATGCAAATGAGTGCCACAACATATGGTTTGACGAACAATTAAAGAAATATTGCATTTTGAAAAGCCATCACCCCCTCTTATCTGTACTGGCTGGCGACCAATTCTCACTGTGTACCAGTTCTTGCCAACCATATTGTATCACAGTAAAGATGTGACATTATTTAACATGACTTATTTTCGGAATAAAAGAAGTTGAAGTCAACATAACTTGTAAGTGGGAAAGGACTTTTTTCAGTCTTTACCATGAAATGGATTAGTTGGCGAGAACTGGTACACGGCGAGAGATTACAGTTACCTCAGAGTATCTACTCCTTTTAGCCCTTCTTTGTAACCTTTTCTTCCCATTACTCTCCTCTGGACTCCTAACTTCTCCTTTTTCCAAAAAGTTTGTCGCCGGTGCAGAAGACCTGGGTGTTGGAGACGATGAATCATGTTTGGATGTTGTCTGTGATTTATCTATCATAGTAAACCTTGAGGTGGAATCCGGGCTATTTCCTACACATGGCCTTGTCTTGCTCGTACTTATGGAGTCTTCTGTTATTGTCCTATATAAAGAAATTTACAGAAATAAACACTTAGATTTTTTTCACAGAGTTTGTCTTTCAGGTGTCTCGTTTGCTAAAAATCTGGGACCGTTATTGGGCCCTATTCCCAATGGCAAAAAGTATCTTTTTTTCCCAATTATCTGATGAAAATTCCCAATGAGGACCCACAATGCCCCATGTTAAGACCTCATCTTCATTTACAAACATTTTGAAGACAGTTTTTGAGTAGATTCTTAAACAAGAGTATGTACAAATGCATTTTACACCTCTATAGTCTAATTTGCAGCTGAAATTGAGTGACAGTATGAATACAAACTTGTTTTAGTTTTTCCCAATTTAGGTAAAAACGTCACTATTTTCCCAATTTCACTGGCCCCTGGCCCCAAACAAAAATTGGTAGCAAGACTTGTGTCTTGTGGCTTGTGTCTTTGCTGTTGCAGAGCTTGGTATTGGAGAATGGGGACCATGCATATTTAACCACCTTTCATATGAAAATTTTTATGCAGCTCCTTATTGAAAGCTGTTGTAGAAACAAATGCTACCAGTCACAGGAAAACTGCAATTTATAGCAATGAAATCCCTCAGAGAAAATGCTTAATATCAGTGTTATTTTGCAATCAATGCATAAATCAACAATAGGATTGGATATTGCTTTGGCATACCAAGATTGTTTAGAAATGGATTTTGTTCATAGGATGAATTATTAGTTTAGAAAAGTTGTTGGTTGGTTGATTGGGATTTAACGCCGTTTTCAACTGCTGTGGTCATTTGCGGTGGCTGGGGCACCTTACCATGGATTCCTGTCATTTCTCATACAAGTACTATTAAAACATCCTGACCGAACCTCCTGTTGCTCGCCCACATAGGTTAACCCTATCCAACCATTGGTGAGAGACAATTTTGTCTGAAAGGCTATTTGCTGCGGCCGAGTATCAAACCCAGGACCTCACAATTGAGTCCAATAAGCTTTCAAGCTTTCAAGTGGGCCATGGCTGCTTCCCTTAGAAAAGGTATACAGGCATTCAGCAATTTACACATAAATGAATTTGTACCAACATCTGGCTTAATGGCACAGCTATAATGTGTAAATGGCATTCTTTTAAGGCTTTTGGTCAAAATCCCAGTAAAGCAGTACCATTTTCACCACTCACAGATATAGAGAGGGAGTCCTGTCATCTCCACCCTGAATCTGGCCAAAAAAGAGCCGTCATAGACGGATTATGCTCCCCGAATAAGTGTTTGTCACAAAATAATAATCATCATACATTAAGCCCCCTTTTCCCATGACAGATTTTTTGTACACACATTATTTATACAATATGGTCTATAACATCTCATTTATCACAAAAGTACAAAATTTCATTAAATTCTACCCATTGGATGAAAAGAAATTGGAGAAAATCTAATTTATACATTAAGGCCCCTTTTTCCATGACGCAGCCTCAAATCAACAAACGGAGGAAAAAGTCCCTAGGGATTATCCCTGGAAGTTCACATGTGAAGTTTCGTTGAATTTGGTCCAAGGGTTGCTGAGATATGGCTGTGGACGGACGGACGGACACACGGACGGACAGCCGGACAGCATGGTGACTATATGCTCCCCCGAAATTTTTTCAGGAGCATAAAAAGTGGGCTATCAAAATGTTTTTCATGAGTAAATATGTTGGTAAGCTATTGGACGCTATCCCTGGGAAAAATGCCTGAGGCGCGTTCTTTAGAGTGAGATTTGAGATATCTTGAGATTTCTTAAGATGTTTTAGAATAAAGTGTTCTTTAGAGCAATATTTTAACAGGGGTCGATTTAACCGCTGGTCCGCTAGCCCGAGGCCAGTTGAATTTACCTCGGGCCAGTTAACCATGCCAGAAGCCAGCCCGTTTGGCCAGTTGAAATTTTCATGCCGTAGTCATAAAATTGTTTTGCGCAGTTAATTAGATTTATCCAGTTAGAAAAACGTAATGGAAAGGCTGCATATCCTGGCAAACAATGTTTAGTTTTTCTTCTGTCACGTATGCTTCGTCAATTGAAAGATGTTTACTAGAATATTTCAGTTTAATATTTCAGTTTACAAATCGTGTACGCCCTGTGTTAAGTCTTTTTGTAGGGCTACTGCCGTACTGGGAGTAACTGTAGGCCTACTGTATCTTTGTACAATCTAATGAGAGAATCAAGTACAAAATAATCAACACTTCAGCAATGGGTGGATCACGATCTTTGACCAAGAGTAACAAACAAGTAGTTTTCTGCAAACACAGAAAATGATAGAAGAAGTGAGCTTAAATTATGGTTTTATTTCTACAAACCTTTTATCAGATTATCGGTAATTATTAATTATTTCCTTTCGTGCACTACTGTATTAATTTATATCCATAATTCACTCTCAGAAATAGAAATTCACATACACAAAATTAATATTGAGTAAAGGATACTTGCACAAACTGATTTTAATGAAAGCAAATTGCACTATAAAATGTGTTGTTGCGAGTGAAAATTGTTTGCAATTCCAATGCCAGGACGCTTTTAAGTTAACATCCTTTGTCTAGAATTTAATCACATGTAAGCATAAAAAGAGTAAATTCCTTTGTCCTTACACAAATTACTGTAAACCTCCTAAAACTGTCTATTTCCAACACATATTGATTTTCCATAAATAGGGTTTTCTTTGATCTAATGGGTGGTTCAGTTTTACATGATGTCACGGCTCATGACCCTTATCTTTAAACAGCACTTAATTTGTTGTGTCTTTTTTCTACCTAATGAGCAGGAACTTTGATGTAATTTAGATCAATTGTGCTCAACTTTTTACTGCTTTTAAATTAACTGGAATTGTATCTGAAAGAGGATGCGATCCAAAAAATACTTCTTTCAGAGCTCAAACCTTTTTGATTTAATTCGAAAATGTAGAAGAAATGGAGAAAAAAATCTAGCTTGGTTAAAGTATATTTCTTTATCAATTAGGTTTTAAAACCTAGAAATTGTTTTGGATAGGGTAAAAGCTGAATTCAGAATAGTATTTTCTATCCAAACAACATTTATTTGACATGGCAATTTCTCTGCATCACCCTTAAATATGATTTTTGGAACAGTCTGGATTTTTGCAATGGGATAGGAAACATACATCATGTAATACATATGTAATTAAGCAAAATCTATGATATTCTTTAAGAAAATAATACCACGGAAGTACATAAGGGTAATTTGATTACACTTGAATCAATGTTCTTGTATATTAAGCATATTTCAGTGTACTCCAGTCTCCCAATTTCAATTTTGCCGCTTCTCCTCTCATGAACACACTCCTGTCAGTCTGTCTGATGAGCCTAAGTTTGATTCTGACTATAAGTCAGATTATGTGTATTCTGATGAGGAGGACAATTAGTATATTGAATTAAGGAGAGAATCTTTAATAGAGAGAAAAGCCCATTATCTGCTTTATAAAATTCTATATGTAGACTTTGTTTTATTGACCACATAAATCTGTTGCGCTATTTTGTCATGCTTCTTTTTGAAGTTTTTCACCATATTTCTTCTTAAAAATTTTGGACCAGTGACAAACAAGTTGGGCCAGTTACTTTCCATCTTAACTGGCCCTGCTGGCTAGTTGAAAATTCATCCTTAAGTCGACCCCTGTTTTAAGACGCTCAATGGGAGGCAACATTACCCTATACTTCATGCGGAAACCCTTTGTTATCTCTATAGAAAGAATATTAGATAGAATTGACCGAGTTGTTCCAAATGCTCCATGGTACCATGGTAATGCTCAATACTTCATACAAATGACGTCATCATGACGTCATTTGTATGAAGTATGGAGCATTTGGAACACCTCGGTCAGAATCTAGGTCTTAAAAACGCTTTATCGAAAACATCTTAAGAAATCTTAAAAAATCTCGTTCTAAAGAACGTGCCTCTGGATTAGCACTTGCCAACCATTACATACAGATTACTCACCAGTTCAAGCTATCCTCAGCAGTGAATCTTTTCTTGTATTTCACCAGTCTTTCTTCTACAATGATACAATTTGTTCATGTTCATTTTATGTTTTAACAATACTTCAACAATTTTTAGCCTTATGGACCAGTTGCATTAAACAAGTTTACATCAAACTTAGTTAAGCAATTAAACTTTTGGTTGTATCCCCCTTTAATGGACATGGAGAGCAACTTCAGTACTTTTGCGTTCCTGAAACAAGAGCTGTCCGAAGACAGCGCACTCGACTTTCTAAGTTGCTTAAAGTATAAAGGGGGCATAACTCAAAATATAGTGGAGCCAGGGTTATGGGCCCTGGTAGTAAGGTAGAGGGTGTGATGGTAAATAAGTATTCCAAGTTTGGGTTGAATCCCTTTGATAGTATGGAAGTTATTGATGTTTGAAAAAACTTTAACCTTGGTTGCAACGCCAACGCCGACGCCCGGGTGACAGTATAAACTCTCATTTTCTTCGAAAAGTCGAGCTAAAAATTCATAGATACTTTATATACATTGTACTAATAAAAGAAATTGTATTGTACTGCATTATGAATTGAGAGAGGGGTTTAATGTGTTACGCCCCATTTACAGTATTTCAAATTCAGTCATATTGTGAATGTTTGAATACCTATTCATGTATTCCTGATATTTCTCTCATCAAAATATCTTTTTTGAGCCCCCCCCCCCAACTTCTTATACAACTTATTTCTTTTTTAATTTTAATTACTATTAAGCTATTGTGATGAATTGTTTAGACTTTGCATTACCAAGTTCTTTAATTCTGTGATCTTTATTTTCCAATAATTCCTTGTATGATGATATAACCATCTGTAAAGATTGCCTGATTACTTCACAACATCCCCCATTGCTGAAACACATTCCAAAAGATATCTTGTAAAATTATGGGAACATGCATTACCTGATTGTTAAACCCTTTAACAAAATGCAAACATCTAAACTGACCCCATTTAAAAGCTGCTGTAGAAGGCTAAATGTATATGATTTGTGTACTAAATAGAACAGAAAATATTGAGGCAAATGAAGAAAATGCTGGTTATTTTCCTTTCTTTAATACACACAAATGAAGTCTATCAACATCCATTTTGATGTCTGCTATTCTACGAAGTCAACTCTGGTTAACACTCGTTATCTCAACATCAGATGAGTTGAATTTCTTTTAAAGAGACATTTCACATTTATTTATTTTTTTAAAAGTATGTCTTGATGCAAAGATTGTTTATTGAAATTATTCTAATGCGTAGAAATGCTATCAGTTTTTTTAAGTTGTTATTTATAAGCGAAAAATATAAATTCTATATAAATCTGAGCTGTTGTCCACAACAATTTGTTTAATAGCGTTAGGTTTTTTCGTTTAACAAATACGTCATCGTCACGCTTCACTGGTCTAAAAATAGATCGGGAATCTCCTATAGTACAAATATGGCTGTGAATCTCGCAAAGTTTTTCCACGTTCAACTTGCCGAAGATGACGTTTTAAGAGCTTGATTGCTGTAATCATTTGTTGAGAAACATTCTAATTCAGAGTTAAGAAGGTTGCTGCACTGTCGTGTACTTTTAAAGATCGGTAACTATGAAATAAGCAGTTTTAAAAAAAGTAATGTTTACACATACAGTCCTGTCATGGCTTCGTCGTGTCGCTCCTGCGCACTGATCGCTTACCCTTTCCAAAACGACAAAATGTCATGTTTGGCCAAATTGAAAAAAAGTCTGCAGATGACAAAACGGATGTGAATACTTTTAGTGTTTTATCTCAGAGAAAATATTGAGACAAAAGAAGAATGATCATCAATATCCAAAGAAGTTATTCACACTCTTTTTGTCTGCTGAGCAGGCCTCTTCAATTTGGTCGATCATCATTTTCTTCTTTTGCCTCAATGTTTTCCCAAGAATTTTCTGTTGGGGACGTCAATACCGGTCTTGTTTGGGAAATGGTTAATATAGAAAAAAACTAGAATTTGTCGCTGAATGTGATTTGATATCCCCAAAGGCTTTCACTATGTAGGCCTACAACAAAGGGCAATATATCACAAAATAAGCAAGGTCGAGTTATGCTCCTTGTGCGTTGCACTTCTCCTTGGTGATATCTATCTACCCGAGAAGTTTCATGATCATAGCTTCTTTACTTTCAGACTTTTCGATGTTTTTTCTGGTTAAGCTACTGAGGAATCTATAGAAAACACGTTTGTCATTTCTGGTCTGTCTCCGTCTCTGGAAGCAATCTTGCATGTAGCATATGCGCAATGTTTTGTAGTTTTAGTTCCCGCCTGCATTATCTATGATCGACCTATATCTCGCTTGAAAATAATATTTTTTTGCTAACACTGTTACGAAAAAAATGTCCGATTCATGACCGATAAACAAAATATTAGACTGGTACCCGGCAAACGTTGTTGGGGGTTTTCCCATTAGAAATCTATTTTTAGCACAAATTGGCGCAAAAATTGTTCGCTATTTTAGCATTCAGATAGAATAAAAGTAAAATTTATGTAAAAATAATTGTGAAATGTCACTTTAAGTCGAAGTGAAAACCTGGTCCAGTCCTAATCAATAGATATCATAAATATTGAATAAAGTTTTTTTTTTGAAATACATAAAGCCATTGCAATTAGGTAGGAAAAGGAGAGAAATTGTTCATTTTGAGCAATTTCTTTCCTTTTCCTACTACATTTCAATTATGAACACACTTGATTAGCAACAATTAAGTCAAACAGTGTTCAAACAGAAACTGGACAAAATTGGTTTACTTTAAATCTGGATATGTCGAGGTGTTTTGACTTTGACCCAACAAGTAACGACTGTACTTATGAACTTAATTTTTGCGATTTGGGAAAGAGTTAATACGCATTAAATAGTTCTCATGTAAGCCCTACATATAAATGGTAAATCTTTTCCTCGCTAAATACCTTGTCTGTTTTGTTTCCTCTAGAGCTGACAACCTTCTGTTTTCAATCTTCAGATGACTGTTCTCTGCCTCAAGATCTTTAATCTTTTCTTCTGACCTGAATTAGCACGAAAAAGATGTGACTTGAAAGATTTTCAGAGCTACAGATAAGAGGGGTTGATGACCTTTTGAAATGCAAAACATTGTATTTCATTAACTATTTGTATAACATTGTATTTCATTTACTATTTATCAAACCCTAAGTTGTGGGTACTCATTGGAATCGTCTTGATGAGACGATTCCAATGAGTACCCACAACATAGGGTTTGGAGTTGAAATGACAAATTTAGAATGTCTTCACCCCCATCTTATATGTTGCTTTAGAGCTAAAACAAAATATGTTTGTGACCCTGAAATGGTAAATATGTTCTTCTGTTGGGGATTTGAAACAGCATTCCTCAAAAACATAAGCTTAACATTTGACCTTCAATGTTGATATCACCGGAAAGTTTGATTGATTGATTGATTGATTGATTGATTGATTGAATTAATTGAGTTTCAAGCCTTTTTCAAATACTTTCAACTTCATGTTGTGGCAACTGGAGAACCTAACCATGAAATCATTTTGTTCATCTGAGATGATCTCACCAGTACTACCACAACATCCTTTCCAAGCCTCTAGCTGCTCAATAAAATAGCCTTATCATAATTATCAAACCATTGGTGAACAAGAGTGCCATGGTCACAATATACGCAGCTCCAGAGACTAAGTTTTAAGGGGGCATAACTCAGGCAAAAATCAATGAAGCATAAAATCCTTCCTTCATGCACATCTACCAATTAAGGGGATAACATAGACCAAGTTTCAAAAAGATCCAGCCAGAAAGGAGGAGTTGCGTTAACAAGAAAAGTGGACATACAGACGGACAGACAGACAGAGAAGATGATACCAATATATGACTGCCTCCGGCGGCATATAAAAACAAATGCTACACAAATTGCAGCATCCGGATATTGAACTAAGCTTCATCAAAAGTCATGGAAAGGTGTCATTGTTTATGATTATGAAAATGTTTAACATTTATGGTCTAAATCATAATTGAGTTTACAAAAAGATAAAATCAAAATCCTCACCTTTGAAGATTCTCTTTCAGTTTTGTTGATTCTGATGTGACCTGATTGGCTTCTGAAAAAAAGAATTAGTGTGAATTGTTCCCTCTCCCACTCAACAACATTTTGGGCTGGTCCAAGAACTTTTTTTATTAACCCTTTCCCAAACGACAAAATTTTCAGATAATCCTCTTCAAAAACTGCCACAAATGACAAAATGGGTGTTATCAAAGATAGGATTTGTGTAAAATGTGGCATAGAAAATATTGAGACAAAAGGAGAAACTGCTGGTTATCAGCAGTTTCTTCTTTTGTTTCAATGTTTTCCCAAGCCTATTCTCTTATGGACGTCAAAACCAGGTCTTGTTTGGGAAAGGGTTAAAGTAATTGATATACACAGCAGTTCAGATGTAAATGGAATTTGTCATTTTCGTCTCAACTTTAAAGGAATTTCTTTTGCTAATATTTCACCATCTTGACTAGGAAGTGAGGAATGAACTTAATGCAAATTTAAACAAGCTGCAGTTATGAGGTTTTCGTTGAAAAGCAGCGAAATGTTCTACCCATTCTGGTTGACGAATTGATTACAACCCGGTATATTTCAGCCTGAAATATTATCAAATATAGAATCAATTCGTCAACCTGTATGGGTATTTTCAGGAATAATTATTAATATATTACCTGTTTTAATGTTTGTCAACCTGGCACTGGTCCCTTCAATAGGGATGTCGATAACAGGGGCTTGCTTGGTTTGTAAATAGCTACTTTCTACTTTTCTCTTAATTTTTGTCAAAACTTTCTTTCAGATAATCCATCCCAAATGATATTCAATTCCAAGTGACGTCCCAATTTTTTATGCAACATCTTTAGCATTTGTTACATATTCAAACCTATTCCGATGAAATCATAAACATTTGTCAGTGGAGTGTTCCACCGCAGGATGTTTATGATAATGAAGTTGCCAAAATTATTCCAATGTCGCCTGAAATTCATTAGGGGTGGACTACCTTAACAGGGACATCAAAAGAAGACATTATTTGGGAAACGGAAAATGATTATCAACAGAAAATCCTCACCATTCAAAGACTGTTTATGTAAGGCATAAATTCTTTTTAGGAGCCTATCCATCGTCAAATTTTCTAGGTCAGACATTGTTTCATCTGCAATCTGATATCAAAGAAATAGAAGTACCCTGGAAATGAGAAAAAAAAATTGTTATTCATTTTCATCATAGATTTTCAGAGTTTTTAATCAGACATTGTTTCATCGACAATTTATTGTCACCGTTATACCTGGAAGAGAGGTGAAAAAATAGTGATAAATTATCCTGTACACCATACAAATTTTATCAACCCTTTCCCAAATGCCAGAAATTTGGAGTTTGCCACTTAGAAAGCCACTGCAGACGCCAATATGCAAAGCAGCATGTTGATAGCAGGATTTGTGTAAAACATAGCATGTAAAATATTGAGACAAAAGGAGAAATTGCTGATTATCAGCAATTTCTTCTTTTGCCTCAATGTTTTCTTGATATGGTCCGTATTACTCTCCTGTCATTATTCGGCGTATTGGTATCACACCAAAACGGCCTAATGGCAAAACAACCCAAGAGCAAAACGGCCCTACTTTAGACCAAAAACCGGGGCGTTTTGGTATTGATACTGATGTACTAAATAGGCACTGCAGTAAAGATTCAAAAAAGAGAAAGGAAGGGGGGCAAAAAGGGGGGGCAAAAAGGGGGGCGGGGGCAAAAAGGGGGGCGGGGGGCACTTGCTTAACGACTTAATCCTCATATTGCAAGGAAAAGTCAACAGGTGTTTGCCTCGAATTTGGTTAATTTGTGTATTTTTGTTTAAAACAGACCTGATTTTCTTGGATTAAAGTCGATTGTTTAGGACTGATAGAAGCAAACGCATTTTCTTATTTTGAAGACTGCGCGAAAAAAACAATTTGACTTCTGGCTTGTCGCAAATGACAACAAAATAAAATCAACAAAATATGCCGACATTTCCCTTCACATTGTATTTTCTTCAATATAAACAACATCAGTTTCTATTATATTGATGAAATGCTTGCTATTTCACTAAAAAATAAGCCCATTTCGTGCGAAATCGATTTTCAAGTTATTTTGCGACATTTGCCATAAACAAACCGTGCCTAATTTTAAGGAAAACATTTCACATTTTCAAATTTTCACGTAAGTTGTGCACCTAAATGTGTTGGTAGTTTCTTCTACTTTTAACAATGAAATGTTTAATACATGTGCATCTAGGATGATTGTATTTCAAAAGCTGTCACAGAGAAAACGGGCTTCAAATGACACTCATTTTGTCCGTCATGTCAGTGGTTGTAACTTGGATGTCAAATATTGTTCAGAATTCTAATCATTCTGACCAAATTATTCAATTCAAAGTTAAACTTGACACTTCACCCAATAGACATTAAGATGATTAAGTTAGGGATTATTTGTCCTTTTCTTTGTATAACATTGATTAGGATAATCCGAGTTTTCTCTGATGAAATTCCCTCTTAGACTTTGATATGTTGCAGTGCTTCTGAAATAAGTTGCCCGAGTTGTCCGACTTGTCCGTTTAGTGGCATTTACCTGTACGGACAAGCAGATTTTGAAAGCTAGGTTGTCCGTGGACAAGTGAAAAATCCGAAGTTAACCCTTTCACTGCCAAATATTTTTTTCGGACGTGTTTCTCACTGCTGAATTAATTCGAAGAAATTTCGATACCCTGTTCACAAAAACATGCATAACTTTTGACTCATTTGATGGATTCCTTTCAAATTTTTCAGCACATACAGACAAATGAAGCACCTATATGTGACCAAAATTTAAAGGTAATTTATGAAATGACAATATTTTTTTTCTTTTTTATGTTGTTGTTGTTGTTGTTGTTCGTCCCCATAAATTTGTCGACAAAAGTCGCCTATGGCAGGGACCCCCTATAGTTGACAAAAGTCGCCTATGGCAGTGAAAGGGTTAATAAAAAATGTTTTTTATCTTTTTCTCACAATTTTTTAATACAATGTCATTACTGATAGTTAAATGTATGAATTTTGTTGTAGACAATAGTTAGATAGTCATAATAGATATATGCAATAAACAAATGAAGCTATGGAAAAATATATGGGTTTTGTATGGACTAGTTGATTTTTGATGCAGACAAGTCAATTTTGGATCAAGACTTGTCCGTGGACAAGTAGATTTTCAAAATATTTCAGAAGCACTGTGTTGATGTCGCTCATTTACATCAGAGCGCGCT